>CM038606.1:4695053-4871756 GCA_021533255.1 Ceriops tagal | reverse complement strand
ACCGTTATCCTCGGGCATTGTAGTTGTTTGTAGTTATTTTCTCACACTGCTATCGTTATCCTTGCATGTTGTAGCTGTTTTCTCGTACCACTACTACTATCCCTATGCAGTGTCGCTATCTATTGGTACACCACCTGCTGTTGCACGTTGGTTGCTGGTGCAGGACCCTTATGCTGCTACTCCACTTCCTGCTAGACTCATATACTGCTTCTGCCTCCTTCTGGTTTGTCTTCCTTGGCTGCTTTATTGGTTTGCTGGTAAGGCTTTTGCTTTGGTGATGTTTATTGGTGCAGCTACTGCCTTAATGGTGTTTGCTAGTGCGACTGCTGCCTTGGTGGTGTTTGCTGGTACGGGTATATCCTCTTGGATGTGCTACTGGTGCAAGGAAGCCTCCTAAACGTGCTATTGTTGCTGGGAAGTCTCTTGGACATGCTACTGGTGCAGGGAAGTCTCTTGGATGTGCTAGGACATGCTACTACTACTAGTATACCCTCCTGGACCTACAAGGACATTTGATGTTGTTGGTATACCCTCCTGGACATACAGGGACATGCTGCTGGTCTGCTAGAAAGCCTCCTAGATGTACTGGTGTGGTGGTCGGCTACTGCTGTCACCTTTATGAGGGCTTGCTGGTGCAATGACTGTCTTGGTAAGGGTTTGTTAGTGTGGGTGGCCGGCTACCTTGCTCTCTTTCTTTCCTCCTTGGCCGATTGTACCTTATTGCTTCTCTTTGATGGCTGTTGCACTCTTCTTGGCTAGCTGCCTTGCTGCCTCTCCTTTGTGGTTGCTGCACTCTCCTTGGCTAGCTGTCTTGCCCTCTTTCTTTCTCTCCTTGGTCAGTTGTTTTGCCTTTGTCGTTCACTCAATTTTCTGTAACCCCTTATTTTCTTTTTGCAAGACACTTAGTGATATTTATAAAGCCTTGGGATTAGGACTACACGATCATCAACAGTTATCGTTAATTCCCACATGTTGCCCTACAATTAACGGCAAGATTTGAGTCTTAAAATTTAGGGTCATGGTCAACATTGACTCCTCAATGCTAAGGTTGACTTGTCATTACCGATTTCTCCCAATGATTGTACTACATCTCAACGGCATTCATAACATCAAATTAACACATATAATTGTAACAATCCCCCCCTTTGGATTTGTTAGCAACACATTAAATCCAACCATGCATAACATCCCCTGCACAAAGTTATTCATAGCTGCCCCTGAAACATGTATCACTTGCTACTCCCTCTTTCTGCTTCTCCCCCTTTATCCATCAAGCTACTCCCCTTTTTTTATGAGTGTACACCTTCTTTAGATTTATGCAAAATATCTCCCCTTTTGACAACAAATCCAAAGAATAATAGAAGAGGGAAGGAGAGAGGGGTTAGAGAATCGCTCAGCTTCTAGGGGTTAGCTGAATACTTAAGCTCAACCTCTTTTGTCCAAGATGTCCCAATCTTCCATGCAACAACAAATTTTCATCTTTATTGCTCATGTAGTATGTTTTTTTGCTTATGGAAACTTGATATAAGTTTTAATTTGTTCTTTCACCTTCAGTCAACATGACACTATCTTTTAATCTCTTTACTGTGCAGCCACTCTTGTTAAAAGTAACTTTATGTCCATTATCACAAAGCTAGCTAACACTGATGAGATTGTGTTTTAGCCCTTCAACATAAAGCATTTTCTTTAATTTTAACCTTTCTGCACCAATTTCAGTAGCACCGATACCTTTAATCTTTAAGGCACCATCATTGCCTAATTTGACTAATCCTCCATCATATTTTGCTACTTCTTTGAACTTTTTGAAATTTCTTATCATATATGAAGAGCAAACACTATCTAGGATCCATGGCTTTTCTTTCTTGGAAGTTTTTAAGGCTACTTCCACAACCATAGATGTTTTTCTTCCTCTTCCTCTTCTTCTCAAGCCGAATGTAAGAGAATGTGTAGGTGTTCTCCTTTGCACTCTTTGACTGGGCAACAATGGTTGATGTATTCTCCTTTGCACTCCTTGACCAGGCAGCAATGGTTGATGTATTCTCCTTTGCACTCCATGATCAGGCAGCAATGATTGGCGTGTTCTCCTTTGCATTATTTGACTGGGCAACAATGTTAAGCAATCTTCAGTAGTATGTCCAACCCTTTCACATCTTCCACAAATCTCTCCCAACACATTAAACCTATTTCTCAGTGGAATATGACTTCTTTCCATTTAAGACTGCCTCCTTTCTTAATAGATTCTCCTCCTAGACTCTTGTCTCACATTCCTCTTCATTATAGGCCAAGTATTCCAACAAGCATTAGCCTTATGCCCGTACTTACCACAACTCCAGCAAAATCCTTTGAATCTAGATCTTCTTCTTTCACTAAGTCCATGTCTCCTATCTTCAGCAGCTAGTGTGGCAACCTTCTCTCTATCTTTAATAGTCTGTCTCTTATGGATAGGAGTCTCCACCACATATTTCCTAACCCATTTTAACTTAGGTTGGTCTCTCTTCTCCATCATGTCATTATGCTTACTTTCATGCACAAACACAATTTCTTCTTTTCTTCTACCTTCTCATTCGGCTTTTCAATGTAGCCAAATCCTTTCTTCCCCATAGAATGAGGTCTTTAATTTCTTAGACACTCATTCAACTTTTTAGTAGCATCCTTCTTAATGGCATTTGCTGATGATGACTCTCCTTTCACTTCCATAGCCTGCATAAAGCTTTCTTCATGCTTCTTTAGCTTGGACTCGGCCTTGTGGAGCTTGGCTTGCAAAATCAACACCTTTTGCTCTTTTGTAATCACCTTAGCGCCATGATCTTTGTGTATCTTTCCTTGCTCTGCCTCAAGTACAATTAGCTCCTTAATCCTTTTCAAGTACTCCTCCTCTTTTGCTTCAAACTCCTTTTCTTTCACTTGGAGATTAGATTCATCAATAGCAGAATTTTCATACAGCTTCTTGAGATGTTTTACCTCTTTTTTTAGCTTATTGTTTTTGTGCAAACAAGCTCTCAATTCCTTCTCAAGTTGTTGCACTAACTCATCTTCATCCTTTTCTATTGATTCCCCATCACTTGAAGAGTCTTAATCATCATTTGCTTGAACAATCAACACATCCTTTGTAGCCTTATCATCGGAATCATCATCAACATCTTCTTCAAAATCCTTTTTATCTAGCTTGTTCAAAAAATTCCTTCTTTTGGATCTGAAGAATTTCTTTTTTTCTTTAGCACTTGAATTTCCAGCTTCAGAGAAGTTGAATTGTTTTGTCCTCCTCCTTAGGACCGGCTTATCATCATCCTCACTATTTACTTCTCTTCTCTTTGGGCAGTCCATAGCAAAGTGCCTAATTGCTCCACAGCTAAAGCACTTCAAAGGTAGTTTTCCCTTATATTTCCCTTTTCCTTTCCTCATATTTTCCCTTTTCCTTTCCTCATATTATTGGTGATGTATGTCATAACCTCATTCAATTCAGTATCACCATCTTCTTCTACAAAGTTGCTAACAAATTCCTCTTCTTGGTCTTTAATCCTTAACTTCTTCATTGCCTTGAAAGCCAACTCTTTTTCTGCCTTAGACAGCTTTTCTTTCTTCATTAGGGCTATCTCACTTTATAAGTCACCAATATATTGTGTAAGTCATGTTAGGGCAACCTATCCAGATCTTTATTTTTTATGGAAGAGACTTCAGCATTGTAAGCTTCTAGCAAGGTTTTAAGTATTTTTCTTACCACAGTAACATCGTGGATCTCCTCTCCATAGCCTTTAATAGAGTACATAATTTCGTTAACTCTTATGAAGAACGCATCCACAGTCTCATCATTCTGCATCTTTATGTCTTCAAATCTGTTTCTCTATATTTGTAACTTTGCTTCCTTCATAACCTTGTCTCCTTCATAGATGTTCTTCAGTTTGTCCCAGATTTGCTTAGCTGTGTTGCACCTCATCACCTTAGTGAATTCTTTATCTGATAGAAAGGCGTATAAGGCATTTCTCGCCTTTCCATCACACTCCAAGTTCTTCTTATCAGTTGCGTCATAAGATCACCTTTAGCAATAAGGATAAAGCCACTATCAGCAAACTCAAACACATTAAGACCAAAGGACATCAAATATAGGAGCATTTTATTCTTCTATAATTGACAATTTTGTCCATCAAATGTAAGGATGCCCTTGCTGTTAACACTATTCATGCTATTAATGATCTCAAGTAGCAATAAAGATAAAAACTCACATAGCAATGCATAACTTCACTTCAAAGCAGAAAAATTGGATTAACAGAGGAACCAGCTCTAATACTACTTCATGAGGACTGTCTTAGGTCTCACATTGAGAGGGAGGTGAATTAGTGTGAGATATACTCTTTTTACAAATCGATCCAGATTTAACCTCTACAACTTGTTAAAGTCAATGATCCAATTTTTATTTTTCTTCTTAATGTGAGCACAACAGTACAAATATAAATTAATGCGCAAGCACCCAAGCACACATAGCAATTTTTACGTGGTTCACTCACAATGTGTGAGTTATGTCCACGATGTGATAGGAACACTTCTAAATCACACAATCCACTCTTGTTATCAAGGGATACAATTTGGTTGTGGAAGGATTACTCCTTAACCACTTATGGAAGGATCACTCCTTAACCACTTACAATGATTTCCCGATCACTCTAAGGGTATCCCACCCTTTTTCAACCAGTTTATCAAGAGTTTATAGTGAAACCTTTCTTAGAGAACAATCATTTAATGTGTACAGACTACTAGAGTAGAATATGGATCTTCTCCTTCCTTTGCTGTCGATGTTGTCTCACTCACTACCGGTGCTACACGTAATGCTAATGTTATCCGTGCACATTGCCATTGTTGTTCGCTTGCACAACTAATTTTGTCCGCTGCTAATACTATCCGCGCGCGTTATTACTACTGTTTGTGTGCACTGTTCCTGCTATCCACACGCATTACTGTTGCTGTATATGCGCACTGCTAATGTTGTTTATATGCACCGCTGCTGCTATTTGTGTGCACTGCTTCTGCTATCTATGCACACTACTAATGTTGTCCATACACACTGCTCCTACTATTCGCACATGCAGCTACTACTATCCATTTGCGTTGTTATTATTATATGCACACACTCCATTGTCCACACATGTTATTCCTACTATCCAAGTGCACTACTACCGTTTGCTCGAGCCGCTGCTGTTGTCTGCTCGCACCGCTACTGCTATCCTTGGGCTATTTTCTTATGCCACTGCCACTATCCCCACGCGTTGTAACTATTTTCTCATGTCATTGTCGCTATCCTCGCGCATTGTAGCTATTTTCTCACGCTATTACTACTATCCTTGCACACTGCTGCCATTTGCTAGTGCGAACCTACTGCTACATGTTAGTTGTTGGTGCAAGACCCTTGTGCTGCTACTCCACCTCCTGCTGGACTCAGATGCTACTTCTACCTCCTTCTGGTTTGTCTTCCTTAGTTGCTTTATTGGTTTATTAGTACGGCTACTGCCTTGGTGATGTTTGCTGGTATGGCTGTTACCTTGGTGGTGTTTGCTAGTGCGGGTATATCCTCCTGGACGTGCTGTTGCTGCTAGGAAGTCTCCTGGACATGCTACTGCTACTGGAAAGTCTCCTGGATGTGCTATTGGTGTAAGGAAGCCTTCTGGACGTGCTGCTGCTGTTAGGAAGTCTTTGGACGTGCTAGGACGTGCTGCTATTGCTGGTATACCCTCCTGGACGTGCAAGGACGTGTGCTGGTCTACTAGAAAGCCTCCTAGATGTGCTGGTGTGGTGGTCGGTTGCTATTATCACCTTTGTGAGGACTTGCTAGTGCGGTGGCTGTCTTGGTGAGGGTTTGCTAATATGGATGGCCAGCTACCTTGCTCTCTTTCTTTCATCCTTAACCAATTGCACCTTGTTACTTCTCTTTGGTGACTGCTGCACTCTCCTTGGCCAGCTGCGTTGTCCTCTTTCTTTCTCCCTTTGGTCGATTGTCTTGCCTTTGTCGTTCACTTAATTTTCTGTAGCCCCTTATTTTCTTTTTGCAAGACACCTATTTATAGAGCCTTGGGATTAGGGTTACAAAATCATCAAAGGTCATAATTAATTCTCACATGTTACTCTACAATTAATGACCAGATTTGAATCCTAAAATTTAAAATCAATGGTCAACATTAACTTCCTAAGTCAATAATCAATGGTCAATGGTTAATATTGACCTTTAAAATTTAAGGTCACGGTCAACATTGACTTCTTAATATCAGGGTTGACCTATTATCATCGGTTTCTCCCAATGACTCACTATATCTCAACAGCATTCATAACATCAAATCAACACATATAATCTTGTGAGATGTTATTGACAACAAATCCAATATTTAGTCATCGAAGATGGACTCAACATATTTTTATTCCAAACTTTATCATTGCTTAAAAGTCAGTTTTTTGACTTTCAATGTGAGGGATGGTTCACTTGGTGAGATTAAACAAAAAAAAAAGATTCCATATATGTTTCTTAGCATAATTTTATTATTAAAAGTTCCTTTCTAAGTTATTTTTATATTTAATTATAAATTTTTATAATTAAAATAAATATTATCTTCATTTACACTTTCAATTAAATATTCTTTCACTTAAAGAAATGTGTTAAATTTTAATATATTTTTTATTTTTAGGTCTCACCCAATGCATTAAATTTTTTGTTTATATGACCTTTTGACAAAGGAAATTACAATTGAAACCATGATTGTAATTTTAGTATAAGTCCATTTTCAGTTTTATCTCATAAATAAAATAAGGTTTCTCATATTAAAATAATTTATATCTTTTAAAAAGTTTTTTTTTTCCTTTCTTTCCTTTTAGTATGGCGACGAACTAATTGCATTAAAAATTTCACATGCATTGTACACAAATGTCACAATAATGCATGCATACATGCCAACATTGGATTAAAACAATGCTCTTCACTGTTTTGCATTTACAATAGAGCTTTTAGAATCAGTCCAGTTTCGTAGGAACACTAATATAATAATTTGTAACAATATTATTTCTAGTCTTAAACATTAATATACTTTCATTTTAGTCTTATTCTTTTCATTTAAGTTAAGCTATTTCTAAATTTAATGATGTTGTATTAATTTAGTCCACATTCTGATAATCATGTTGTTTCTTTTATTTTCTTCATAAAAAGGGATTACTGTAAGAATTACATAACAAAAGTCTTAGGCTCCTTTTCGTTTCCCTTTAAATTATGCTCGAGAGCTGGGATTCCTGAAACTCTGGTGAGCTAGCTGGGATGCAACCAGCTATCCAAGCTTCCGTTTTCGGTGAACACAGAGAGAGCTAGGCTCATCTTTAAAAAGTTGTGCTTGACTTCATCGTCAATTGTTCTGTATGTATATTTACTATCACTAAGTCAATATAGTGTCTAAACAAGGACAAAACCCCCAATGATAGAGGACAAATTTGAAATTGTGTGAATGAAGTGTGTGATAAGTCAAGCGCACAATCCAGAGTTCAAATCCTCGTAAATATATTTCATCTCTCTCAAGTGGAAGCCGCGACAATGAAAACTGTGAGAGCAATCCAAGTTTTACCGTAGAGGGATATTCTAAAATGTTGACTTGTGAATGATTATCAATACATCGAATACATTTGATCCAAACCTTCAAACAAGCAGCCCATAAAGACCTATGCATTTTCGAGGCTGCCTTATTGTTCGAACTTCAGAGAATTCGTATTTCATTCCTGCAACTTGCTAAGTTCCCACTGCCTTTTTATTATATTATTATTATTATTATTATTATTTGGTGGTAATAGAGCAATAACATAAATCCTTTGAATTCAAGCGCGTTGCTTTTTCTTCATAAATTAGACCAATTGGCTTGACCTAGTTAGAGTGCACGTGGACATTAGAGTGGAATACATGAATTTACAGCAGGCCATGTTTAGAAAATTTTTTTCTGTTCATAAATTGGACAAATTGGGTTGGCCGTCGAGTATCTTTCAACATTCAATACTTTTTTTTTTCTTACAACATAATTAAATCTCATGTTTTGCCAGAATTTGAAGGAGTTAAATCTGAAGTTCCTTTTTCAAGGAATTTGTTTTCAATTTTTCAATTGTTTCAGGATGACAGTCGATGCTTTTGACCTTGAGACAAATGTAAATAGAATAGCCTGTCGCTTTATTTTTTGGGAGTTTTTGCACGCTGGCTTTATTAAAATCAATGTGGATTTGGTGGCTGGTTGCGTGATCATCAAGGTAGGTGGTTGGTTGGCTTCTCCTGGAATTTGGGAATCACCACCAATATCTTGGCGGGGCATTTTAGATTCGTCAAGGACTTCAATTAGCATAGGAAAGGGGTCTTAGACAAGTATTTTTAGAGTCTAATTCCAAGGAAGTATTTGCCTTAATTTATTATCAGAATGATCATGATTCCTCCTCTCATGCTGCCTTATAGAAGGATGTCTAGTCCCTTATTACGCAGGAGTAGTGCAATTAAGTGTTTTATGTGCTTCGAGAGAACGATTCTTGTGCATACTACCTTGCCTCTACAAGCCATCTTATTCTTGCTGACTCAGATGGTGTTTACTTCTTTCTAAGCTAGCTTTTCTCTGTATGTTTGCTCTTGCTCCTCTTTTTCTCTATGAACCAAAAACGAAGTCATAATTGAGTGAGTTCATGCAATGGCTTTTTCAACGTGCCACTTTCATCCAACAGAAAATGGGTTTTCGGTTTTAACCCTATCGAGAGAGACGAAATATCGTCACATTTACGTGCAAATTTGGCAAAATACATTTTCCTTTTTGTTTCAAATTATCGGAAGCATGATTTGGATCGACCCTATACACTCCAAGTTCAGAGAGGAGGATGGACTTAACCTTTTGAAATTATAAATGCCCTTCAATTTGCTTTTAAGACTTTGAACAAGTCCCACGCCATTATCACCGCGTACTAAAGTAATTCAACATAATATAGACAGAAGCCAAAAAGCCTAAAAGAATAGAGCGTTACAATAACCAGTTTCTTTTGTTTTGATATTATCGATGAATTGCCTGTAAAAGAAAACACCTAAAATGGTCATGATTTCCGAATGTTTTACTGCCATAAAGCAAAACACACGGTCATGTCCTCGCCGGCATTTGCAATTACAACAATTTGGGTTGCAAGTTTAGATTGTTCGTTGGATGTGAACAATAAGCTCTACACTTGGTTGCAGCACTCACTTGAATTTACGATACAATTATTCAACACGTCAACCAGAATAACAGTGTTCAAGCTCAAAAATCATACGCATGACAGCAATCCCCCCCTTAAAAGAGACATTTATTATGCCTTAACAGCAACATTATACTTCCAGCACTCAATTCTCGCATGACGAGCTGGGACAAAACGAATTTTGCAGGAATCATTGTTCCCACAGCAGCAATATCGAATCATCCTGGCACCAGTTTGGAATTCAGCAAGCAACAGAAAACAGCTAAGCCTTTTTATCAGAATAAAAATCGCTCATGTACCGCGAATTCATTTTCAACTGCCACCCTCACTCTGGTCTGGGGTAATAGCTACATGCATAACTGGGCTTATGCATCTCTCTTACCCACTAGCTGCAATAATTGGTCCCATCACAAGTACTTGAGCATACCACGACCTTCAACACTCAATTTTGTCGCTTGCAGTTGCTTCTTTTTTGGTGCCTTCAGCTGTTGCAACTTTTTGTTCATCTGCCAATACAAACATCAAACATAAGATGTATTGGCAACACATCACAGTAAACCCAAACTCACGCACAGAAATTGAATCGGCAAGAAACAGATCTCAGAAAGTGCAGCTTCAGTTTCAGGTTTTAACAAGGACGGTGGAACATAAACTTCCAAAAGAATTCTTCATTTGTATGCGGCCAAAATGGACTAAAAGAATAGTCAAAGCTGTTACAGAATTCCACTCGATCTTAAGCCAGAGGTTTGAGTATCTTTTCTATTTTGCCAAGCCATTAGTTATACAATATAATTGAATACATAGACGTTTGTCATTCATGATTGAATACATAGATGTTAGACTACAACATGACTCTGAAGCTAATTTGTCAACTGAGATTAATCCCTCAGCAGCTCATCTTTATCTTGATGTTCAATTATCTCCATAACGTCAAAAATTCTAAATCTATAACTTTAGTAACCTTCCAAATTTCTTTGCTGCACAAATTCTTTTATCCATTTCTAACTTCAACATGCAAATTTACATTTTCAAGAAATCCTGTTCACACTATGCAGAACCAATCAAGTCAGAGAACCAACAATAGGCAAGCCTTGGTGTTTAGTCTTCAAGTCTTCCTCTACCATGCATGAAGTTCAAGTCCCTAGGCTGCAGCCCCCAGTAAACTAGTAATGCCACTATGACCATCAACCTTGGAAGGATACGAGTCCAAGTAGAGAACCAAAAATTCATTCTTTCACTTGAGATTATGCTTCAAAAAGGTTGAAAACCTTAATACATAACTGTGGGCATTTCCCATAAATAGGCTATAGTCCTATTTAAACTTCACTGGATGACAAGTGGCCGCCACCTGTTTTTATTATTATTATTTTTTTTTTAAAAAAAAAGAGAGAGTAGACTAGTTGGCCCATATTACTATTACTTTCCTGCTATTGCAGGCTAAACAAGGTCAAAGTGATGGATTAAAGTAGGGGTACCAATTAACCATTTAAAATCTTATCTTTTCTTTAAATATGGAGATTTATGTAAAGCAGTTTCTCATTTGGATCATTGCAGTGAAATAGAAATCCAACCTTCATACGGCGCTGATCTTGTATAACTTGTTTGGCTCGGGCTCTCACTTCATCAGGATCAATTTTAGACTGTGGGCGCACATAGAAATCCAATGGTGTTGCTTCTGGCCTAGAAGCATGCTGTCTAGCAGACGACTGGCCAGGCCTTCTTTCCCTGCATTATATATATATATATATTGGAACATTTGACACAAACATGTGGTGAAAGAGAAAAATGATGCTTGAAGCTAACAAACAATGAAGCAGAAAGCAAGTTGCAAAGGAATTGGAGAATGTCTGTAATGACATCTTACCGTGATACATCCAAATCAAGATCACCATCTCGGGCCTCCATTCCTGCAGCACTACTTACTGGCCTGCAAAAGAATTATAAAAAAATGAAGTTAAATATAATTAAAAAAAAAACTCAGCAAAGCAAAGATTAGAAAGGACAGACAAACACAAATATGCCGAAAATAATTGTAGCAAGAGCTTGCAATTAACAGAGAAAATTACCTTCTCACTGTTGGCCTTCTGAACACCCGATCATCATCAACATTTCTCATATCTTCAAATCTTGTACTCTTATTAAATATTGGTCGACTCTGCATTATTCAGAAGAGTTAAAAGATAGGGTTAGAATACTCAAACACAAAAGACAAGTTCATTTCTCAACTAGTTAAAGTGTCTCCAGACAAATATGACCTCCCAGTGTATATATGTCAAAGGAAAAATTGTGGAGTAAAAAATATCATATTGGAGATATTATATCAAAGGATCATAATCAATATGTAATAGGAAAATTATTGTCCATTTGGAGGCTCAAAAGTAGTTGAACTAACATTGAGAAAGAGTAAATATTCAAAGCACGAAGTTTGAAAGAAAATAAAAAGTCAAGAATGCAAAAAATTAAGTCTACAAATTTTTAAGGCAGGTTCCATTACCCATGAATCAACCAAATCCTTTGCAAGTTTCCTGTTGGCAGTGGTTTCCTCATCAGATTTTGATAAAAACATAATTACCTGCCACAACAGTACATCAAATAAGCCACATCTCAGTTTCTGTTTCAAGCTGCAAACCAAAAAAAAATTGATTTTATGCATCAGGAGATCCATAACCTTTCCTAGACCACTTTTCTTCAATAGTTCTCTTCTATCATACCGTTCAAGGTCGAGTGGAAACTGCACAAGAGACATGTCAGGTTTCACATGATGTTTCATCAAATGAGATGGCCATACTTAAAAGAATATAAAAGATTGAAAGCACTCAGCATACATCAGTCAAAATCTTCAAAATTGCTGAACGGATATTTATGTTTGGTAAACTTTTATCTGGAAGTGGTTCAAGCCAAGTTTTCAACAAATTTAGAACTCCATGCTCCAGAAACTCTTGTTGCAGCTGCTTCCTGCAAGTATTTATTCAGAATATGAGAACTATAAATGCTAACTTAATAAAATAAATAAATAAACCAACTTACTTTGACAGAACATCAATAAGAAGAGGCAACTTTTTAAGCTTATTAATGGCAGGCTTGTCCTGTAAATTAAGTTCCATATCTTCTTCAGCCACGACCTCAAGCTCAGCCATGACATTCTCAACTAGATAGCCTATTTCTGCAGGACTTTTCTCACTCTTCTTCTTTTTCTTACCCATCTTAAAAAGCTCCTTGATTTCTTCATCCTCTTTGCCCTCCTCTGCCTGGTAAATTCAGTGCATTATATCAAAAGAAAATATAGAAAATTAAGGAAACTGCAATTCAGTGCAAAACAATAAGTATATGCATTTAATTGAAAATAATAACGGTATATACAGAGAAAACTCAGGATATTGCATCTAAAAGTAATTCCAGCATGGCATAACATGAAAGGAGCATCCCCATTACAACAGCATGAAATACTAACCTGAGGATGATCACCTGGAGAGCGGGGCTCATTATCACTTCCATAATGATCAGCAGGATCCACACCACTGTCATCTATGAAATTGTCATCATCTAGTGTCCTAACACCATCTTGATCATCCTATTATGCAGAAACAGTTATCAATTAGTAATCCAAAGTCAATAAACAAATCACAATGAATCACAGACATCAAACATTCAATTAATCAATGAAAGAAATGTCTCTGTAACTTGTGAATAAATGCTCAACAACTTAATCAATAAGTTTTTCATTCTAATTTAGACTGGAAACACTCATGTCAAAATATATGAAAATTCAATGGTATCAAAGACTTCTCTCAACTCTAAAGTTTCAAACCAATAACAATCAGCCTAAAAAATTACCCCAAGTTGCGTACAAATAAAAGTGAAAGGCACAACGGAGCTTTGATTCCAGTGCACTAAGGTAATTGTACAGCAAAAAATGGAAAAAATACAGGCATTTTTGCATTCTTACACTTGTGCATATCTACAAGAGATAAACAATAAAAACTACCAACACTTCAATCACAATAGAAGGGCTTAGAGTGATCAACTGTTAGGAACTGTTGGGATATAGGGGTCAGACCCAGCTAGTTAGAAGAAGCCCAGTGCTGTCCAATAAGAGCAGTCTAGAAAATCAGAAGGGGTGTTTATAACTTCTGTCATCATTGCTCAGTAGGAAGAGCAATTGGCAAGTCTATATGTATAGAAAGGCATGACTTGTATGAGATTCAATTATGGAATAGAATGAAGCCCTGATTTTCCTCCTTCTCTCTCTCTCTCTCTCTCTCTCGTGTTCTCCTCTCCTTTCTGCTTGGCCCATTACATCAACCCACTATCAATTCTCACAAGATAAACCTAAGAGACAAGCAAATAATATCAACAGCATATAAATTAGCTCAATATCATAGAAAATAATCTAACCAAATCAAGGGAAAAAAAAAGCATTATAAAATCAGCACCAAAAATAAAGGCCAACTAAGCAAACTTTAGCACCACAAACTGGAACCAGGCCCAATGAACAATCAAAAAATTCTAATGCATAGTCCATAAATAAACAACAAAGTAAATGTACCAAAGATCAAACAAATTAACACAAACAAAGATCAAAACTGAAAAGAAAAACCTCAAGTATTGGAGAATCAGGAAATGCCTAAGTGAAAAGAAAAAAGGTACAAAACCTCAGAATCACCACCGGCAATAGTGTCCCACATCTCCTTGACCTCACCATCATCCTTCCCAGAAAGCATCCCTCTCTTCATAAACCCTGATTTTGTCCCACTTCCCCCCTTCCCGTACTTCTTCTCCCCCTTACCATACTTTTTCCTATCCTTCCCACCACTCAGACTCCCTTCCTTCCCTAATCTCTTCCTCTTCCTACCATCCACGGACCCCTCCCTTGCAAACTGCCTCTGCAAGCCCTCCCCGTCATTGTCATCGTCGTGAACAACAAACTCGGGCTCCAAAAAACTGGCTTTTCCAGAATCACCCTTCTTCACCAACCTCTTCCTCGGTTTCCCAACTTTATCTGAGTCATACACGGGGGTTTGCGACCTCTCTCGGTCTCTCTTATCCCAACCATCAACATCATCATCGAGGAGATCATCCTGCTCGGGTACTGGGGAATGACCGCCATCCGATTGCATATCATCGTAGTCCATCAATGGCTCCCCATCCTCATCGCGGTACCTGAAACAACAAGAATCCAGCAGTTGGCGCAATATCACCATATGAAAACCCTGATTCCTCAAATTAAACATTGCACGAGCAAAAGCACTTTTTTTTATACAGATAAACGGCACAAGAGAGAGAAATTTGAAAACAAAAATCCAGGCATCCAGAACCCTAGACGTTACGCTATAAAGATAGCGGAGAATCTTAGAACTAGAGAAATAAAATTCAACTTAATAGCAGAAACCCAAGAAATTCTCCTCTTTTACACATCAGAGAGACAGAGAGCATACGGATCGTCGTCGTAACCCATGGCGGAGGCGGCGAAGGCGACAGAGGCGGAGACGGCAGCAGCAGAATTGATTATCGATAACTCCCGATCTAGCAACTCAGAGAACGCGTTACCGTAAATCCGAGTTTCAGTTAAAATGTGGAAAGAAAGAGAGAAAGGGGAACGGAGTGGCGTGTCGTCTGTGACAGGTCTCACCAAGTCCAGGGGTGCGCTTGGATGGAATTTGACGAAAACATAAAATATCGAATCGATCCTCAAGATTTCGAATAAATATTCAATTAAGCCCCTCACTTTTTTTTTTTAACATTATTTGTTTTTTAACAATATATATATATATATATATATATATCCAGCTTTCGACTTTAGTTATCCATTTAGTTGAGATTTTTTTTTAAGGGAAAGGAGGCCAAGTTTTATTCATACTTGCAAGTTCCTTATGTTCTTATCAATTAAATTGTAAACATGTCTTAAGTTTTTGTAGATAAAAAGAATTACCCATTAGTTGATAAAGAGTCTAATGGTAGTAAAAGCAAAAATCACTTGTGCCTCTTTCAAAAACACAAATAAGGACCTATTTCAGATGCTCCCAATTATCACTCTAATTCCTTTTTTATCTATATGAATTAAAGCATCTATTTTAATTTTCATAGTATCATAAACAAGTCTTAATTATAAGATAAGATGATCTCATGACTAAGCTAAATAGTCAATAAGTATACTTTTATATTTGAAATGAGAATACAATTTTGATGTTATAAGTTACCATTGTTACCATTTCTTCTTATTTATATGCAACAAATTTTAAGGCCTCTTTGATGCCCATGTTACTATTGTTACCATTGTTACCATTTCTATGGCTTTAGCATTTTTGCAATCTTTAGAGGTTTTTAAAACACTAGCCAAAATTCAATTAAGTCACTTCCCTTAAATGCATTCTAAAAGGTTGATATACTAAACCCTAACTACCCATAAGAATTAGAGTAAAGCATCAGTAAAGGCTTCAACATCCTCTTCACATTATAGAAATATAAGATTAATGGTTATCCCTCTGTATGTTAAATTATCATTTATTGGTAAAATCTCTTTGTAGGCTCTCTAACTAAAGTGTTTCACCTTTTTGGGGACCTACATACCAAAGATTAGTAAGGAGAAAACTTGACAAATAAGGTTTGGAGGTAGCCCACACTTGAGCTAAATGATATGTATTGTTCACCCTATAACAACCATTATAACTAGTATATCGTTAGGATGACAAAGGCTAAAAAAGATTGATAAAATCTACTTGCTTTCCTTTAATGTAAAAGAACACTTATTAAGTTTTCTTTTCATCATCATGTATCCATATAAATAAGGTTTGAAATCATGTTAGAGGCTAGAGATATTCACAAAGAGAAGACTTTGAAGCCATTTTGCTTAGGGAGCTAAAGATCCTTCTAAATATTGATTTTGGCCCTATCACCCATTAGCCATCTAAGCCCATGGTGCAAAAGAGGACATGACTCAACAAGACTCCAACATGTATAGCTTTGACAAAAGCACAATTAACCTTCTATAAAAGAGTTATTTAGGCAGCATCTAGCCTTATAAATGTGACCCATCAATGAGCCATAATTTTAAAGGTGGTGTCAAGCTTGTTTTTCAAGCATTACAAGATTGAAATCATGGAAGTCCCTGAACTCCAAGCCACTATTTAACTTAGACAAAGTAACTTTTTTGTTAAAAAGCTTAATGGATCTCATTATTGGTGTTAAAGCTACCTTACCATAAATGATTAAACATTAATGCTAGTTGATTAAAAATATTCAATAGGAGTAAGAACAAGCTCATTATATATGTGGGAATAGTTTGGATAATGACATTCATTAAAACTTCTTTTTTAGCATGAGATAGCAATTTTTCCTTTTTGCTTAAGAGTTTCTTCCTTTTCTTATCAAAAATCATGCTAAAAGCACACTTTTTAAAATAGTTCACTAACATATATAGGCTAAAATACTTTTAGTGTCTTTCATTTTACCTATAAAATCATGAATTATTTTTTAATATTTACATGCACATTGTGGCTACAAGTAATCATTAATATATCCAAATTTATCTTTTTTCCTAGATGCTAGCTCATATTTGGCAAGACTATTCTTAAAATATAAACATTTTACTAAAAGCTTGTATGAAAATAAGGCTATCATTAGTAAAGAAAAGATATGTAATAGTCTGAAGTTCCCGACTTCTCCCTAGGAACTACTAGTTTGTGATATTGAGAGGGGAGGTGAATCGGTATCACCATAATTCGCAATTTGCAGGTAAGTGAACAACTTCAATCTCTTCTTAAAAGTGAACTCTTTCTCAGATTCGACTAAGGTAGATCTATTGCTACCTACTGATCACAATAGTCCCTAAAGTCACCTTTCAGACACCTTGCTTAATAGACAATTCAGAGGTTTTTGTTTAGGTCTTCGTTAGGTTATGGGTTGGCTGATACTTTAGCTGCATTCATAACTCAATTCAAAACACAGAACATAAAGCAAATTAAGGACACACAAGATTGACGTGGTTCCGTTAATGTGATGTACATCCATGGTGGTAGGGACTTTCCCTTATTGAGACTATCCACTATATTTAAGAATACCAGTTACAATAGATGTCTTAATCCTCTACTCCTTTCACTATTGCAATTACTAAGCAAGTACAATACAAAGAGTGTCACTTACTATGTCTCCTCTTATTCTAACTTGTCTTGCCTCTGTTGAATTGAAAGGCTGCTCCATTGCCGCTTAAAAGTTCACCGTAACGCTCTCTAACCTCTCTTAAAGAAATTTAAAAATACGTTGAGTTCTTTCTGATGCTTCACCGAATTTCTTCTTTATGTTGTCTCACACAATTCCTGTTTTCACTGTCTCACGGTCTCACCCGTCTCTTTGCCCCACAATCTCACTGTCTTATGGCTCGCCTGTCCGTTTCTCTCTTTCTTGTTGTCCAGCCGGATTTCCTCTATTCTGCCGACGGTCTCTCTCTCTTCATCCACCCCTCTTTTGTCGTTCCAGATTTTCTCTCCTTTTCCCTTATTTGGCCGTGTTTTCTCTCTCCTTCCCGTTGACTCCTTTGTTTTGGCTGTATACCTCTTTTCTCTCTCTCAGACCTTTGTTCTTCGTTCAGCCCCCAAATCTGATTTTCGACCGTCCTAGTTTTTCGTCGATCGTCCACTCTGTTTTGCCATTGACTCGTTTCTCTCTCTTGTCGTGTTGTGCTTTCTCTTTTATCGTCCAGCCTTGTCGACTCGTTTTCTGTTTCATGATCTCACTCTTCATCTGTCTCTCACTCTCGATTTTGTCGACCTTCTATTTTTGGCCGTTGGGTTTCTCTCTCCTTTCGCCGGTCTGCTCCGATTTGGCTGTCGGGTTTCTCTCTCCTTTCACCAGTCTGCTCCGATTTGGTCGTATATGATTTTTCTCTCTCTTCCAACGGCTTTGCCGTTTTGCTCTTCCGGTCTTCCGTTCAGTTGTCCAGCCCTTTTAGCCGCCTCTTTTTTTCTCTATTTTTGCCGACCTCTCCTCTTTTCCGACCACGGGTTCGTTTTCTCTCCTTCTCCTATTTGGCCGTCAGGTTTTTCTTTATCGTGCTCCTCTTCTTTTTGCTGTGTTGAATGCCAAATGCTCAATTGTCATGCTCCTCTTCTTTTTCCTCTTCTTTTTGTCATGCTGGTTGCTGAATGCTCAATTGCCATGCTCCTCTTCTTTTTGCCGTGTATTTAATTGTGTTGGCCTTACCCTAGTTTTGTCTTCCAAGGTCTTTATATACTTTTTTCCATGAAACCTTAATAAGGCTTATGCGATGGATTTACGTTCTTGCCCCTCCAGGGCTTACGTGGCGGATTTATGTTCTTATCCTTCCATGTGGATTTACGTTCTTACCCTTCCATATGACTTTACTTTCTTGCACACTTAAACCTAGTTGACAACAATTACAACCTATACAAGGTTGTGGGAACAACAATCTCCTCCTTTGTAATTATTGGCAACACTCATAACAAAAGTCACTATGCAGCAGTTTCAACTCCCCCTTTCTTAACAACTCCCCCTACACTGTTGCTTCTCTCCCCCTTTGCCAACCAATTACAAATATGAAAAACTCGCAAAGTAGAGATGGAGGATTCACATGATTTTCAAGCTTGAGAAGGCATTTGTACAGATAGACTCAATCTGTACTTTTCAAATAGCTCTGTGGATAGAAATTTCGCTAGATCTTGTGTAACCTCTTCAACAGATTTAGATTCAACTTGTGAGAGTAAAGTAGTAGCTCCCACAATTCTTCTTCTTGTTGTAACTCTTGCTAATGGGTTACCTATGATCTGATCTCCTTGATGAGTACTGGTCCACATTTTCTTTGGCTTTCTTTCTTGCACAGTCTTAGTTACAAGAGGATCTCTTTCTTTATCAATCACATATAAATTTCTAGTTATTCTCTTCCCGGCTACAACAATATTGCCTTCTTTACTCTTTACCTAGCAACCTGTTTTTGTGAATATTACTTTGTGGTCGTCATTGTATAGTTGGCTGACAGATGCTAGATTATATCTGAGTCCTTCAACGTGTAGAACATCTTTCAGCTTTCCTTTTCCAATGTTTATTGACCCTTGACCACTGATGTTGAGTGAATCATCATTGCCAAACTTGATTCTGCCTTCTCTTGATTTGTTTAGCTTTGATAATTTACTCTTGTCTCCCGTTATGTGCGAAGTGCATCCACTCTCAAGGATCCATTGCTTATCCTTGCAATCAGCTTTGAGTGCAATTTCAGCTATATTAGCCACCTCCTTTTTTGCTCTATATTCCTTCTTTTGAACTGGCTAGAAGATAGTCTTCTCCTTTTTCTTAGCTTTGACTGCACTGCCTGTTTTTACTATGCCATTGAGTGTCTTCTCTTGCTCAAGGAGAAGTGTCATGCATCTCTTGGCATTATGGTCATCCTACCCACACCTTTCACATTATTCCAAGTCTGCCAATACAACAAACTTATTCTTTGAAACCATTGGTTTGGGCTTCCACCAACACTCCTCGTCAGTGTGTCTTTGCTTTTTATAGTATGTGCAAGAACCCACGACATGTGTTCTTTGAATTTTGTATTGTCTCCCCCTGTATGCAGCATCGTATCTTCTCGAGTTAGAGACATATACTGGACTTCTCCACCAACAGTGACTCGCCTTATGACCCCAAACTCCATAATAAAGGCAATGACCTTGAAACTGCCTTTTCTTGGGTCTGATCACAGCTTGTCTTCTTCTGTTCATCACTTACTGTGTAGGCAAAGTAGCTGACTTCTTTGCTTGTGTGACTTTCATTTCAGTCACCTTCTTCTCCTTCTTCTGTTCAGCAGTAGCCCTCTGCTGGTTGACTTTCTTTTCTTTCTGAGACGTAGCAGCTATGGGCTGCTGCTTTTTAACCACATACATCATTTTTGGCCCTGGCTTTGGTTTGATAATTGTCTTATCTTCTTCAGTTATCTTCACTTGAGTTACAGCCTTCTCTTTCAACTTCTGTGGCAAAGTCTCATTCTTCTTTTCTCTTGCAGAGCTTGTTTCTCCTACCACTTCAAATTTCTGCAAGTTCTTCTCACTCTTTTTGAGTTGTTGCTGAAGTCTCAACAACTCTTTCTTCATTTCTTCAATTTTTGAAGCCCTTGAGCCAAGCTCTACTATAAGGTCTTCACATATTTTGATCTATTCCTCAAATCTTCTCTTTAAGTCAATATGCTCAGCCCTTATTTCATCCTTTTGACTTTCAACTTCCTCAGAATTTGCTTTAACTTGTTTTATATGGGCCTCCAACCTTCTTATGGTTCTGCCCCTTCTGATTATCTCCTCTAAAACTACTTCCAGCTCAGCTTTAAGATCTGACTCTTCTTCATCAACCTCCTCTTCCTCTTCAGAGGTTGAACTACCACCTTAAGCTGATGCCATAAAGGCCTGCTCATCTGATGATTCTTCATCTTCCTCCTCATCAGCTTCTTTTATCTGACTCACATAGCTCTTAAATGAGCCTCTCTTCTTCCTCTGTGGGTTGACAATCTTCTTACTGGACATCTTTGATTTGAATGATGATCTTCTCCATCTTGAATTCAGCTCATCATCATCATCCTCATCTTTATCATCACCATCCTCATCTTCATCATCAAGTTTCACTTTGCACTGAGAAGCAAAGCGTCCAGTCTACCCACACCGATAACATCTCAAGGACAACTGTCCTTTTCCCTTCTTAGACCCCTTTTTGAACTTCTTTGTGAAGTATGCCAACACTTCACCTTCACTTTCTTCCTCATCATCATCATCATCCTCACTGGATGATTCTTCCTCTTTTTTTATCTTCAAGTGCTTTATAGCTTTGAAAGTTGCCTCCTTTGATACCTTTGACGTTAAGGAGCTCTCAATTGACTTTATTCTCGTCTCATATGCAATGAGA
The DNA here is from genome assembly GCA_021533255.1 of Ceriops tagal. Lineage (NCBI taxonomy): Eukaryota > Viridiplantae > Streptophyta > Magnoliopsida > Malpighiales > Rhizophoraceae > Ceriops > Ceriops tagal. The sequence continues at coordinate 4,850,663 of CM038606.1, read as the reverse complement.
TTGCATTGGAGATCATGCAAAGACATAGAATGATGAGAACCATAGAGATGATGGGTGGAAGGCTTCAATGGTTGCAAGAGGTCCATTGCACATTCTAGAAGGCCCAATAACACCAGCTAGAGCCAAAAAGATTAAAGAAGCACTAAATGGGCTAATTCAGGACATTCAAGCTAACCAAACTTCAAATGGTGCGAATTCAAGTTTAACAAAGAGTCCAGGCCTAATTAATATAATTAGAATACTTAATAGGTTAGAATAAGTAATAGCATTCCCTCTTAAATAAGAGTTTATTATCTATGTTGGAATTTGTCCATATTTAGAAATTCCTCCAAAATAAGGATTTGTCCTAAGTAGGAATTTGTGCCTCTTTAGGATTGCTTTCTTAGCCTATAAATAGGCATCCCTTGTAAGCTTTGGAAAATCAAACAACTTTGAGTGAAGTAAAAAGCAAGGGTTTTTCTCTCTCAATTCTTTTAAGGACTAAAGAACTTATCAAGAGGTACTTCTTCTTGTGGCATTCCAATCGACTTATCACTCCCAATTCCTTGTTTTTCTAGAGTGTGGCGTCCATATCCTTTTTAAATACCCTATGTTCGTGTTCCTTTGAAAGGTGGGTCTAGGGTTTGTGGTATTAAACTCTGGTTTAGCTTTCCTGGTTGTTCTTTGATTCCTTGTATGCGTTGGGTCCCTAAGCCATGTCCTTTTGGGGTTTTTCGCATCAGTTGATATCAGAGCCAGGTTCTAAATTAGGTTAAATCCACTCACTCTTCAATTTTCTACCTTATGATTTAATTATTTTTGTTTAGTTTTTCTATTATGTGCATTACCATTCAAATGCACAAATTTGTTTGTTTGCAATCCTTCTCTCTTTGCTTGTTTGTTTAAGCTCATAAACGTGCTAATTTCAATTCCAATTGTTGTATCTAAGTATGCTACTATTGTTTTGTGTTGGAAAAAAAAAAAGAAAAAGAAAGAAAGAAGAACAAAAGAAAGAAAACATCAAATTCAAGTTATTGATAAGGCTAACCGTCTGGTCATATTGGCCATAATACTAATAAAGTTTTCTTGCTCAACTCCAATTCTACCATCTTTTTTTCCTATTTTGTTGCCCCAGTTTATCTTCTAGGTTATATTAGCCCTATCCTGATTTTATGAGTTTAGTTCATTAAATCCGTTTGTCTTGACATCCTTTTTCGTTTTTGATTCCTTATTCTCCAATTTGTTCAATTCTATGCCATTTATCTTATTCTATTCAAAATTAATACGCTTGATTTAAGTTGTTTAGTTCTTTATAGAGCTGAAAGGGAAAATCCAAGTGGTAAAAGGTAAGAGTGAAAGTTCATATAAAGAAAAAGTCATAAAGAGTGTAAACACGAGGGAGTGTGACACCATCTTTTTAGTGACACACGTGAGGGAATGTTCTGTAAGGTATCCTATTTGTTTTGTGCAGAAGTAATACTATAACATCCAAAGACAAAGGTATAACTCAGGAGGGAGCTAGTGATGTGTCCTTCATGATCAAAGCTATGCAATAACAATTTGAGTGGATGAATACCATATTTGATGATATGAGGGAGAGGATGGAAGAACAAGCTAATACAATAGCAGAGTTGCAAAGGAGACATGGGGAATATGAGGCTTTTAATGCAAGAAGGCAGTTGAGACGTGTCTATGACCATGAAGATGATGAATTTGACGATCAAACTACGATAGTTAGAACTGTTAACAATAGAAGGGATCGAAGAGAATTTGGGAGGCAAGGCACCTACAACCATAATTTGGGTAGTATTAAAATGACAATTCCTCCATTCCAAGGTAAGAATGATCCTGATACATACCTAGAATAGGAGAAGAAGGTTGAATTGGTCTTTGATTGTCACAACTATTCTGAGGAGAAAAAGGTAAAGCTTGCTGCAGTTGAATTTACTGATTATGCTATTATTTGGTGGGATCAACTTGTTTTTACTAGGAAAAGGAATTATGAGCGACCTATTGATACATAGGAGGAGATGAAGGCTATCATGAGGAGGAGGTTTGTCCCTAATCACTAGTACAGGGAGTTATACCAAAGGCTATAAGGACTCATTCAGGGCACTAAAAGTGTGGAGGACTACCACAAAGAGATGGAGATTACCATGATTAGGGCAAATGTAAAAGAAGATAGAGAGACAACCATGGCTCAATTTCTGTAAGGGCTAAATAGGGACATAGCAAATGTGGTTGAATTGCAACACTATGTGGAATTAGAAGATATGCTACACATGACAATGAAAGTTGAAAGGCAACTTAAACAAAAGGGCTCCACACGGTTTGGGCAAAATTCGGGTTCTACCTTATCTTTGAAGCCAAATTGGAATAAAAGGGACAAGATGACCAATTACAAGTCCAAAGCCGAGCTATCCAAGCACAAGAATGTGGGTTCTAGTAAGGAGACAGGTAAATTTGAACCTCAACCGAGTAGAAATAGAAATGTTAAATGTTTTAAGTGTTTGGGCAGGGGTCACATTGCATCTCAATGTCCAAATAAGCGTGCAATGATCTTGAGAAGTAACGGTGATGTTGAAACTAAAAGTGAATCAAATGATGATTCTATGCCATCATTAGAGGGTGAAAATGATGGAGAGGAGTATCCGGTTAACGGAGTAGCTCTCGTTACAAGGCAAGCATTAAATGTGCAAGTAAAGGAAGAAAATGAGGTGCAATGAGATAACATCTTTCAGACAAGGTGTCTCATCAAAGATAAGGTATGTAGTATGATTATTGATGGTGGGAGTTGCACTAACGTTGCTAGCACAACTATGGTTGAGAAGCTGGATTTACCTACTATGAAGCATCCTAAACCATATAAGCTTCAGTGGTTGAATAAGAGTGGTGAAGTGAAGGTAAATAAGCAAGTGCTCGTATCATTTTCTATCGGAAGGTACCATGATGAAGTTTTATGTGATGTTGTACCTATGCATGCAGAACATATTCTATTAGGAGGACCATGGCAATTTGACAGGCGAGTTATGCATGATGGCTTCAAGAATTGATATTCCTTTGTAATGAATGAAAAACCCATCACTCTTGTACCATTATTACCTCAACAAGCTTATAAGGATCAATTAAGGATTAAGAATGAGAGTGAATAGAAAAGAGAGAATGATAAAAGAGAAAAGAGAGGAGAAAACATAAGGACACAAGAGAAAGAGAAGAAAAGAGAAAGTCTCTATGCAAAAGAAAGTGATGTCAAAAGAGCATTCTATGCCAAATAGCCTATGATCGTACTTTTGTACAAGGAGACTTATTTTAACACTAACAAGTTTGACCCATCTTTGCCTAGTGTTGTTGTTGCTCTATTGCAAGAATATGAAGATGTATTCCTTGACGATGTCCCAAGTGGACTGCCACCTAATAGAGGAATTGAGCATCAAATTGATTTCATCCCAAGTGCAACCATCCCTAACCGGCTAGCATATAAGAGTAATCCTGAGGAAAGAAAAGAGCTTCAAAGGCAGGTTAAGGAGCTTATGTCTAAAGGATATGTGAGGGAAAGCATGAGTCTATGTGTTGTTCTTGTCCTATTTGTACCCAAAAAAGATGGGACTTGGAGGATGTGTGTTGATTGTCGAATAATCAGCAAAATCATTGTAAAGTATCGTCACCCTATACCTAGATTAGATGACATGTTGGATGAATTGCATAGGTCATGTGTCTTTTCTAAGATTGATTTGAAATATGGATATCATCAGATTAGGATGAGAGAGGGAGATGAGTGGAAAACAGCTTTCAAAACTAAGTATGGGTTGTATGAGTGGCTTGTTATGCCATTTGGTCTCACTAATTCACCAAGCACTTTTATGCGACTAATAAATCATGTTTTACGTGCATTCATTGGTAAATTTGTAGTTGTGTATTTTGATGATATTTTGGTCTATAGTAAAACCCTAAAGATCATCTTAATCATTTACGTTTTATTGTAAGCGTTTTATGTTTTGAGAAATTGTATGGTAACTTACATAAATGTTCCTTTTGTACTAATCAGATCACATTTCTTGGCTATGTTGTCAATGCTAAAGGTGTTGAGGTTGATGAGAAAAAAGTTAAGGCAATTCGTGATTGGCCTACACCTCAGTCAACTAGTGACGTGCGTAGCTTTCATGGTCTAGCTAGTTTCTATAGACACTTTGTTAAAGACTTTAGCACGATAGCCGCACCACTCACTAAGCTTATCAAAAAGAACATGAGTTTTAGGTAGGGTAGTGACCAAGACAAGGCTTTTAATTGCATCAAGGAAAAATTAAGTTCTGCATCCTTACTTGTTTTACCTAATTTTGCAAAAGCTTTCGAGATTGAGTGTGATGTTTCAGGTATTGACATTGGAGCTATTTTAATGCAGGAAAGGAGCCCAATTGCTTACTTTAGTGAAAAGCTAAGTGGAGCAAGCCTTAATTATCCTACTTATGATAAAGAGATGTATGCATTGGTATGAGCTTTGGAGACATGGCAACATTACCTTTGGCTCAAGGAGATTGTCATCCATATTGACCATGAATCTTTGAAGCACTTGAAGGGACAAGGAAAGTTGAACAAAAGACATGCCAAGTGGGTTGAATTCATTAAGACCTTTCCCTACATCATCCAATATAAACAAGGTAAGGAAAATGTGGTAACTGATGCATTATCTTGTAGGTATGCCCTTATCTCTACACTTACTGCAAACTTATTAGGATTTGAACATATTAAGGATTTATATGTGAATGATCCTGACTTTGCTAATGTGTATGGGGCATGTGAGGCGTCAACCTTTGAGAAGTTTTATAAGCATAAGGGTTTCTTATTTAGGGAAAATCGTTTATGCATGCCTATGAGTTCTTTAAGGAAGTTGGTTGTAAGAGAAGCTCATGAGGGTGGTCTAATGGGTCATTTCAGAGTTAAGAAAACCCTAGATGTCCTAAATGAACATTTCTTTTGGCTACGAATGAAACGAGATGTTGAGAGGATATGTGCAAAATGCATAACATACAAACAAGCTAAATCTAAAGTTTTACCTCATGGCTTGTATACTCCTTTACCCATACCTAACCATCCCTGGGTTGATTTATCTATGGACTTTGTACTAGGATTGCCACGAACAAAAAGGGGTAGGCATTCTGTATTTGTTGTTGTTGATAGATTTTCAAAGATGGCACACTTCATCCCATGTCATAAAACTGATAATGCCAACAACGTGGTTAACTTATTCTTTAGAGAAGTAGTACGTTTGCATGGCATGCCATGAAGCATTGTTTCAGATCGAGATACAAAGTTCTTAAGCTACTTCTGGAAGACTTTGTGGGGTAAGTTAGGTACTAAGCTATTGTTTTCAACTACTTGTCATCCATAAACTGATGGGCAGACTAAGGTAGTTAATCGAACTCTTTCTATTCTTTTGCGTGCTATTATTCAAACAAATTTAAAAACATGGGAAGATTGTTTACCATATGTCGAGTTTGCGTATAATAGGAGTGTTCATTCTACTACTAGTTACTCTCCATTTGAAATCGTATATGGTTTTAATCCATTGACTCCTTTGGATTTGATACCTATACCTATCAATGAGTATGCCAGCTTAGATGGGGAATGCAAAACTGACATGATAAAAAAATTGCATGAGAAGGTGCGACAACATATTGAAAAACGAATTGAGCAACATGTATCCCATGTCAATAAGGGACGAAAGAAGGTGTTGTTTGAACCTAGTGATTGGGTTTGGGCGTATATGCACAAAGAACAGTTCCCAGCTCAAAGGCGTTCGAAGCTACAACCTAGAGGAGATGGTCCTTTTCAAGTTGTAGCCCAAATTAATGATAATACTTATAAGTTGGACCTTCTTGGTGAGTATAATGTGAGTGCAACATTTAACGTTTCTGATCTTTCCCCTTTTGATATAGGTGATGATTTGAAGACGAATCCTTTTAAGGAGAAGGGGAATGATGAGAACCATAGAGATGATGGGTGGAAGGCTTCAATGGTTGCAAGAGGTCTATTGCACATTTTAGATGGGTGGAAGGCTTCAATGGTTGCAAGAGGTCTATTGCACATTTTAGAAGGCCCAATAACACTAGCTAGAGCCAAAAAGATTAAAGAAGTACTAAATAGGCCGATTCAGGACATTCGGGCCAACCAAGCTTCAAATGGTGCGAATTCAAGTTTGATAAAGAGTCCAGACCTAATTAATATAATTAGAATACTTAATAGGTCAGAATAAGTGATAGCATTCCCTCCTAAATAGGAGTTTATTGTCAATGTTGGAATTTGTCCATATTTAGGAATTCCTCCAAAATAAGGATTTGTCCTAAGTAGGAATTTGTGCCTCTTTAGGATTGCTTTCTTAGCCTATAAATAAGCATCCCTTGTAAGCTTTGGAAAATCAAACAACTTTGAGTGAAGTAAAAAGCAAGGGTTTTTCTCTCTCAGTTCTTTTAAGGACTAAAGAACTTATCAAGAGGTACTTCTTCTTGTGGCGTTTCTATCGACTTATCACTCCCAATTCCTTTCTTTTCTAGAGTATGGCGTCCATATCCTTTTTAAATACCCTAGGTTTGTGTTCCTTCGAAAGATGGGTCTAGGTTTTGTGGTATTAAACTCTGGTTTAGCTTTCTTAGTTGTTCTTTGATTCCTTGTGTGTGTTATGTCCCTAAGCCACGTCTTTTTGGGATTTTCTGCATCATAGAATTGAGATCTCTACTCTCCTCTATGGCTGCTACCTTTGAGGCAAATTTCTCAGGCAGAATTCTCAGAATTTTCTTCAAAATCGATGAATCCTTCTTGTTTTTTCCATGACTTCTCAAGTCGTTTACAACATCAATAACCCTGTTGAAGAACTCTTAAACTGTCTCATTCTTCTACATTCTAAGAGATTCATATCTTTCCTTGAATACTTGAATCTTAGCCTCCTTCATTCTGCCATCACCTTCATAGACTTTCTGCAATCTATCCCATATCTCCTTGGCAGATTTGCAGTCCATAACTTTAGCATACTCAACATCTGTCAATACTGAAATGATGACATTTAAGGCCTTCCCATTTATCTTAAACTACCTTAACTCCTCTGGGGTTGGGTCTTTACCTTCTTCCAGAGCCAAAAAAACCCTCCTGTACGCATTTCACCACGTTTATGCCCATGGTTGCAAATACCACTTGCATTCTTACTTTCCACATATGGTAGTTGGTTCCGGTGAAGATTAGAACCTTCTTACTGCAAGTGGTGCTAATTCTGGTACCGGCTTCCATTTCTCAGTATACTGAACAAGTGCTAACTCTAGATCCCTTTAAACTAGTACACCAAGTTGTTAAGCTTCAAACTGGTGAACCAATGCTCTGATACCAATTTAAGTTCCTGAATTCTCCCTAGGATCTATTAGTTTGTGATACTGAGAGGGGGGGTGAATCAGTATCACCATAATTCGCAATTTGTAGGTAAGTGAACAACTTCAATCTCTTCTTAAAAGCGAACTCTTTCTCAGATTCGACTAAGGTAGATCTATTGCTACCTACTAATCACAATAGTCCCCAAAGTCACCTTTCAGACACCTTGCCTAATAGACAATTCGGATGTTCTTGTTTAGGTTTTTGTTAGGTTATGGGTTGGCTGATACTTTAGCTGTGTTCACAACTCAATTCAAAACATAGAATGTAAAGCAAATTAAGGACACATGAGATTTACATGGTTCTGTCAATGTGACGTACATCCACGGTGGTAGAGACTCTCCCTTACCGAGACTATCCACTATACTTGAGAATACCAGTTACAATGGATTTCTTAATCCTCTGCTCCTTTCACTATTGTAATTACTAAGCAAGTACAACACAAAGAGTGTCACTTACTGTGTCTACCCTTCTTCTAGCTTGTCTTGCTTCTGTTGAATTGAGAGAATGCTCCACTACCGCTTAGAAGTTCACCGCAACGCTCTCTAACTTCTCTTGAAGAAATCTAAAAATACGTTGAGTTCTTTCCGATGCTTCATTGAATTTCTTCTCTACGTTGTCTCACACAATTCCTGCTTTCACCGTCTCACTGTCTTACCCGTCTCCTTGCCCCACGATCTCACTGTCTCACGGCTCGCCTGTCCGTTTCTCTCTCTCTTGCTATCCAGCTGGAGTTCTCTCTCTTACCGTCCCGCCGGATTTCTCTCTCACTGTCCAGTCGAATTTTCTCTGTTCTGCTGACAGTCTCTTTCTCTTCATCCACCCCTCTTTGGTCGTTCCAGATTTTCTCTCCTTTTCCCTTATTTGGCCATGTTTTCTCTCTCCTTCCCATCGACTCCTCTATTCTGGCCGTATACCTCTTTTCTCTCTCTCAGACCTTTGTTCTTCATTCAGCCCCCAAATCTAATTTTCGGTAGTCCTGGTTTTCTGTCGATTGTCCACTCTGTTTTGCCGTTGACCCGTTTCTCTCTCTTGCCATGTTGTTCTTTCTCTCTCACCATCCAACCGTGTTGACCCATTTCTGTTTCACGATCTCACTCTTCGTCCGTCTCTCTCTCTCGATTTTGTCGACCTTCTGTTTTTGGCCGTCAGGTTTCTCTCTCCTTTTGCCGGTCTGCTCTGATTTGGCCGTCGAGTTTCCCTTTCCTTTCGCCGATCTGCTCCGATTTAGCCGTATATGATTTTTCTCTCTCTTCCAATGGCTTTGCGGTTTTGCTCTTCCGGTCTTCCATCCGGTCGTCCAGCCCTTTCAGCCGTCTCCTCTTTTCTCTATTTTGCTAACCTCTCCTCTTTTCTGACCACGGGTTCGTTTTCTCTCCTCCTATTTGGCCGTTGGGTTTTTCTTTGCCATGCTCCTCTTCTTTTTGCCGTGCTGGTTGCTGAATGCTCAATTGTTGTGCTCCTCTTCTTTTTGCCGTGTATTCAATTGTGTTGGCCTTAACCTAATTTTGTCTTCCAAGGTCTTTATATACTATTTTCCATGAAACCCTAGTAGGGCTTACGCGGCGGATTTACGTTCTTGCCCCTTTAGGACTTATGTGGTGGATTTATGTTCTTACCCTTCTATGTGGATTTACGTTCTTGCCCTTCCATGTGGCTTTATTTTCTTGCACACTTAAACCTAGTTGACAATAATTACAACCCATACAAGGTTGTAGGAACAACATAGTCAATGTTTAAGTGTAAACTTAGATCCTATATATCTTCTTTTACCTTGTTGCACTAAAAATCAACTACTATTATACATTGTACATGCTATTTAAAATTCCTATATTAGATCCAAAAAAAAGTGATATTAATTACTATTAAATTTTTATTTTATTTTATTACAATATAGCTCTCCCTTTTTACATTATAAGCAATTTATAGTAGATTACATTTTGGCATATTAGCATTGTCCTTCTACCAAAAAGTTAACTAGTCATTGTTTATGATATTGATATGGGATTACTTCTAACCTCTAACTTTAATAGCCATGCTTCATTCTTATTAAGTAACTTTCCTAATTTCTTTTATTAGTTTTAAAGTTTGTTATTATTCTACTTTGGCATTATCCATAGCCATCAATTAATGGTTTTATTTGCATAACCTCAATTAGGTTCCCTTCAATTATCTTATGTATTTTTTGAGCTCTACACCTTAGTGTTATAATTATGATGTTTCAACTTCCTTTTTTCAAAGATCTTTTAAAGAAGTGCATTTTTAGCATTAGAATTTTTAAGTTTTAAATTGAATGTTACAACACTTTAAACACCTATATACACATTTCTAACTCTGTTTCTAACTTTCTAATATAATCTTTCAAACTTTTGTCATTTTTCAACTTTTTAGTGATGTTTTAAAGATAATTATAAAGAGAATTATTTTACTTTATGGCTTCTTTCAAGTCCATAAATAACTTGATGATGGTTTGATCATTATTAAATATTTCTTAATATCTTCTTAATTTCCCATTTTCTAGTCGAGTAACTTTTAATTCTTTCTTAAGTCTTTCAATTTCTAAGAACTAGTTATCTCTTTTTATAAGCTCTTGTAAATTACTAGCCTTATCTTTGTTTTATTTTATTTATTGATTAAATGATCTAAAAAAAACTTTAACTAGTAATGCATTTTGAAGTTCCCGACTTCACCCTAGGATCTACTAGTTTATGATACTGAGAGGGGGGAGTGAATCAGTATCACCACAATTCACAGATATGTGAACAACTTCAACCTTTTCTTAAAAGCGAACTTTTTCTCAGATTTGACTAAGGTAGATCTATTGCTACCTACTAATCACAATAGTCCCCAAAGTCACCTTTCAGACACCTTGCCTATTAGGTCTTCGTTAGGTTATGGGTTCGCTGATACTTTTGCTGCGTTCATACAACTCAATTCAAAACACAGAATGTAAATCAAAGTAAGGACACAAGATTTACATGATTCCGTCAACGTGACATACATCCACGGTGGTAGGGACTCTCTCTTTACCAAGACAATCCACTATACTTGAGAATACCAGTTACAATGGATGTCTTAATCCTTTGCTCCTTTCACTATTACAAATACTAAGCAAGTACAATACAAAAAGTGTCACTTATTGTGTCTACCCTTCTTCTAGCTTGTCTTGCCTCTGTTGAATTGAAAAGGCTGCTTCACTGCCACTTTGAAGTTCACCACAATGCTCTCTAACCTCTCATGAAGAAATCTGGAAATACGTTGAGTTCTTTCAATGCTTCGCTGAATTCCTTCTCTAGGTTGTCTCAAACAGTTCTTGCTTTCACCGTCTCACGGTCTCACCCGTCTCCTGGTTCCACGGTCTTACTATTTCATGACCTACTCTCACGCTTCTGGTTTGTCATGCCGTCACACGTTTTGGTCTCACATTGTCTCCTGATGTACACCCATACTTCTGCTGCGCTCCCATCACAGCTTTGCTGGTCTCACGTTTCAGCTTTGCTGGTCTTGTGTTTTAGCTTTGCTGGTCTACCGTTTCTGGTCATCCATTACTGGTCTCACGGCCTAGTCACCCATTTCTTCCAGGGATGGTGCATTTCTGGTTTTTGCTTTCACCTCACGTTTCTGGTTTTCTTCCTTTTCATTGGTCTCACACCTCACGCCTCACCCGTTCGTTTTTGGTTTTCTTCCAGCTGGTGGTCTCACGCCTCACGCCTCACCTGTCTGTTTCTGGTTTTCTTCTAGTCGGTGCACGATTTCCCTTGCTGTCCAAGGTCTCCCTTGGTTTGCCGTGGGTTAACTCTTGCTGTCCAACTGGTTTACTCTTCCTTGTTGTAAGGTTTTGACTCACCAAGGTCTCACTTGCCGTTGGTGTGTTGTGACTGTGCTCTCCTTATTGTCGTTCACCTTGCCTTTGCCGTTCTCCTCCTTGCCTGGCCGTCCACCCCTTTGTCGTTGGTTGTGCTTTGCCATGTGGGGTTGTATGGACGTTCACCTTGTTTGGCCGTGTAGGTTGGTTGGCTGAATTCTCTTTTGGCTGAATACCCTAGCTTGACGTGTAGCTTGTGTTTGGCTGGTTGTCTCCTTGCTTGAACGGTTCCTCCTTTGTGTTTGGCAGGTTGTCTCCTTGCTTGGATGTCTCTTCTCTTTGGACGGTTTCCCTCTCTTTTTGCCGTGTACCCTCTCTTGTTGTCTCTTCTTTCTTTTGCAAGTGGTGTGTTATCGTTTCGGGTTTGGTTGGTTGGTCCTTCAACATTTTGTGTTTTGTCGAATCTTTCTTGTGTTGGATGGTTTCTCTCTAGGTTTTGCCCGACTCCCTTGGTTGAACGATTTCTCTTGTGTTTGTCAAACTCACTCTTTGTGTTTATGCCATGTAGGGTTTGGTGCTAGCTGGTCACTCTAGGTTTACCGAATGTTCAATTGCCGACCCTCTCCTAGCTTTGTCTTCCAAGGCCTTTATATATTCTCTTCCATGAAACCCTAATAGGGCCTACGTGGTGGATTTACGTTCTTGCCCTTACGCAGTGGATTTACTTTCTTACCCTTCCATGTGGCTTTACTTTCTTGCCCTTTCATGTGGCTTTACTTTCTTGCACACTTAAATCTAGTTAACAACAATTACAACCCATATAAGGCTGTGGGAACAACACATTTCCTCTATGATAAGAGGCATATTATGTTAAATACCTTGTAATGATTGAGTTAACTAATGGTACATGACAAGTATGATGAACATCTTACATGCCCTCATAATTTGTTCTTAGAGTTTTGATTGGTCATATCATAATTAAACTCTACTTTGTTTAACTTGCATGTCATAAATGAAACATGTTACTCCTATTTGAGCCATAACTAAAGTAAGTACAAAGCTAACTCATTTCTATAACCTAAGGAGTGGTATTCAATAATGTTTTCAATATATGTATATGACATGTTCCATATTATAACTAAGGAGTTAGACATAGTAATTATTCTTCATTCCTCAAAATATTCTTCCATATTAGGCTTGGATGAAGACCGACCACTAGCTTTTATAGAATTTTAATAGAGGAACATAACCACTTAGGTTTCATAGTCAAATGAAACCATTTTTTTGGCATTTTAAATGACTTATGAGCCATTCATAGAGTAATATATAACATCCCTTTAAGTGTCCTCCTTCTTTTATTTGATATTAGTTTAATGATCATATCATCTTAATAATGATTACTAGTATGAGATTCATACAATGTGTAACTTGATGAAAAAGTTCAAAAACTTGCTTATCCACATATCTAGAGGTTCTTAGAAAAATAACTAAATTGTAAATTATCTTTATTTCTTTTATCTCATTCAAGACTTTTAATAAAAACTAAGAAATGTAAAAGGAGATTTGACTTCTTTTATAATTTTTAAGGCCATAAATTTTTTAGGAATAATCCCTAAAATATTCAATAACACGTGGAATTTTTTAATAAGAAAAGTGATATCAATTTTTTCAAATAAAAGCATTGATAGGAAGGGTCCTAAAGTGAATAGTGGCTTATAATAACTCATCATCCATGTTTACTCTTAAGACACTTGATATCACCATATTTTCCTTAAAAAAAACTTGTCTTGAATTAACCGAACAAGAACTCTAAACATTTTTTTTAAGTAATTGTAGTCATTTTAAGTCAAGTCCAATGTAACTTGTATAGATTGCACAAAAACTAAGCTAGCAAAAAGGTAATTTTCCTTTTACTTTTTGTAGATTTTTTTAATATTGGGTGACATAAGCTAAAGGTTCATCTATGTACCTTTTTCTTTTGGGATCCAACAAAGGTGCTAATCAAACTAAGTAGTATAGTGACTAATGTCTTATGTATACAATGGATTGATATGCAAGGAAAAAAAAACTCATTAGTATAAGTTAAATGATATCTTTAAATTAAAAAGTATTAAATATACCATAAGTAAGCAATACCATAATTATGTTAAAAAAAAAGAGAGGGTACCTTTAGAAAACAAGATTGTTACCTTAGATAACCAATAATATAAGATGGTATCTTTAGTTTACAACAAAATTATATGGTTTAAATTTATTGAATGTTAGTAAATTCTTAGACCATCTTTCATAATTAACCCCTTTAGATGGCAAAGACTCCCTAGCCTTACCTTTTAATTGTTATTGGTAGGGTTTAATCTAAGTGGAAGAGTTTTTTGTGCTCACATAATGGCTAATGCCACATAAGAGACATCAATTTCTTCCTCTTATCTTAAAGGTAACCTGAGTTCTAAAGCTTATAAGTGTGTACTAGTAAGAAAATTAAAACAAGTAATAATTATCAAACATAAAACATAATATATCATGCAAATTAAAACCATACTTTAATTAATTTTATAATAACATAGCTATGAAAGCTTAACCCTCTCAAATAATCTTTCCTAATAGAGTTACTAACTATCATAATATCATTTTTTTTCTTCTTACTAATTCTTTAAGTGTGGCCTTTCTACTTATTGAATTTTGGTATTCTTCTTTATTTGAAAAATTCTCTATTATTGTGTTGAATTCAAATTAATAGACATGGGACTCATGCGTTATACCAATAATTTCATTTGGAGTATCCACCAATGTTTCTAAGTGTCAGTGGACTTCATCTCTTCAACTCATTGAACTTCCTTGTCTCATAAACTATCATGACTCAATCTATTAACTAATACTTAAGTTTTGGAATATAGTTATGCATAGGAAGGTGTGAAATACAACATCTCTATACTACTTGTAATTGGTACTTTTGTTGGTTATGTATGATTCATGGTTTCATCTTTCTTGTGTGAATAGATTTATATATTGAGTTCAATTATGTAAAAATAGGGGGTCCACCAACTCCTTTTTTCAATTTATTATTATTAATCACTTTTAGATATTTTAATTAACATATTAAATAATAATCTTTAAAATTTAATAACTTGACATTTATTATTGAGGAAGTAATGTATTATTTATAACAAGAATTTATGCATCTAATTATTATCATTTTTATATAACTTATCTTCATGTTAAGACTAAACACTTAATAAAAGTCCTTAAAACAAAACCCACATTAATGCATCCTTTGTCTAAATTTTGTTTTATTTTTGTTTTTTGCCTTGTGATTTATTTTTTATAAAACTCAAAAGGAAAACTTATGTGGCTAAGCTCATTTTATTTTATTTTATTTTTGTTCTTACACTTATTTAGGGTTTTTAATCCTTTAGTTAACATTTGTTTTGAATTAAAACAAAAAAGATCCATTATTATGACAACTTAAACTCTTGTCATGTTTAAACCCTTTTATTTTTTATAAGATAAAAAAATCTAAAATATTAAAGACCTAGTCAAATGGTACCTATTTAGATTTTTTCCTAAGGCCACAAAACATGAATTGTCTTCTTTCTACTAGAAACTTAAGTGTTATTACCTTTTATTATTTCTTTGTTTTACTTTGGCCCTAGTCTTGCTATCCCCATCTCTCTTAAATTTAAGTCTCTCATCCTTTAACATTGATGGATTTTCTCCCTTTGGCATTATTTGTGTAGTATTACATAATTCTAGTGTTGGTATTTCCATAATTAGGGTCTTTAGTACTTGTTTTTAGCTTTTTGTTTTTTCTTTTGTTGCTTTGGAATTTTTTGGACCTTAAATTGGTGATGGCAAAGAAAGCAAGTAAAGGAAATCATTTTTGTTGTTAGATTTTGTCATACGAATTATTTTTCCTTTTCTTAGTTAGTCATTCCAACCATTTCCAAAAAAAAAAAAAGGCCTTACTTTAGCATGTCTTTTTAACTCTATTATCTTTTGTACTTTGCATGCGTAGAACTTTTAAATAAACCATTGCTTCACTAATTCAATCTTCTTAATTTTTTAATTTTGGATCTTGATCCTTTAATTATATATATGATTCTAAAATTTTTAGGTTTCAAGACTTTATTTCTCCCTAATCTATATGATTTGTTATCTAGATTATGATTATTCTTATTTTGGCTTAAATCTTATCTTGAAGGCTATAATGCTTTAAAAGATTCTAGGAAAGTTTAGAGGCTTGTAGTGATTCCATAGTTGAAAGGTTATGGATTTAGTTAGGTTGGCCTTCTTGTTGTTAGATTCTAGGGAAGTTCATTAGGTCTAATTTAGGCCAATAAATTGAGATCTTTGTCATTAGTAAAGGCCAAATTTCAAGCTAAAGCTAAGTTTTAGAAAAAGGAAAAAAATAGATGGCAAGCTTAAGCTTAAATTTTTTTTGAATTGTTTAGCTTTAAGTTAATGACATAAATATTTAAATTATAGATCAACTATCTCTAGTTTTTCAACTTTTTATTATTTGATGTTAAATTAGTTTTTTCTTTAAAATTAAAACTGGGTTTGATTAAATTAAAATCTAATATTTTTCATTCTTAGTTTTTTTTTTGGGTAGTCTTTTTGTCTTATTTCTTTTACAAGTTATTGTAATTAATTTTTTTGTTAATTTACTAAAAAAAACCTTTATTGATTTTGAAGTTCCCGATTTCTCTTTAGAATCTACTAGTTTGTGATACTTGGAGGGGGGGTGAATCAGTATCACCACAATTCGCAATTTGCAAGTAAGTGAACAACTTCATCCTCTTCTTAAAAGCGAACTCTTTCTCAAACTCGATTAAGGTAGATCTATTGCTACCTACTAATCACAATAGTTCCCAAAGTCACCTTTTAGACACTTTGCCTAATAGACAATTCAGATGTTATTGTTTAGGTCTTCATTAGGTTATGGGTTGGCTAATACTTTATGTTGTTCCCATATCCTTGTATGAGTTGTAATTGTTGTTAACTAGGTTTAAGTGTGCAACAAAGTAAAGCCACATGGAAGGGTAAGAAAGTAAATCTACCGCGTAAGGGCAAAAACGTAAGCCCAATTAGGGTTTCATGGAAGAGATATAAAAAGACCTTGGAAGACAAAAATAGGGCAAGGCCAACACAATTGCATACACGGCAAGAAGAGAGGGTGAACGACATAAACACAAAGAGTGAGTTCGGAAAACATAAGAGAAACCGTTCAACCAAGGAGACAAGAAGGGCCAACACAATTGAATACACGACAAAATACAAAAAGTGTGTGGACAGCCAATTAGAAAAAATAGAAAAACACAACACACAGCCAAAGCACACCGACGGTAAGAGAACGGTAGAATAGGGGACGGCCAAATAGAAAACGGAGGTCAAAAATTGAGGAGATCGTAGCCGCACAATAATGTCGTGAACAGTAGCCGTCGTGAATAGTAGCGTTGAGTGAAAAAAATTGGGGGCTGAACGAAGAACAACTGTTGAGAGAGACGATCGACGGCAGGACTAAATGAAGAGAGAGATCGTCGGCCAAAACACAAGAGAGAGAAAACATAGCCGTTGGAAGAGAGAGAAAGCCGATGGCCAGACCAGAGGAGTCGACGGGAAGGGAAGGAGAGAAAAAAAAACCCGACGGCAGAACAGAGGTGAACGGCTAAAGAAGAGTGAACGGCTGGACGGTAAGAGAGAGAAATCCGGCGGGACAGTAAGAAAGAGACGGATGAAGAGAGAGACACCACCAGAAGAGCAGACAGTAGATCTGCGACGGTGTGAGACAAACAAACGACACGGTAAGGAGAGAACCGTGAAACGGACGAAGAGAAACTCACCACTGGCGAAGGAGAGAGAAACCCGATGGCCGATGAACAAGTAATCAGCAGTAAAGGGAGAAAATCTAATACGGCCAAAGGAGGTGTGAAATGGACAAGTAAGGACAGGCCGTGAAACAGTAAAGCCGTGAGACAAGAAGACGAGGGAGACAATTAGACAGTGAAAGCAGGAGTTGTGTGATACAATGTAGAGAAGAATTTCGGCGAAGCATTGAAAGAACTCAACGTATTTCCAGACTTTTTCAAGAGAGGTTAGAGAGCATTGCGGTGAACTTCTAACCAGCAGTGGAGCAGCCTTTCAATTCAACAGAGGCAAGACAAGTTAGAATAAGGGTAGACACAGTAAGTGACACTCTTTGTATTGTACTTGCTTAGTAATTGCAATAGTGAAAGGAACAGAGAATTAAAGATATCCATTGTAACCTGTATTTACAAGTATAGTGGATAGTCTCGGTAAAGGAGAGTCCCTACCACTGTGGATGTACGTCACGTTGACGGAACCACGTAAATCTCATGTGTCCTTAATTTGCTTTATGTTCTATGTTTTGAATTGAGTTGTGAATGCAGCTAAAGTATCAGCCAACCCATAACCTAACGAAGACCTAAACAAGAACATCCATATTGTTTATTAGGCAACGTGTCTGAAAGGTGACTTTGGGGACTATTGTGATTAGTAGGTAGCAATAGATCTACCTTAATCGAGTCTGAGAAAGAGTTCGCTTTTAAGAAGAAATTGAAATTGTTCACTTACCTACGAATTGCGAATTGTGGTGATATTGATTCACCCCCCTCTCAGTATCATAAACTAGTAGATCCTAGGGAGAAGTCGAGAACTTCACTTTAGCTGCATTCATAACTCAATTCAAAACACACGAGATTTACGTGGTTCCATCAATGTGACGTACATCCACGGTGGTAGGGACTCTCCCTTACCGAGACTATCCACTATACTTGAGAATTCCAGTTACAATGGATGTCTTAATCCTCTGTTCCTTTCACTATTGCAATTACTAAGTAAGTACAATACAAAGAGTGTCACTTACTGTGTCTACCCTTCTTCTAGCTTGTCTTGCCTCCGTTGAATTGAAATGTTACTCCACTGCTGCTTAGAAGTTCACCACAATGCTCTCTAACCTCTCTTGAAGAAATCTGGAAATACATTGAGTTCTTTTTGATGCTTCGCCAAAGTTTTTCTCTATGTTGTTTCACACAACTCCTGCTTTCACTGTCTTACGGTCTCACCTGTCTCCTTGTCTCACGATCTCACTATCTCATAGCTCACCTCACGTACGTTTCTGGTTTACCCTTGTTCGTTTCACACCTTTTTTGGTCGTATCAGATTTTTTTTTCCTTTTTCTGCTGGTCACTGTTTATTGGTCATCTACCCCTCTGTTCTGGCCGAACGGGTTTCTCTCTCCTTCTGCCGATGGTGTGTTTTGCCGTGCTCACTTGGTTGGTCATCGAGTTTCTTTTTCTCTCCTTCTCGTCGACTCCTCTGTTCTAGCTGTATGCCTCTTTTCTCTCTCTTCAAACGACTGTCTCAATTTTTCTCTCTTTCTCTCGTGTTCTGCCGATGGTCTCTCTCTCTTCGCCCGGCCGGATCTCTCTCACCATCCAGCTGGATCTATCTCACCGTCCATTCTGTTTTGCCGTCGACCCGTTTCTCTGTTTTGCCGTCGACTTGTTTCTCTCTCTCTTATCGTGTCGTCCGTTTCTCTCTCTCTTGCTATCCAGCTGGATTTCTCTCTCTTACCGCCAGATTTCTCTCTTTTCCCTTGTTCTGCCATGCTGGTTTTGCCATGCTGGTTTTCTCCTCCAGCTGGTGGTGGCTCTTCTTTGGCATGCCGTCCAGCCCCTCTTCGGCTGTTCACCACTTTCTCTCTCTCCCAAGGTTGGGTTTTCTCTCTCTTTTGCAGGTGGTTTTTTTTTTCGTTTAGGGTTTAGTGTTTTCTCTCTCTTTCACCCGATTGGTGTTTTGCCGTATATGCAATTGTGTTGGCCTTGCCCTAGTTTTGTCTTCCGAGGTCTTTATATACTCTCTTCCATGAAATCCTAATAGGGCTTACATGGCGGATTTACGTTCTTGCCCTTACGCGGCGAATTTACTTTCTTGCCCTTCCATGTGGCTTTACTTTCTTACACACTTAAATCTAATTGACAACAATTACAACCCATACATGGCTGTGGGAACAACAATCTCCCTTTTTGTAATTTTTGGCAACACTCATAATAAAAGCCACTATGCAGTAATTTCAACTCTCCCTAAATATGCATTTCCCCTTTCTTAACAGCTCCCCCTGCACTGTTGCTTCTCTCCCCATTTGCCAACTAATTACAAATCTGAAAAACTCGCAAAGTAGAGATGGAGGATTCACCTGAACTTCAAGCTTGAGGAGGCATTTGCACATATAGACTCAATTTGTGCTATTCAAACAGCTTCGTGAACAGAGATTTAATTAGATCTTATGTAGCCTCTTCAACAAATTTAGGTTCAACTTGTGAGAGTAAAGCAGTAGCTCCCACAATTCTTCTTCTTGTTGTAACTCTTGCTAATGGGTCACATATGATCTGATTTTCTTGATGAGCACTGGTCTATATTTTCTTTGTCCTTTTTCCTTACACCGTCTTAGTTGCAAGAGGATCTCTTTCTTCATCTTCAGACTCACTCTTCTCTAAGTCTGAACTCACTTCTTTTTCCTTTTCTTTAGGTTAGTTTGATTCTTCATCTACATTGAAGTCATCTTCTTCATTGTCCTCAGCTTCTCCATTCTGCATTATTTTCCAGTTCTCATCTATTCTCACATCACTGGAAGTGATCACGTTTCCCAGCTTATGCAGGAAAACTCTGTAAACTTTTGTCTTTTCTGAGTATCCCACAAAGATGCCTTCATCAAACCTAGGATTGAATTTTCCCAAGTTTGCTCCTTGTTCTTAACAAAACATGGGTTGCCAAAGATTCTGAGATACTTGGTTGTTGTCTTCCTCCCACTCCATAGCTCATATGGAGTCTTATCAATATTGGAACTTAGTAATACTCTGTTTAGTAGATGCACGGCTGTAAATGTTGCTTTTGTCCAAAATCTTGTGTGAAGCTTGGATTCCAGCTATAGAATTCTTGCCATTTCGACCACAGCTCTATTTTTCCTCTCTACCACCTCGTTTTGTTGAGGTGTTCTAGATGTTGCCAATTAGTGATGAATTCCATGCTTCTCAAGATAATCTTTAAAAGCTTTATTTGTAAATTTAGTGCCTTGATCTGACCTCAATACTTTGATCTTCCTTCCACTTTCATTTTCAACCAATCTTTTGTATCTCTTGAAGCAATTCAAAACTTCTGACTTGTGTTTGAGGTGCATGATGTAGGTCCTTCTCGAATAATCATCAACAAACAAGATGAAGTACCTCTCACTATTCAACCCTTTTGTTCTCATCGGCCCACACAAATCAATATGCACAATGTCAAGCACTACTTCAGAACTGAACTCTTTGGTCTTATATTCCTTAGTTTTCCTTTAGAGCATGCTGAGCAAACATACTCTCTCTCCTGAGGTTGGGAATGTCTCTGATTGCATGAGTAGTAGTCAGCTTCCTCATGTTCTTCTGTGATAAGTGTCCCAGCCTCCTATGCCAGAGTTGATTTTCTTCTTCTTTGGTGAGTAAACAGCTATTTGTCTTGTCCTCATCAATCATATATAAATTTTCAATTGTTCTTTTCCCGGCTGCAACAGTATTGCCTTTTTTACTTTTTACCTGGCAACCTGTTTTTGTAAATATCACTTTGTGGTCGTCGTTGCATAGTTGGCTGATAGATGCTAGATTATATCTAAGTCCTTCAAAGTGCAGAACATCTTTCAGCTTTCCTTTTCCAATATTCATTGACCCATAACCACTAATGTTAAATGAATCATCATTGCCAAACTTGACTCTGTATTCTTTTGATTTGTTTAGCTTTGACAATTTACTCTTGTCTCCCGTCAAGTGAAATGCATCCATTGTCAAGGATCCACTGCTTATCCTTGTAATCAGCCTTTAGTGCAATTTCAGCTATATTAGCCACCTCCCTTTTCGCTCTATATTCCTTCTTTTGAACTGGCTGGAAGATAGCTTTCTCCTTTTTCTCAGCTTTGACTGCACCGCTTGTTTTTATTGTGCCATTGAGTGCCTTTTCTTGCTTAGGGAGAAGTGTCATGCATCTCTTGGCATTATGGTCATCCTGCCCGCACCTTTCACACTGTTCCAAGTTTGCCAATACAGCAAACTTGTTCTTTGAAACCATTGGTTTGGGCTTCCACCAACACTCCTTGTCAATGTGTCCTTGCCTTTTACAATATGTGTAAGAACTCACGACAGGTGTTCTCCTCTGAATTTTGTATTGTCTCCCCTTGTATGCAACATCGTATCTTCTCAAGTTGGAGACATATACTGGCCTTCTCCACTAACAGTTACTCGTCTTATGACCCCAAACTCCACAATAAAGGCAATGACCTTGAAACTGCCTCTTCTTGGGTCTGATCATAGCTTGTCTTCTTCTGTTCATCACTTGTTGTGTAGGCAAAGTAGCTGGCTTCTTTGCTTGTGTGACTTTCAATTCAGTCACCTTCTTCTCCTTTTTCTATTCAGTAGTAGCCCTCTACTGGCTAACTTTCTTTTCTTCCTTCTTGTTTGCCATCTTAGGTTGCTTCTTTAGATCTTCTTATTCTCAGTTATCTTCTTCTGAGTCATAACCTTCTTTTTCAACTTTTGTGGCATATTCTTATTTTCTTTACCCAATGTAGCTTCAAATTGCTACACTTTCTCTACATTCTTCTCTCCTTTTACAGAATTTGTTTCTCTTATCATTTCAAGCTTCTGCAAGTTCTCTTTGCTACTTTTGAGTTGTTGCTGAAGTCTCAGCAACTCTTTCTCCATTTCTTCAATTTTTGAAGCCTTTGAGCCAAGCTCTACTGTAAGGTCTTCACATATTTTGATCTGTTCTTCAAATCTTCTCTTCAAGTCAATATGTTCAGTCCTTATTTCGTCTTTTTGACTTTCAGCTTTCTCAGACTTTGCTTTAACTTGTTTTACGTGACCCTCCAACCTTCTTATAGTTCTGCCCCTTTTGATTATCTCCTTTGAAGCTGCTTCCAACTGAACTTCAAGATTTGGTTCTTCTTCATCAACCTCCTCTTTCTCTTCAAAGGTTGAACTACCACCTTGAACTGATGCCATAAAGGCTTGCTCATCTAATAAGTCTTCATCTTCCTCCTCATCAGCTTCTTTTATCTAACTCACATAACTCTTGAATGAGCCTCTCTTCTTCTTTTGTGGGTTGGTAGTCTTCTTACTGGACTTCTTTGATTTGAATGATGATCTTCTCCATCTTGAATTCTACTCATCATCACCATCCTCATCTTCATCATCAAGTTTCACTTTGCACTGAGAAGCAAAGTGTCCAGTCTGCCCACAACAATAACATCTCAAGGACAACTGTCCTTTTCCCTTCTTATACCCATTCTTGAATTTCCTTGTGAAGTAAGCCAATACTTCACCTTCACTTTCTTCCTCCTCCTCCTCCTCTTCATCATCATCATCCTCACTAGATGATTCTTCCTCTTCTTTTATCTTTAAGTGCTTCATAACTTTGAAAGCTGCCTCCTTTGATACCTTCGTTGTTGTAGAGCTTTCAGTTGACTTTATCCTCATCTCATAAGCAATGAGATTGCACTGGAGATCATGCAAAGACATAAAGTTGAGATCTCTACTCTCCTTTATGGCTACCAACTTAGAGTCAAACCTTTCAGGCAGAATTCTCAGAATTTTCTTCACAATTGATGAGTCCCTCTTGTTCTTCCCATGACTTTTCAAGTTGTTTACAACGTCAATAACCCTAGTGAAGAACTCTTGAACTATCTCATTCTTCTGCATTCTGAAAGATTTATATCTCTCCTTGAACACTTGAAGTTTAGCCTCCTTCATTCTACTATCACCTTCATAGACTTTCTGCAATCTGTCCCATATCTCTTTGGCAGATTTGCAATCCATAACTTTAGCATACTCAGCATCTGTCAATGCTGAAATGATGACATTTGAGGCCTTCCCATTTATTTCAAATAGCCTTAACTCCTCTGGGGTTGGGTCTTTACCTTCTTCCGGAGCCACAAAACCCTCCTGTACGCATTTCACCACGTTTATACCCATGGTTGCAAATACCACTTGCATTCTTGCTCTCCACATATGGTAGTTGGTTCCGTTGAAGATTGGAACCTTTTTGCTATAAGTGGTGCTAGTGCTAGTCCCGGCTTCCATTTCTCAATATGCTGAACAAGTCAAACTTCTAGATTCCTTCAAACTAGTACACCAAGCTGTTAAGTTTCAAATTGGTGAACCTGGTTCTGATACTAATTGAAGTTCCCGACTTCTCCCTAGGATTTACTAGTTTGTGATACTGAGAGGGGGGTGAATCAGTATTACCACAATTCGCAATTCGCAGGTAAGTGAACAACTTCAACCTCTTTTTAAAAGCGAACTCTTTCTCAAACTTGACAAAAGTAGATCTATTGCTACCTACTAATCACAATAGTCCCCAAAGTCACCTTTCAGACACCTTACCTAATAAACAATTCGGATGTTCTTGTTTAGGTCTTCGTTAGGTTATGGTCTGGCTGATACTTTAGTTGTGTTCACAACTCAATTCAAAACACAGAACGTAAAGCAAATTAAGGACACACGAGATTTACATGGTTCTATCAACATGACGTACATCCACGGTGGTAGGAACTCTCCCTTACCGAGACTATCCACTATACTTGCGAATTCCAGTTACAATGGATGTCTTAATCCTATGCTCCTTTCATTATTGCAATTATTAAGCAAGTACAATACAAAGAGTGTCACTTACTATGTCTACCCTTCTTCTAACTTGTCTTGCCTCTGTTGAATTGAAAGGCTACTCCATTGCCGCTTAGAAGTTCACCGCAACGTTCTTTAACCTCTCTTAAAAAAATCTGGAAATACGTTGAGTTCTTTCCGATGCTTTGCCGAATTTCTTCTCTATGTTGTCTCACACAACTTCTGCTTTCACCATCTCACGGTCTCACCCGTCTCCTTGTCTCATGATCTCACTGTCTCATGGCTCGCCTCACGTACATTTCTGGTTTACCCTTGTCCATTTCACACCTCCTTTGGCCGTATCAGATTTTTTTTTTCCTTTTTCTGTCGATCACTGTTCATCGACTGTCCACCCCTTTATTCTGGCCGTAACGGGTTTTTCTCTCCTTCTCTATTTGGCCGTCAGGTTTCTCTCTCCTTCCGCCAGTGGTGTGTTTTGCCATGCTCACTTGGTTAGCCGTCAGGTTTCTTTTTCTCTCCTTCCCGTCGACTCCTTTGTTCTGGTTGTATACCTCTTTTCTCTCTTTTCCAACAACTGTCTCAATTTTTCTCTCTTTCTCTCGTGTTTTGCCGACGGTCTCTCTCTCTTCGTCTAGCCAGATCTTTCTCATCGTCCAGCTAGATCTATCTCACCGTCCACTCTGTTTTGCCGTCGACCCATTTCTCTCTCTTGCCGTGTCCTACTTTCTCTCTCACCATCCAGCCGTGTCGACTCGTTTCTCTCTCTTGCCGTGTTGACTCGTTTCTCTCTCTTGCCGTGCTGGTTTTCTCCTCTGACCAGTGGTGGCTCTTCTTTGGCCTGTCATCTAGCCCCTCTTCAGTCATTTACCACTCTTTTTCCCCCAAGGTTGGGTTTTCTCTCTCTTTTGCAAGTGGTGTTTTTTTTCGTTTAGGGTTTGGTGTTTTCTCTCTCTTCCACCCGATTGGTGTTTTTCCGTGTATGCAATTGTGTTGGCCTTGCCCTAATTTTGTCTTCCAAGGTCTTTATATACTCTCTTCCATGAAATCCTAATAGGGCTTACGTGGCGGATTTACATTCTTGCCCTTACGCAGTGAATTTACTTTCTTGCCCTTTCATGTGGATTTACTTTCTTGCCCTTCCATGTGGCTTTACTTTCTTACACACTTAAACCCAATTGACAACAATTACAACCCATACAAGGCTGTAGGAACAACAGATTTATCCTCTCACAACCTAATATAGTCTTTTTCTCTAACCATATTCTTCTATTCTTGAATTTATTATTCTTTATAAGCAAGCAAGGGTGCAAGATTGAGATAAGAAAATATTTTTATAGTATAATTCAATCAAGGTGCCACTTTTTCATCACCCTTGAAAAGACTGCCCTATGACTAAAGCCAAATAAGTTTAATTTTGTATATTATTGTTTTTTATTTATATTTAATACTATAAAATAATGTATAAATATGAATTCAAATGAGTTTAAAAGGTTTGTTGATACACTTACTAGCTTTAAAAAGGTTGTCCAATATTTTTGTTGATTGTCCTTTGATTGCTTTTTTATTTTTTTTCTCACTATTTGCTTTCTCGCACTATTTTCTTTGTTTGTTTTCTCTCATTCCTTACTTTGCTTACTTTTTCTCACTCTTTTGTTTTACTACTTTTTTTTATGAGTACCTCTTTTTTTGTCCTCCTTAATTACTCCTTCATAATCATTAAATTGTTGGTTGTTTTAATAATTTTATTTATTTTTTTTTAAGTTAAAGGACTCTTAACATATAGAAGTGTAAACCTTTTTTAATAAAGGTAGAGTGGAGACACTAGACGATGTAGGTATTACTATTCATATGAATTGTGGTATCATTAGATAAAGGAAAATTTCTTGTAAACTCTAAATTATAGTAATTCATATTTAGGTGTTTTCTTAATTGTTAGGAAACCCCTCATTGGCTTTTTACTATTTCACTCTTAGGCCATTATTTTAAAGCCTTTTCTTAAGGGTTTTAGGTGGAAATAGACCTAACAATTTAGTGAGGTAATCTAAAAGCCTAGTTAGATTGTAAAGGTCCAATTTATACCTTTTTTGTTCTTTTGATTGCATTTAATTTGTAAAATGGGCTTGACCCACATATACTTTATACAAATCGGGCTTTTACGATCATAATAAGAATTATGTTTCCTTTTTCCATTTTTCTCCCATTTTTGCATTGTTTTCTTATATATTAAGCTAAAGCCGAATTCCTTTAATTAAGGAAAATCAACTAAACATAACTTGAAATTTGTTTAAAAACCTAATTATGCATAATGCTTATTGCTTAATGGATTTAATCATTATCTAACATAATAGTATGTAGTTGGTTAATCCAAAGTTAATGGATTAGTTTAACTTATAAAATTAGACTAGACAAAATAAGGTATTAACACTCAATCACATAATAAAAATAGATACAAAAAGAGAGGATCTCTTTGCTTAAAGCATTAAAAAAGTAGAAAATGCTCCTTTGGAATAAAGTTAATAGCCAAAGAATATAAAATTGTGGATATGTATTGCATTATAGTTTGTACCTAATTTAGTACAAAACCTATTCACAGTATGATTGCTTTAAATAAGACCATTCCACCCATTTATAAAGATTGGTCATTTCTAATTGTAAGGTAATCTTTTTTTTCTTCCCCTAGTATTTGTGGTGTATACAATAAAGGGTATGGAAAGTAACGAGCACGTTATCAATGATAAAGCATCCTCGTACAAAAGTACTTTGAGACTTAAAGATAATAAAATGTAATATAATCTTAAGATGATTAACTAATGTCTTTGTTATAATTTTCATAATGAAATCATATAGGCTAATTGATTTATAATTCTTACACATTGATGGTAGAGTCACCTTCAGTATAAGGCAATGTTAGTGTGATTAATAAAGCTTAGACCCCCCCTTATTATTTAACACGTCAAGCACTATAGGTGCAAATCATAGAATAAAACAGGCATACCATTTAGGCTAAGTGCCTTCATGAGATACATTTATTAGAGCGTTTGAAATATTTCATCTAGTGTATAAGCCTAACACAACATTTGATTCATTTAGGAAGTAATCTAATTGTCTATTATCTTAATAACCAATTACATATTTCCATCACCTTATGTGCTAAAGAGATACTTGTAATAAAAGGTCAAAACAAAAGTAATAGCAATATTTAAAGAATGCCTAATATTGTGGTAATTAATGATCATATGTATATTATTACACCATTGCTTTTACGATGTTGTAAAAGGGAAAAACTTGTTATTCTTGCCTTTATACTACGATCAGGATGCATATGATCTTTAAGACTACATCATCACATTCATTTAAGGAGTTCATTAACTTTAACTTACACCTCCCTTAAGGTTAAGAGATTAATAAACTTGGGTGAAAGTTGCTTTAGTTCTTGTCAACACTAATGAATGACATAAAGTTTAGAATTAACTTTACTAATCATTCTTTATTCATATTTTACTAGTGTTATGCTATATGTGGGCACCATATCCAACAACTTTAGAAAAGATGGAAAAAAGCATGCTTTATTCCATAAGTTATATATTGTTTCCTTACATGAGGATTCTTTAAGCTAAATATTTTTAAAGTGAAAATATTTGCATTTTTTACATCCATAAGAAATAGAAAGCACATTAAGAGTTAACTTAACTAAATAATGCTTAGAGCCAAACGAGGCAAATGAATGACACTCACATAAAGGAATAAATTCATGAATTCATTTTTGTGAAAGCTCTCTCAAAACATTATTGTACATACTCTATGCCTTTTCTATTATTTGTCCAAATGTATTCAAAACTTTAAAGTCAAGATTGGATATATTAAATCTATTTATAACATCTTTAAAATTGTTCATGGACTTATATGCTTTAAGTCATCCTTTAAGCTTTTCATGAATGAACAAAATTTCATTTAAAATCACTTATATACAACCAAGGCTTATAGAGTTAGTCATTTAGACTATTCATCAGTTGTTATGAGAGAGTTTTGTTATGACCATCTAATCAACCATAAATTTTAGTAAAAATCCAATTCATAGAAAAAATTAGCACCAAAAAATAAAAAGTTAATATGATGTTCCGAAGTTGATTCTAGGCTTACTAATATATAAACCCTTCAGAATAAGCCCAATTTGCTCCTTGATCACAACCAATGCCTTAACAGTCCATAAAGTAGTCATTTGGAAATTTTAACTTTGCTTTTAGCCTTTTTATGTTAATAACTTTGAGTCTAGTTTTCAATAGAAAAATTAGATTAAAGACATTAAGTTTAATGAGCTTTTATAATTTGTGAACTATTTATGAAGTCCTTAAGTTATGATAGTTTTAATATAAGGCCTTCATGGCATTTAGCAAGTCTACTGTGTAGCCTTTGCCAATATAAGACCTTATATGATTTAAAAGAGAAAAGGAAAGTAATTATCCTTCTTAAAATTTTTGAGGGATTTTGAAGTAGTACCATAGTTCTTTGCTTTTGAATTTTTCCTCTTATGGGATAAAAAGGTCATCTTAACATAACCATTCTGTAATTTACTCTTACACTTATCATGCTTTAATCTACTTGACATTCCAAACTTGGGTCTTAATGTCAGTCTTGGAAAGTACTATTGAGACAGAGCATTTTACTTAAGGTCTTTGGGAGTAGTGTTTCCTAGATTATGTATAGCTAGTGGCTCATTATTATTGTTATTTAGTGAATTAGAAAGTTGTAGCATAGCTAGTTTACATAGCATGGGACTTGAATTTTTTTCCATTGATATAATTAAAGTCTTGAAACATTAGAGATTTATTATGCATTGAAGTAGTTGTCCTTGAGAATTTTTAAGAATCTTGTTCTGTAGTTTGAAAGCCATTAATGGGAACAATTCCATGAATTGTTGAAATTTTGCATTGCATTTAAATAATTGGCAGTAAGGATTCTTAAAGATCATGTTTCATAATTTGAATGCCATTAATATATTATGCAAATTTTTATATTAAATTTAACATTTAATCTGTGAACTTTAATAGATTCCATTCTTTTTATTAGCTAGTCATTTAGTGT
This sequence comes from Ceriops tagal, assembly GCA_021533255.1. Taxonomy (NCBI): domain Eukaryota; kingdom Viridiplantae; phylum Streptophyta; class Magnoliopsida; order Malpighiales; family Rhizophoraceae; genus Ceriops; species Ceriops tagal. Next base: position 4,821,719 of record CM038606.1, on the reverse strand, counting down.
TGACATCTTTGATTCAAAAACACCTTTGGTTTTTATTGTTAATGCTAGAATTCTTTGAGGTGTAGCACTTGTAGCTAAACAAACCCATTACCTCATATTACTTCCTTGTTTAAAACCATTATTCCTTACTTTTAAAATAAATCTTTTTGCAGGTAAAGCCTTTTGATAATCTTCATGTTAAAAGGACATTTCTACAAATTGTCATGTGGCTTCATTTTCCATTATGGCAAGTTCACATTCCTTGTTGACATGTCCTAAACAGCTATAAATGGAGCAATAATTAGGTATTTTTTCATACTTGAAAAAGATGTAAGCCTTTATTCCATCTTGCTTTTTTTTATTTAAAGGACTACAAACATTAAGTAGCACTTTTAATCACAAGAATTTATCCTTAATCTCTAAGTTACCATCATTATAAACCAAAAAGATTCTAACTTAATTGTTAAGAGCAATAGTAGCGATTTTAATGATGACATTGAAAGATAAATCATAAGCTTGGATCCATAATGGCACCTAAAGTAAATTCACCTTAGAAAGTTGCTTGTTGCTAGTCATTTCCTTAAAGATTCAAATCTATTTGTCAAATATCTACAAGCCATTATCCAAGATAAATCATTTATCTATGGCATTAACAAAATGAAAGCTAAATAAGTTAAAGTCTAGTTCTTTGGCCTTCATTTCCTTTGTAAGTTTCCATACTAATTGCATGGTATTAAAAATCTATCCAAAGACTTACGATGAGACAATTAGAAGCACCTTTAAATGAAGTGTATGTGGAATGACAACCAATATCAAATGCATCTTTTTCATTATCCACAAAAAAGTGAGAGCAATGAAAACACTATAAATGTTTAGGGAAAAGAAAATATCATGGAAAGAGAACATTTGACAGCTTTAAGGTTAAAGGAAAAGAATTCTTCAAATAAAAAAAAAACTTGTAGACAAGAAAGAAAAAGTTCTCACAAGGTAAAACCTTGGAGATAAAAGAAAGTTCTATCATAATTTTATTCCATTAATTAGTTTATTGGATAAAATCCTGTTAACTTTAAAAAGTGGTAAAATATTTCATTTATATTTTAATATTTATAGGTTGTTCTTCAACTAATTTTATAATATATTTAAAATAATCCAAAATTGAAACTAAATTTCTTTTATAGCATTTGGTTAAACTTAAAATTAAATTTTATTTTTATTTTTTAACTATTTAGTTTGCTTGAAGGGAAAAATTGAAATGGTATCATAATTTTCATTTAAAATTAGAATTATTACTTAAATTCATAAACATATGTATATCATATTATGTTAAAAATAAAATAAAAATCAATGTGACATCTAATGTATAGTTTTTAAGGATTTGATCTCAATAACATATGGCGATATTTTTCAAAAAATCTTTTTTGGTTATTGTTTCCACCTTGGCTCATTTTATTAATACATGAATTTTAGTTATATTAGCACTCACTATGCAAGACCTACAATATGTACTAATGAGTTACTTTAAGGGTATGCAACCATCATGGATATAGCCTTATCATTATTAACATACATACATGTATTAATATTTATTTAGATAACTAGTAAAAGTATGTTATCCTATCTAATTTACTATATTGCTCTTAATTTGATTTGTTATGTAACATGAAATATAGTAACTTGAATGAACATCAAGAAGTGTTGATAGATTTCAACAATAAGTACTTATTATTTATATAAATTTTCTAATTCTTTTATGTTGTTCCTAATATTTAATGAAGTCAACTTTTCAATCAATCTTAAAAATCCATTATGAAATTAAAAGAGGTTTAAAAGACTATAATTGATTAAAAAATTCTCCTTTCTAACCAAAAGAGAAACATTGAGAAAAAAAGGGGGGAAAACTACAAAGCTTATTATACACACACATATATATATGTTAATGAGCAAAACCCTAGATCTAAGCTTAAGCTTAATAAGTTATTAATTCTTTGTTTAAGTTTATACAACCACAATTGAAAGCATTATGTTGCAAAAACTAAAAGTTAATGGATTTCATTCATAAATTTAATTCAAAGTTTAATTAATTGAAAATAAAATATGGATGCATGGATAAAAAAATGCCTTAGCCTTAATTTGCTAAATTTACAAAATCCAAAGCATAACATCCTTTGTTTATAAGCATCAATTAAAAAAGTTAGTGAATTGTTATTTAGTACATTAATTGCAAATTAAACCATGTATTAAAATTAAAAATATAAGGGTTAATATATAAAAATAACTTTAACTTTATATTTTCCAACGAATCTAGCATTATATTCAAAAAGTAATGAATTATGCCTTTCAAAATTTTTTTTAAATAAAAATATTACATTGTTATCTTTATTTGACAGATTTCATTAGTCATAATGACATGATATGATGACATGGAACATATAATGACGTTACAAAAAACAAAAGAGAAAATTGGACTACAAATGACACATCTCCTACTAATTAAGTTGATTAAGTCATTTAATCCCTAACTTAAACTCATTCTAATTATTAAAAGAATAATAACTAACTAAATTTTAATTATCTGTAGTAATTAGAAAAATGAAATAAAATACAACCTTAAGTAATCTTATAAGGTTAAACTTACCAATGGCTAAGCTTTTTATCCATAAGCAGAGACCACCGTAACATTTCCCATTTGACTATGGTTGTTCAAATTAGACCTATAAGTTATCTCTATGGTAAGTCCTCCCCTTTTTTAATGCATCCTTGTCCTTATTCAATATTGTCATTTTGACATGCTAGCCATTCATGTACTCCTTTTTGCTATGTTGTTAATCTCAACAAATATTTACAACCCAAAGATCAAAATTATAAAAAGTATGCTAAAAAAAGTTAAATAGTGTTCTTTACTATTTCATATGCCACTATCAATGGCTTTGCCTTAGGAAGAACTCTCTTGACAACTCCGGTAACTATCCTAAAAGCCATTGCCATTTAAATGATAGTACCAAAATAAATGATTTATTACTTTTCCTAATTTAAAAATCTTTATTAGAAAACAAATAATTCTAATTCTCACATATGCAGCCTATTTATTATGAATTCTTGGAGCATTAAACCCAATTTTTTTAAATTATTTTTAGGTAATAATGAATAATGAAAATTTTGACCAAATAATAGTGGTTGGGAATGCAAAAAAATCTCTTCTTAGCTTGCGATGACATAATATAAGATAATTACTTTACTTCAATACATTATGAAAGTAATCATCAACATTTGTTAATGAGTTCATTCCAACAATCCTTGAAAACAAAATAATCAAGCTTAACCTAGGCAAAGATTACCTAGAGTTGTATTTTTCTATTATTGAAAATAATTAAAATTTAATTAATTATTAATCTTTTAATAATTAAAATGAATTTGGCCTTACGACTAAATGTGTCATCTATTGTCCATTTATCTCTTTTCTTTTTTTGTCCATATCATTAAATGTTTTGTGTCAACATCTAATGTCATCATAACTAACAAAATTAGTTAAATAAACTTAATAGTGTGTTATTTTTGTCATGAAAGAATTTTATAAATTATAATTCATTGCTTTTTTGAGTTATTTTTATATATTAACTCAAAACATAATAAAGTAAGTTTAAGAAGTTCCTTAAAGGTTAATGTCAACATTTTAGTTATTTCTTTGCATAATTGCACATGTGGTTATGTTCCATTTTCTTCTTTTATTTAGGTGTAGTTAGGTAAGAGGGGTAAAGGGCATTTATGGCCAAACCAATTTTTACCTATATAAGTAATAGGGTGTTAAGCCCATCTTTGATGGCTAATGTTGGATTTGTTGTCAACAACATTTCACATATTTGTCCTTGTTGATTTGATGTTGTGAGTGTCGTTGAGATGTGTTTGTTACATTTATAAAGTGTTGACAACTGATTCATTCAAGGATTAAGGAAGATAGTATTAGTGGGAATGGTAATGTGTTGCTTAAACAAGCCAAGAGATGCAATCCTAGCAATGTTACCTTTGTAAATGACCTTAAGTCAAAGTCAATGTTGACCATTGACCCTAAATTCAAGGAGTTGATGTTAACCGTTGACCCTAAATTCAAGGAATCAATACTGATAATTGATTGTAGGGCAACCCTTCGGAATCAATGCTGACTATTAATTGTAAGGCAACCCTTGGGAATCAATGCTGACTGTTGATTGTAGGGCAATCCTAAACTCAAGGCTTATAAATATTGAAGTTCTTGACTTCTCCCTAGGATCTACTAGTTTGTAATATTGAGAAGGGGGTGAATCAGTATCACCACAATTCATAATTCACAGGTAAGTGAATAACTTTAACTTCTTCTTAAAAGCGAACTCTTTCTCAGACTCGACTAAGGTAAATCTATTGCTACCTACTAATCATAATAGTCCCCAAAGTCACCTTTTAGACACCTTGCCTAATAGACAATTCGGATGTTCTTGTTTAGATCTTCATTAGGTTATGGGTTGGCTGATACTTTAGTTGTGTTCATAACTCAATTCAAAACACAAAACGTAAAGCAAATTAAGGACACACGAGATTTACGTGGTTCCGTCAACTTGATGTAAATCCACAGTGGTTGGGACTCTCCCTTACGGAGACTATCCACTATACTTAAGAATTCCAGTTACAATGGATGTCTTAATCCTCTACTCCTTTCACTATTACAATTACTAAGCAAGTACAATATAAAGAGTGTCACTTACTGTGTCTACCCTTTTTCTAGCTTGTCTTGCCTCTGTTGAACTGAAAGGCTGCTCCACTGCCGCTTAGAAGTTCACCGCAATGCTCTCTAACCTCTCTTGAAGAAATTTGGAAATATGTTGAGTTCTTTTCGATGCTTTGCCGAAGTTCTTCTCTACGTTGTCTCACACAACTCCTGCTTTCACTGTCTCACGGTCTCACCTGTCTCCTTGTCTCACGATCTCACTGTCTCACGGCTCACCTCACATACTTTTCTGGTTTACCCTTGTTTGTTTCACACCTCCTTTGGCCATATCAGATTTTTTTTTCCTTTTCTACTGGTCACTGTTCATCGGCCGTCCACCCCTCTATTATGGCCATAACGGGTTTTTCTCTCCTTCCCTATTTGGTCGTCGAGTTTCTCTCTCCTTCCGCCGGTGGTGTGTTTTACCGTGCTCACTTGGTTGGCCGTCAGGTTTCTTTTTCTCTCCTTCCCATCGACTCCTCTGTTATGGCTGTATACCTCTTTTCTCTCTCTTTCAATAGCTATCTTAATTTTTCTCTCTTTCTCTTATGTTCTGCCAACGGTCTCTCTCTTTTCATCCAACTGAATCTCTCTCACCGTCCACTCTGTTTTGCCTTCGACTCGCTTTCTCTGTTTTGTCGTCGACCCGTTTCTCTCTCTTGTTGTGTCGTGTTTTCTGTTTCACCATTCAGCCATGTTAACCTGTTTCTCTCTCTTGCCGTGTCGTGCTTTCTCTTTCACCATCCAGCAGTGTTAACCCGTTTCTCTCTCTTGCTGTGTGGCACTTTCTCTCTCTCTTACTGTCCAGCCAGATTTCTCTCTCTTACTGCCAAATTTCTCTCTTCCCCTGTTCTGCCGTGCTGGTTTTGTAGTGTTGGTTTTCTCCTTCGGCCAGTGGTGGCTCTTTTTTGGCCTGCCATCGGTGTATATTTTTTTCTCTATTTTTGCCAATGGCTTCTCTTTTCTTTTGCAGGTGGTGTTCTTCTGTGTAGGGTTTGGTGTTTTGCCGTGTGTTCAATTGTGTTGGCCTTACCCTAGTTTTGTCTTCCAAGGTCTTTATATATCTCTTCCATGAAACCCTAATAGGGCTTACATGGCAGATTCACGTTCTTGCCCTTACGTGGCAGATCTACTTTCTTGCTCTTTCATGTGGCTTTACCTTCTTGCCCTTCCATGTGGATTTACTTTCTTACCCTTCTATGTGGCTTTACTTTCTTGCACAGTTAAACCTAGTTGACAACAATTACAACCCATACAAGGCTGTGGGAACAACAATTTCCCCTTTTGTAATTGTTGGCAACACTCATAACAAAAGCCACTATGCAGCAATTTCAACTCCCCCTTTCTTAACAGCTCCCCCTGCACTATTGCTTTTCTCCCCCTTTGCCAACCAATTACAAATCTGAAAAACTCGCAAAGTAGAGATAGAGGATTCACTTGATTTTCAGGCTTAAGGAGGCATTCGCACAGACAGACTCGTTTTATGCTTTTCAAACAGCTCTGTGGACAGAGATTTAGTTAGATCTTGTGTAACCTCTTCAACAGATTTAGATTCAACTTGTGAGAGTAAAGTAATAGCTCCCACAATTCTTCTTCTTGTTGTAACTCCTACTAATGGGTCACCTATGATCTGATTTTCTTGATGTGCACTAGTCTACGTTTTCTTTGGCTTTCTTTCTTGCATAGTTTTAGTTGCAAAAGGATCTCTTTCTTTATCAATCACATACAAGTTTCCAGTTGTTCTCTTCCCAACTGCAACAATATTGCCTTCTTTACTCTTTACCTAACAACCTGTTTTTGTGATTATTACCTTATAGTCTTCATTGCATAGTTGGCTGATAGATGCTAGATTATATCTGAGTCCTTCAACGTGCAGAACATCTTTCAGTTTCCTCTTCCAATGTTTACTGACCCCTGACCATTGATGTTGAGTCAATCATTATTGCCAAACTTGACTCTGCTTTCTCTTGACTTGTTTAACTTTGACAATTTACTTTTGTCTCTCGTCATGTGCGAAGTGCATCCACTATCAAGGATCCACTGCTTATCCTTGCAATCAGCCTTTAGTGCAATTTCAGCTATATTAGCCACCTCCCTTTTTGCTTTATATTCCTTCTTTTGAACTGGCTGGAAGATAGCTTTCTCCTTTTTCTCAGCTTTGACTGCATCGCCTGTTTTTACTGTGCCATTGATTGCCTTCTCTTACTCAGGGAGAAGTGTCATGCATCTCTTGGCATTATAGTCATCCTGCCCACACCTTTCACACTATTCCAAGTCTGCCAATATAGCAAACTTATTCTTTGAAACCATTAGTTTGGGCTTTCACCAACACTCCTTATTAATGTGTCCTTGCCTTTTATAGTATGTGCAAGAACTCACAACAGGGGTTCTCCTCTGAATTTTGTATTATCTCCCCCTATATGCAGCATCGTATCTTCTCAAGTTGGAGACATATACTGGCCTTCTCCACTAGTAGTTACTCGCCTTATGACCCCAAACTCCACAATAAAGGCAATGACCTTGAAACTGCCTCTTCTTAGGTCTGATCACAGCTTGTCTTCTTCTGTTCATCACTTGTTGTGTAGGCAAAGTAGTTGCCTTCTTTGCTTGTATGACTTTCATTTCAGTCACCTTTTTCTCCTTCATCTGTTCAACCGTACCCCTCTACTAGCTGACTTTCTTTTCTTTTTGAGCTGTAGCAGCTATGGGCTGCTGCTTTTGAACCATATACATCATTTTTGGCCCTAGCTTTGGTTTGGTAACTATCTTTTCTTTTTCAGTTATCTTCACCTGAGTCACAGCCTTCTCTTTCAACTTCTATGGCAAAGTCTCATTCTTCTTTTCTCTTGCAGAGCTTGTTTCTCCTACCATTTCAAACTTCTGCAAGTTTTTCTCATTCTTTTTGAGTTGTTGCTAAAGTCTCAACAACTCTTTCTCCATTTCTTCAATTTTTGAAGTCCTTAAGCCAAGCTCTATTGTAAGGTCTTCACATATTTTGATATGTTATTCAAATCTTCTTTTCAAGTCAATATGTTCAGTCCTTATTTCATCCTTTTGACTTTCAACTTCCTTATACTTTGCTTCAACTTGTTTTATGTGAGCCTCCAACCTTTTTATGGTTCTGTCCCTTCTGATTATCTCCTTTGAAGCTGCTTCCAGCTCAACTTCAAGATCTGGCTCTTTTTCATCAACTTCCTCTTCCTCTTCAAAGGTTGAGCTACCACCTTGTGCTGATGCCATAAAGACATCCTCATCTGATGAGTCTTCATCTTCCTCCTCATCAACTTCTTTTGTCTAACTCACATAACTCTTAAATGAGCCTCTCTTCTTCCTCTATGAGTTGGCAATCTTCTTACTAGACTTTTTTGATTTGAATGATGATTTTCTCCATCTTGAATTCTGCTCATCATCACCATCCTCATCTTTATCATCAAGTTTCACTTTGCACTGAGAAGCAAAGTGCCCAGTCTGCCCATAATGATAACATCTCAAGGACAACTGTCCTTTTCCCTTCTTAGACCCTTTTTTGAATTTCCTTGTGAAGTAAGCCAATACTTCACCTTCACTTTCTTACTCATCATCATCATCATCATCATCATCATCCTTACTAGATGATTCTTCCTCTTCTTTTATCTTTAAGTGCTTTATAGCTTTGAAAGCTGCCTTCTCTGATACCTTCGTTGTTGCTGAGCTTTTAGCTGACTTTATCCTCATCTCATATTCAATGAGATTGCACTAAAGATCATGCAGAGACATAGAATTGAGATCTCTACTCTCCTCTATGGCTGCTACCTTTGAGGCAAACCTCTCAGGTAGAATTCTCAAAATTTTCTTTATAATAGATGAGTCTTTCTTGTTCTTCCCATGACTTTTAAGGTCATTTACAGTGTCAATAACCTTGGTGAAGAACTCTTGAACTATCTCATTCTTCTGTATTTTGAGAGATTCATATCTCTCCTTGAACACTTGAAGCTTAGCCTCCTTCATTCTGCCATCACCTTCATAGACTTTATGCAATCTGTCCCATATCTCCTTGGCAGATTTGCAGTCCATAACTTTAGCTTACTCAACATCTGTCAATGTTGAAATGATGACATTTAAAGCCTTCCCATTTATCTCAAACTGCCTTAACTCCTCTAGGGTTGGGTCTTTACCTTCTTCCGGAGCCACAAAACCCTCCTATATGCATTTCACCACGTTCATGCCCATGGTTACAAATACCACTTGCATTCTTGCTCTCCACATATGGTAGTTGGTTTTGTTGAAGATTGGAACCTTCTTGTTGTAAGTAGTGCTGGTGCTAATACCGGCTTCCATTTTTCTGTATGCTAAACAAGTCAAACTTCTAGATCCCTTCAAACTAGTACACCAAGCTGTTAAGCTTCAAACTGGTGAACCAGTGCTCTGATACCAATTGAAGTTCCCGACTTCTCCCTAGGGTCTACTAGTTTGTAATACTAAGAGGGGGGTGAATCAGTATTACCACAATTCGTAATTCGCAAGTAAGTAAACAACTTTAACCTCTTCTTAAAAGCAAACTCTTTCTCAGACTCGACTAAGGTAGATCTATTGCTACCTACTAATCACAATAGTCCCCAAAGTCACCTTTAAGACACCTTGCCTAATAGACAATTCGGATGTTCTTGTTTAGGTCTTCATTAGGTTATGGGTTGGCTGATACATTCACTACGTTCACAACTCAATTCAAAATACAGAACATAAAGCAAATTAAGGACATATGAGATTTACGCGGTTTCATCAACATGACGTACATCCATGGTGGTAGGGACTTTCCCTTACCAAGACTATCCACTATACTTGAGAATTCCAGTTACAATGGATGTCTTAATCCTCTACTCCTTTCACTATTGCAATTACTAAGCAAGTACAATACAAAGAGTGTCACTTACTGTGTCTACCTTTCTTTTAGCTTGTCTTGCCTCTGTTGAATTGAAAGGCTGCTCCACTGCCGCTTAGAAGTTCATCGCAACGCTCTCTAACCTTTCTTGAAGAAATCTGGAAATATGTTGAGTTCTTTCAATGCTTCGCTGAATTTATTCTTTGCGTTGTTTCACACAACTCCTGCTTTCACCGTCTCACCAGTCTCCTTATCTCACGATCTCACTGTCTCACGGCTCACCTCACATACATTTCTGGTTTACCCTTGTTCGTTTCACATCTCCTTTGGTCGTATCAGATTTTCTTTTCCTTTTTTGTCGGTCACTATTCATTGGCTGTCCACCCCTCTGTTCTAGCCGTAATGGGTTTTTCTCTCCTTCCATGTTTGGCCATCGGGTTTCTCTCTCCTTCCGCCGGTGGTGTGTTTTGTCATGCTCACTTGGTTGGCCGTCGGGTTTCTTTTCCTCTCCTTCCTGTCGACTCCTCTATTCTGGCTATATACCTCTTTTCTCTCTCTTCCAACGGCTGTCTAAATTTTTCTCTCTTTCTCTCGTGTTCTGCCAACGGTCTCTGTCTCTTCGTCCAGCCGGATCTATCTCACCGTCTACTCTATTTTGTCGTCGACTCGCTTTCTCTGTTTTGCCGTCGACCCGTTTCTCTCTCTTATTGTGTCATGTTTTCTCTCTCACCAGTCAGCCGTGTCGACCTGTTTCTCTCTCTTGCTGTGTTGTGCTTTCTCTCTCACCGTCCAGCCGTGTCGACTCGTTTCTCTCTCTTGTCGTGTTGTGCTTTCTCTCTCTCTTGTTGTCCAGTTGGATTTCTCTCTCTTCCCCTGTTCTACTGTGCTGGTTTTGTCGTGCTGGTTTTCTCCTCCGGTCGATGGTGGTTCTTCTTTGGCTTATCGTTGGTGTATATTTTTTTTCTCTATCTTTGCCAACGGCTTCTCTTTTCTTTTGCAAGTGGTGTTCTTTTGTGTTGGGTTTGGTGTTTTGCCGTGTATTCAATTGTGTTGGCCTTTCACCCTCTTGTTTTTTGCTGTGTATTCAATTGTGTTGGCCTTACCCTAGTTTTGTCTTCCAAGGTCTTCATATATCTCTTCCATGAAATCCTAATAGGGCTTACGCGGCGGATTTATGTTCTTGCCCTTACACGGCAGATTTACTATCTTTCCCTTCCATGTGGCTTTAACTTTTTGCCCTTCCATGTGGATATACTTTCTTGCCCTTCTATATGGCTTTATTTTCTTGCACACTTAAACCTAGTTGACAACAATTACAACCCATACAAGGCTATGGGAAGAACAAATACCTATGTAGCTGCCAAAAGAAAGTTAAAGCACAACAGAGAGAGACAAAAACAGTACAAAGAACATAAGGGGTAAAGAAAACTAGTAGAGAAAATGACAGAGAAATCCTGCAGTAGAAAAAAAAAGAGTCTTCATCAGCAGAAAAGAAAAAGTAGCAACAGCAGAAAGAAAGGGAGACATCAGCAGCGGTATAAAGAAGGAGAGACAGCAGCAATGCTAGAAAAGGAAGAAAAAAAGCAAAACCTGCAGAGGAGAGAACCTACAAAAGAGAGAACCTACAGAGAAGAGAACCAGTAGATTAGAGCAAAACCTGTAGATGAGAGAACCTGTAGAGGAGAGAACTTGTAAAGAAAAAAACTTATAGAGGAGAACTTACAAAAGAGAGAGCTTGTAGAGGAGAGAATCTATAGAGTTGAGAACTTGTAGAGAGAGACAACAACAGCAACAGAAAGAAAAGGAGAGAACTTGCAAAAGAGAGAACCAGTAGAATAAAGCAGAACCTGTAGAGGAGAGAACCAGCAGAGAAAGCTGCAAAAACAGGTAGAAAGAGCTACAGAAATAAGTAGAGAGAGTTGAAGAAATAGTAAAGAGAGTTATAAAAATAGGCAAAAAGAGTTGCAAAAACAGGCAGAAAAAACTATAAAAACAAGCAAAAAGAGTTGTTGAAATAAGTAAAGAAAGCTATAGAAACAGGTAGAAAGAACTGTAGAAATAGGCAAAGAGAGCTATAGAAACAGGTAGAGAGAAACCTAGCAAAAATAAGAAAGTGTTAAGCCTATCTTTGATGACTAATGTTGGATTTGTTGTCAATAGCATCTCATATAGTTGTTCTTATTAATTTGATGTTATGAATGTCATTGAGATGCAAAGAGGTTGTTAGACAAAACTGTTGATGGCAAGTTAACTCTAAAGTCGATGAGTCAATGTTGACTGTTGACCCTAAATTTTAGGGGTCAAGGTTGACTGCTGACCCTTAACAATTAACCTTAAAATTTAGGATGTCAATGTTGACCATTGACCTTAAATTTTAGGAATCAAATTTGGCCATTAATTGCATGGCAACCCTTGGGAATCAACGTTGACCGTTGATAAATGTGTAACCGTAACCTTAAGGCTCTATAAACACCTCCATGCATCTTGCAAGACCAATATATGGGCTGTAGAAAAATTAAGAGAACGGTAGCAAGGGCTGCAAAGAAAGAACAACATGTGTGCTACAAAAAATTGAGAGAGAATGTAAAAAGAGAATGATCGGCTAAGGCAAAGAAGGTAGCCACCAAGGTGAGGTACAAGCTAAAAGGTGACAACAGCCACCAAAGAAAGAGGTAGCCATACCAACTGAAGGAGGAGTTGTAGCAACTGGTTGCCACACTAAAGGAAGAAGAAGACAGTAGTCGGCTAAACCAAAGGGAGAAGAAGAAGGTAACAGCTAGCCAAACCAATCAAGAAAGAAGTTACAAGAGCCATACCAAACCAAAGGAGATGTGCAACAACTACACCAAAGAGAGAAAAACGTGCAGCAACCACACCAAGGAGAGAAGAACATCTAATAGCTATATTAAGGAGAGAAAAATGTGCAGCAGCCACCCTAAGGAGAGAAGGACGTGCAACAGCCACCAAAAAGGGATCTTACAGCATAACTAGTAACTTGCAGCATATCCAATAGCTTGTAGCAACCGGTAACAAGTGAATCATAACTAGCAATTGCAGTAGATGAAGCACAATCAACAATCGTAGCAGTAATCTCAACTAGCAATAACAGCAAGGGCAGCCAATAATAATAGCAAGGGCAGCCAGTAATAATAGTAAGGGCGTGCAACAATAGCAGCAAGGGTAGCCAGCAATACTATCAAGTGCAGGCATGACTGGCAGTAGGCATAATCAGCACAACCAGTAACTTGCAACAGTAGGTAGCAAGTGTAGGCATAACTAGCAGAAGATAGCAAGTGCAAGCACCACTAGTAGAGGAGAAATCTTGCCCTAGCAGCAAGGTAAGCAGCACTAGCAGCAAGAGGAAAAAATGTGCTTTGACAATAAGTCTAGTAGTTTGCAGCAATAAAGGAGAAATTGTGCCCCAATGGCAAGTTTGCAACTTACAGTAGTAAAGGAGAAAATGTGTCCCAACAATAGGTCCGATAGCTTACAGCAAAAGAGGAGAAAACATGCCCTGACAGTAGGGCACGTAGCACTAACAATAGGTGAAGCAACCTACCAAGACAACAGAAGAGGTAATACTAGTAGCAAGGGAAGAGAACCTACCAAGGTAGTAGGTGAGGCAACCTACCAAGGTAGCAGGTGAGGTAGCACCAGTAGCAGGAAAAGGAACTTACCAAGGTAGAAGTAGGCAGCCTTGACAACAAAGGCAAAAACCTGCCAAGGCTAAAGGAGGTAGCATCGGCAGCAAAGGGAGAGAACTTGTAGCAAAGATAACATGTAGAGAATAGATTGGCAAAGCTTGAGTAAAGACTAGTAGTAAGGAAGGAGCATATCCATTTTTTGCAATAGCAACCTATGCATATTGAGTGATCCTACTCAAGAAAGTGTTAGTCACTAACCTTTTGATAAACTTGTTGAAAAAGGGTGGGAGACCCTTGGAGTAATCGAGAGATCAACTCATCTAGTGATTGAAAGATCAAACTTTAAAGTGATTAGGAGATCAAACCTTCAAGTGATCGAGAGATCATTTCGCCAAGTGATCAAGATATCATTGTAAGTGGTTAAGGAGTGATCCTTTCACAACATAATTGTATCCCTTGATAATAAGATTGAATTATGTGATTTAGGAGTGATCCTATCACATTGTGGATGTAGCTCATACATTGTGGGTGAACCACATAAAAATTGTTGTGTGTTCTTGGGTACTTGTGTTTAATTGATATTCGTATGACTACTCTCACGTAAAGAAGAAAGATAAAAATTGGATCATCAACTCTAACAAGTCACAAAGGTTAATTCAAAAAGATTTATAAAAAAACCGAATCTCTTACACTGATTCACACTTTCCCTATCTCAGTGTGAGACCTAAAAAGGTCCTTATTAAGTGGTATCAGAGCCTGGTTTCCTCTGTTGATCCAATTTATCTACTTTGATCTGAAATTGTTTGTTGCTACTGTGAGTCTTTACATCTATTGTTGATTGATATCACTGACAGCATGAATAATTTTAAGAGCAAGGACATTCTTACTTTTGATGGACAAAATTATTAGTTATGGAAGAATAGAATGCTCCCATATCTAATGTCACTTGGTCTGAGTGTATTTGAATTTGCTGTTAGTGGCTTCATCCTTGTTACTAAAGGTGTTGTTATGATGCCTATTAATAAGAAGAATTTTGAGTGTAATGGAAAGGTGGGAAATGCCTTATATGCCTCTTTATCAGACAAAGAATTCACCAAAGTGATAAGGTGCAACATAATCAAACAAATTTGAGACAAATTGAAGAATATTTACAAAGGAGACGAGGTTGTGAAGGAAGCTATGCTACAAATCTGGAGGAGCAGATTTGATGACATAAAGATGCAGAATGATGAATCTGTGGATGCCTTTTTCATATGATTCAATGAAATTGTGTGTTCTATTAGAAGTTATGAAGAAGAGATCAATGATGCTATTGTGGTAAGGAAGATACATAAAACCTTACTGGAAGTTTATAATGCCAAGGTTTCCTTTATAGAAAATAGAAATTTAGATAGTTACCCTTAGATGATTTGCATAGTATATTGGTGGCTTATGAAATGAGAATAACCTTAATAAAGAAAGAAAAGAAGTTTAAGGCGGAGAAGGAGTTGGCTTTTAAGGCAATGAAGAAATTAAAGATTAAAGACCAAAAAGAAGAATCCAATAATAACTTTGAAGAAGAAGATGGTGATACTGAACTAGATGAAGTCATGGCATACATCACCAAAAATATGAGGAAAGGAAAAGCGAAGTACAAGGAAAAATTACCCTTGAAATGCTTTAGCTATGGAGACATAGGGCACTTTGTTGTGGACTGCCTAAAGAGAAAAGAACCAAACAGTGATGATGATGATAAGCTGGCCCCAAGGTGAAGAACAAAGAAATCTAGCCATCCTAAAGTTGAAAATTTAAGTGTCAAAGGGAAAAAGCAACTCTTTAGATCCAAAAGAAGAAATTTTTTGAGCAAGCTGGATGAAGAAGATTCAAAAGAAGAAGTTGATGATGATTCCGATGATGATGCTGCAAAGAATATGGTATTTGCTAAAGTAGATGATGTTCTAAAATATTCAAATGATGAGGAATCAACCGAAGAGGAATAGGATGAGTTGGTGTAATAACTTGAGAATGAATTGAGAGCCTGTTTATGCAAAAATAACAAGTTAAAAAAAAAGGTAAAGCATCTCAAGAAGCTGTATAAAGATTCTACTATTGATGAATTTGATCTTTAGGTGAAAGAGAAGGAGTACTTGAAGAGATTGAGGAGTTGAGTGTACTTGAGGCAAAGCGAGGCAAAATACACGAAGATCTTGGTGCTAAGGTTATTACACAAGAGTAAGAAGAGTTATTTTTGCAAGCTAAGCTTCATAAGGCTGAGACTGAACTGAAGAAGCATGAAGAAAGCTTTATGCAGACCATGGAAGTGAGAGGAGAGTCGTCTTCAGCAAATGTCATCAAGGAGGATGCTACCAAAAAATTGGATGAGTGTTTAAACAAACATTAACCTCATTCCATGGGAAAGAAAGACCTAGGCTATATGGAAAGGCCAAATGAAAAGGTAGCAGAAAAGAAGAAAATTGTGTTTGTGCCTGAAAGCAAGCATAATGATGTGATGAAGAAGAGAAACCAACTCAAGGTAAAATAAGTTAGGAAAGATATGGTGAAAATTCCCATCTAAAGGAGACATAAACATGATAAAAGAAGAAAATCCAGATTTTAAGGATTTTGTTGAAGCTGTGGAAGTATGGGCACAAGGCTAATGTGTGCTGAAGCAATGGTCTTATAATAAAGAGGAATATGAGGCAAGAGTCTAAGGGAAGACTTTATCAAGAAAGGAGACAGTCTCAGGTGAAAAGAAGTCATATTCCATTGAGAAATAGATTTGAATTGTTGGGAGAAATCTATGAAAGATACAAAAAGGTTAGACATATTGCTGAAGATTGCTTGACATTACTACCCAGTAAAAAAGTGCAAAGGAGAACACCTACACGTGCTCCCACATTCAGCTAAACATTGCTGCTCAGTTAAGGAGTATAAAGGATAACACCTACACATGCTCCTAAATTCGGCTAGAGAAAAAGAAAAGGAAGAGAAACAAATATGGTTGTGGAAATAACCTTAAAAGCTTTCAAGAAAGAAAAGTCATGAATCCTAAACAGTTGCTACTCTTCACATATGATATGAGACTCCAAGATGTTGAAGGGAGTAGCAAAATATGATGAAGGGTTAATCACATTTGGCAATAATGGTACCTTAAAGATTAAAGGTATCGGTACTATTGAAATTAGTGCAGAAAAGCTAAAATCAAAGGAAGTGCTTTATGTTGAAGGGCTAAAACACAATCTTATCAGTGTTAGCCAACTATGTGATGATGGACATAAAGTTACTTTCAACAAGAGTGGTTGTATGATAAAAAGATTAAGTGATGGTTCTGTTCTTACTAAGGGAGAAATAATAAATGGAAACTTATACCAAGTTTCTAGAAGCAAAAATACATGCTACATGAGCACCAAAGATGAGAATTTGTTGTGAGATAGAAGATTAAGACATCTTGGACAAACGAGTGATAAGGGCTATTATAGGTCTCATACTGAGAGGAAAGGTGAATCAATGTGAGATATTTATTTTCAAATTGATCCAAATTTAACTTCTGTGAATTGTTAGAGTTGATGATCCAATTTTTATTTTTTTCCTTTATGTAAGAATGACCACACGAATATTAATCAATGCACAAGTACCCAAACACACACGACAATTTTTACGTGATTTACCCACAATGTGTGAGTTACGTTCATAATGTGATAAGATCACTTCTAAATCACACAATCTACTCTTGTTATCAAGGGATACAATAATGTTGTGGAAGGATCACTCTTTAACCATTTATGGAAAGAATACTCCTTAACCACTTACAACCAATCTTCTGATCAAGGAGTTGATCTCTCGATCACTCCAAAGGTATCCCACCCTTTTTTTAGTAAGTTTATCAAGAGTTTATAGTAATAACTTTCCTAGAGAATGATCACTCAATATGTACAGACAATTAGAGTAGAATATGGATCTTCTCCTTCCTTTGCTGTCAGTGTTGTCTCACCTGTTGTTAGTGTGCCTGCACGCGTTGTTATTGCTGTCTGCACACGTTACTACTACTGTTCATGTGTGTTGCTACTGTTCACGCATACTACTACTACTATCTGCACGTGCCTAGGCTGCGATTGCTAATTTGGCTATTAGGTGCATTGCACTTACTGGTTTGACTGTTGGGCGCGCTGCACTTATTGATTTGGTTGCTAGATGTGCTGCACTTACTAGTATAACCCCTTGGACATGTTACTAGTGCTAGTAGTCCCTCCTGGATGTACTGCTGGTACAGAGATGTGTTATTGGTGTTGGTAGT
Organism: Ceriops tagal; assembly: GCA_021533255.1. NCBI lineage: Eukaryota > Viridiplantae > Streptophyta > Magnoliopsida > Malpighiales > Rhizophoraceae > Ceriops > Ceriops tagal. The sequence continues at coordinate 4,804,230 of CM038606.1, read as the reverse complement.
CCCTCCTAGATATGTTGCTAGTACTGGTAGTCCCACCTAGACATGCTGTTAGTGCTAGTATACCTTTTTAGACGAGCTGCTGGTGCTAATATACCCTCTTAGATGTGTTGTTAGTGCTGGTATACCCTCCTAGACATGCTACTAGTGCAGAGACGTGTTGTTAGTGTTGGTAGTCCCTCTTGGACGTGTTGCTGGTGTAGGGATGCCTCTTGGACGTGCTGCTAATGTAGGAAACTTTTACTAGTGTTGCTAGTGCAAGCCTACTAGTTTGCTAATGCAAGGACCTCTTGGATATGCTACTCCACCTCTTGTCAGACTTGCTACCTTATTGGTTTACTAGTGTAAATTGCTGCCTTATTGGTGAGGGTTGGCTACTGGTTTGTTGGTGAGGACCGGCTGCTGGTTTGTTAGTGAGGGCTGGCAGCTGCAACTTGGTGAGGGCCAGCTACTACAAATGTTAGTGAGGGCCAGTTGCTGCAAGTTGTAGGTGTGGTGGTCACTTTGTTGCCTTTCTCTTCCTCTTGGCTGGCTGTATTGCTGCCTTTCTCTCCCTCTTGGCCAGCTGTCTTACTACCTCTCTGTCCTTCTTGGCTAGCTACTGTAACTAGGTTTTGTTCTCTTAAAAATTCTACAACACACGACCTTTTTACAAGATGCATAAGGGTATTTATAAAGCCTTGAGATTAGGGTTACATAATCATCAATGGTCATTGTTGATTTCCATAGGTTACCTTATAATCAACGGCTAGATTTGAGTCATAAAATTTAGGGTCAATGGTTAACATTCACTTCTTAAAATTTAGGGTCAACAGTCAATCTTGACTGCTAAAATTTCAGGTCAAAGTCAACATTGATTCATCAACTTCAGGATTGACCTGTCATCACCAATTTTTCCCAATGACCTCACTACATCTCAATGACATTCATAACATCAAATTAACTTATACAACCATGTGAAATGGTGTTGACAACAAATCCAACATTAGCCATTAAAGATGGGTTCAACAATCTCCCCTTTTAGATTTGTTGGTAACACATTAGATCCAATAATGCATATATAATAATTGTTGACATTTACTACTCCTCTTACATATTGTCATTCATAACTTCCCCTGAACCATGCATCTCCCTTAACCTAATTTAACTCCTCTTTTCTGCTTCTCCCCCTTGATAAGTTCTCTCCTTTTATCCATCAAACTACTCCCCCTTTTGATTAGTATATACTTTATTTGGATTTATGCAAAATATCTCCCCTTTGACAATAAATCTAAAGAATAATAAAAGAGGGAAAGGAAGAGGGGTTAAAGAATACCTCAACCTCTAAGGGTTAGCTAAACACATAAGGTCAACTTTAACTTATGGAACATGCTTCTTGACAACGATTTGGTTAATATATCGACAACTTGCTCTACGGTAGGCATATACTCCAACTTTACTTCATTTTTCTCTACCTTTTCTTTAATAAAGTGGTACTTGATTTCAATATGTTTAGTTTTGGAGTGTTGGACAAAATTCTTTAACAAATTAATGGCACTTTGGTTGTCATAACCAATCAACAATAATAATTGTACATCCATCTTCATATCTTCAAGTTGTTGTTTCATCCACAACAGTTGAGTATAAGCTTAAGTTGCAGCCATATATTCAGCCTCTGCATTAATTAGAGTTACTGAATTTTGCTTGCTATGCCATGAAATACATATACTACACAAATAAAATGCACCACCTGACATTGACCTTTTGTTATCATAATTTCCAACCCAATCCGCATCTGTATAGTCATATAGATTAAGCTGTCCACTTCTATCATAAAGCAACCCATAATTTGTTGTGCCCTTCATATACTTTAGAATTTTCTTAGTTGCCATGATATGAGATTCCTTGGGGTCACTTTGAAATCTGGCACAAAGTGTTATAGTAAAAACAATATCAAGCCTTGATGTTGTCAAATACGGTAAGCTTCTAATCAACTTTTTGTATTCCTTCTGATCAACCATGTTGCCTTCTTTATCCTTGCTTAAATTTGTTCCAACCGTGATGAGAGTACTTACTTCTTTAGAGTTCTTTATCCCAAACCTTTTTAACAACTCACAAGCATATTTTTCTTGGAAAAGAAAAATTTCAGCTTCGCTTTACAACACCTAAAACCTTAAGAAGAATTTCATTTCACCAAGCATGGACATCTCAAACTTCTTCATCATTTACTTCGCAAAGGCAGTGCACAGAGCCTTCTTTTTTACAATAAAGATTATGTCATCAACATAGACCACAACAATTAATTTACCCTAGTTGTCTTCCTTTATATATAAGTTGTTATCCACATTCCCTTTTTTGAATTTCATATTCTTAAAGCATGTATCTAGCTTGGAATACCATGCTCTGAGAGCTTACTTTAAGCCATATAAAGCCTTGTTTAATCTGCACACACTTGAGCCATCATGATCAAGTATAAAACCATTAAGTTGTTTAACAAATACCTCTTCTTCAAGCTCTTCATTTAGAAATGCAGACTTCACATCCATCTAATAGACTTTATAGTTCCTCTGAGCAACAATGGCCATAAATATTTTGATTGCTTTAAGTCTGGCCACTGGAGCAAAGGTCTCTTCAAAGTTAATACCTTTTACTTATGAGTAGCCTTTACAGATAACTCTTGCCTTGTTTCTTACCACCTCACCTTTTTCATTGAGCTTATTTATGAACACCCACTTGGTTCTAATGATGTTTTTCCCTTTAGGTCTAAGTACTAAACACCAAGTGTTGTTCTTTTCAATTTGGTCAAGCTTCTCATTCATAGCACACACCCATTCCTTGTGCTTTAAAGTTTCTTTGATGAACTTAGGTTCAACCTCAAAAACTAATGAGGTTTGTTCACCACCCTTTAGTCTTCTTCTAGTCTGTATAGAGTCCTCTTTCTTGCCAATAATGTTTTTGGCCTCAACTTTAACTTTGACTTTTCTATGAGTTTAAGAATGCCTTAATTCTTCTTTTTCATCATTTATAACTTGAGAATCAACATCTTTCCCATGCTGAATAGCCTTGGATTCATCACTGTCAGACTCTCTTCAACTATTATACATGGCATTTTCAGCTTCCTCATTATGTGATTGTATTATAACACCATCTTCAATCACTTTAACATCAAAGTTGTCTACCAATTTTAGCAACCTTTTGTTACAACATTTAAAGCCTCTTCCATTTGGTATATAGCCTAAGAATATGTCTTCATTAGCCTTCTCAGCAAATTTGCGAAGATGCTTACCTTTGACTTTCATGAGGCACAGGCTACCAAACACTTTAAAGTGTTTTACACTTGGCTTCCTACCATACCACAACTCATAGGGTGTCTTTTCTGTATGGGGTTTCATTAGGCATCTATTTTGAACTTAAGTGACAGTAATGATAGCCTCTCTTTAGAAGCCATGTGATGTACCATGCTCAGCCAGCATGGTTCTTGCCATCTCCACTAGGCTTCTATTCTTTTTCTTGGCCACTCCATTTTGTTAGGTTATATAGGGACTAGCATATTCATGCTTTACTCTATGCTTCTCTAAATAATCTTCAAATTCACCGCATGTGTATTCTGTCCCATTATCTGTCCTGAGTCTTTTAATTTTTCCCCCCAATTGGTTTTCAGCTAACCTCTTGTAGCTCTTGAAAATATTAAGAGCCTTTAATTTATATTTTATGAACATAATGCAAGTCATTCTTGTAAAATCATCAATGAAAGAGATAAAGTACCTATCACCCTTGGTTAATCTTTGTCTCATAGGCCCACAGATGTCCAAATGGATGAGCTACAATGACTTCTCCGTTTGGACCTCTACATTTTTGTGGGAAGCATTCACCATCTTGCCTTTTTAACACGTGCTGCAAATTGTATCTCTTTCTCTTCTCAACTTGGGTACATCTCTCACAACTTCATTTTTTAATAACTTGTTCAGTTCCTCTTGTTCAAGATGTCCCAATCTTCTATGTCATAATACATTCTCATCTTTGGAGCTCATATAGCATGTGTTTAAGCTTCTAAAAACTTGATACAAGTTTCCATATGTTCTTTCACCTTTAGTAAGAATAACACCATCTTTTAGTCTCTTTATTGTGCAGCCACTTTTTCTTAAAAGCTTTTAAGGTTACTTTCACAACCATAAATGTTTCTTTTCCTCTTCTTCTTCTTTGGCTGAATGTAAGAGCTTATGTAGATGTTCTCCTTTGCATTCTTTAACCTAGCAGCAATGTTAAGCAATCCTTAGCAACATGTCCAACTCTTTTATATCTTCCATAAAACTCTCCCAACAAATTAAACTTGTTTCTTAGTAGAATATGACTTTTTTTCACCTGAGATTGCCTCCTTTCTTGATAGAGTCTTCTCCTAGACTTTTACCTCATGCTCCTTTTTATTATAGACTGAGTATTCTAACAAACATTAGCCTTGTGCCCATACTTATCACAGCTCCAGCAAAAACCTTCGAACTTGGATTTACCTTTTTTTGCCAAGTTTATGTCTTCTTTCTTTGGTAATTAGTATGGCAGCCTTCTCTCAATCTTTAACAACATGTCTCCTTTGCATGGGAGTCTCCACCATGTCTTTCCCAACCCATTTTAACTTGAGTTGGTCTCTCTTCTTTATCATGTCATTGTGCTTGCTTTCAGGCATAAACACAATCTTCTTCTTTTCTTCTACCTTCTCACTCAGCTTTTCAATGTAGCCAAGTCCTTTCTTCCCTATAGAATGAGGTCTTTGATTGCTTAGACACTCGTCCAACCTTCTGGTAGCATCCTCTTTTATGGCATTTGCTAATAATGACTCTCCTTTCACTTTTATGGCCTACATAAAGCTTTCTTCATGCTTCTTTAGCTTGGACTCGGCCTTATGAAGCTTAACTTGCAAAGTTAAAATCTTTTACTCTTATGTAATTATCTTAGCACCAAGATCTTCATGTATTTTGCCTTGCTCTGCCTCAAGTATGCTCAACTCCTCAATTCTTTTTAATTACTCCTTCTCTTTTGCTTAAAACTCCTTTATCTTCACTTAAAGCCTAGATTCATCAACAGAAGAATTTTCACATAACTTTTTTAGATGAATTACCTTTTTTTTAAGCTTGTTGTTTTTGAGTAAATAAGCTCTCAACTCATTCTCAAATTGTTGCAACAACTTATCCTCTCTCTTTTATTAATTCCTTATCACTTGAAGATTCTTAATCATCATCTACTTGAGCAACCAGCACATCCTTTACAGCCTCATCATCAAAATCATCATCACTTTCTTCTTCTGAATCATCTTCCTCCACCTTGCTCAAGAAGTTCCTTCTTTTGGATTTGAAGAACTTCTTTTTTCCTTTAGCACCTAAATTTCCAACTTTGGAGTAGCTAGATTGCTTTGTCTTCCTCTTCAGTATTGACTCATCATCATCCTCATTATTTGCTTTTTTTCTTTTTGGATAGTCTACAACAAAGTGGCCAATTGCTCCACACTTGAAACACTTCAAGGGTAATTTTTTCTTGTACTTCCCTTTTCCTTTCCTCAAGTTCTTGGTAATGTATGTCATGACTTCATCAAGCTTAGTATCATTATCTTTTTCTTCAAAGTCGTAGTTAGACTCCTCTTCTTGGTCTTTAATCTTTAATTTCTTCATTGCTTTAAAAGCCAGCTCCTTCTCCACCTTAGACTTCTTTTCTTTCTCCATTAGGGCTATTCTCATTTCATAAGCCACCAATATGTTATACAGGTCATTTAAGGGCAACCTATCTAGATCTCTATCTTCTATAAAAGAGACTTTGGCATTGTAAGTTTTTGGCAAGGTTTTGAGTATTTTCCTCACCACAATGACATCGTGGATCTCCTCTCCATAGCCTCTAATAGAGCACATAAATTTGTTAACTCTTATGAAGAATGCATCTATAGTCTCATCATTCTACATCTTTATGTCTTCGAATCTATTCTTCTAGATTTGTAGCTTGGCTTCCTTCACAACTTTATCTCTTTCATAAATGTTCTTCAGTTTATCCCAGATTTGCTTGGCTCTATTACACTCCATCACCTTGGTGAATTCTTTATATGATAAGGAGGCATATAAGGCAGTTCTTGCCTTTCCATCACACTCCAAATTCTTCTTATTAACCGGCTTCCTAGGATCACCTTTAACAACAAGGATAAAGCCACTAACAGCAGGTTTAAACATATTAAGGCCAAAGGACATCAGATATGGAAGCATTCTATTCTTTCATAACTGATAATTCTATCCATTAAACTTAGGGATGCCCTTACTGTTAACACTGTTTATGCTATTCATGATCTCAAGTAGCAGTAAAGATAAAAAAAAACTCACACAACAATGCACAACTTTAATTCAAAGTAGAAAAATTGGATCAATAGAGGAACTGGCTCTGATACCACTTGATGAGGACCATTTTAGGTCTTACACTAAAAAAAGAGGTGAATCAGTATGGGATATTTTCTTTTTACAAATCGATCTAGATTTAACCTCTGTGACTTGTTAAAGCCGACGATCTAATTTTTATTTTTCTCCTTTATGTGAGAGTGATCACATGAATATCAATCAATTTGTAAGTACCCAAGCACACACGACAATTTTTACGTAGTTCACCCATAATATGTGAGCTACATCCATGGTGTGATAGGATCACTCATAAATCACATAATCCACTCTTGTTATCAAGGGATACAACAATGTTATGGAAGGATCACTCCTTAACCACTTGTGAAAGGACTACTCTCTAACCACTTACAACTGATCTTCCAATCAAGGAGTTAATCTCCTGATCACTCTAAGGATATCCTACCCTTTTTCAACAAGTTTATGAAAAGTTTATAGTAATAATTTTCCTAAGGAACGATCACTCAATGTGTACAAACTACTAGAGCAGAATATGGATCTTCTCTTTCCTTTATTATTGGTGCTGTTTGCTACTTGCACGTGCTGCTATTGTTGTTCGTACGTGCTACTGCTACTATCTGCGTGTACTGCTGTTGCTATTCACACGTGCTGTTGTTGCTGTTGATGCACGCTATTACTGTTGTCCATATATGCCCAAGCTACTATCATTGATTTGGCTGTTGGGCATGCTGCACTTACTGGTTCGGCTGTTGGCCACGCTACACTTACTAATTTGGCTACTGGACATGCTACACTTACTAGTATAGCCTTTTAGACATGCTGCTGGTGCTGGTAGTCCCTCCTAAATGTGCTGCTAGTGCTGGTAGTCCCTCTTGCAGGTACTATTGGTGCAGGGACGTGCTGTTGGTGCTCGTAGTCCTTCCTAGATGTGTTACTGGTGCTGGTATACCCTTTTAGATGTGCTGCTGGTGCAAGGACATGCTGCTAGTGCTGGTAGTCCCTTCTGAATGTGCTATTGGTGCTAGTAGTCCCTCTTGGACGTGTTGTTAGTGTAGGGAACTCTTCTTGCTGCTGCTAATGCAAGCCTACTAGCTTGCTAGTGTAAGGACCTCCTGCACATGCTACTCCACCTCCTGCTAGACCTACTGCCTTGTTGGTTTATTGGTACAGGCTGCTGCCTTATTAGTAAGGATTGGCTACTGGTTTGTTGGTGAGGTCCGACTGTTGGCTTGTTAGTGAAGGTCAGTTGCTAGTTTGTTGGTAAGGGCTGGCTATTGCAACTTAGTGAGGGCCAGTTGCTACAAGTGCTGGTGAGGGCCGATTACTTCAAGTTGGTGGTGTGGTGGTTGACTGCTTCAAGTTACTGGTGTGGTGGCTGACTGCTTTAACTTGCTGGTGTGGTGGCTAGCTGCCTTGTTGCCTATCTCTCCCTCTTAACTGGCTACCTTGCTACCTTTCTTTCCCTCTTAACCGGCTGCTACAACTAGGTTTTATTCTCTCAAAAATTATACAACATACCACCTTCTTATAAGACACATAGGGGTATTTATAGAGCCTTAAGATTAAGGTTACACGATCATCAACGGTCATCATTAATTCCCATAGATTGCCCTATAATCAATGATCATATTTAAATCTTAAAATTTAGGATCAATGGTCAACATTGACTTCCTAAAATTTAGGGTTACGATCAACATTCATTCTGAAGTTCTCGACTTCACCCTAGGATCTACTAATTTGTGATACTGAGAGAGGGGTGAATCAGTATCACCATAATTCGCAAATATGTGAACAACTTCAACCTCTTCTTCTTTCAAGAGCCCATTCAAAAAGGTGGATTTCACATCCATTTCATAGACTTTATACCTCTTGTGTGCTGCTAAAGCTAAGAACATTATGATAGTTTCTAACCTTGCTACTGGTGCAAAAGTTTCATCAACATCTACCCTTTCTATCTAAGTGTAGCCTTTGCAAACCAGCCTGGCCTTATTCCTCACCACCTTGCCATCTTCATTATGTTTATTCCTAAACATCCATTTTATTCCTATGACATTCTTATTAGTGGGTCTTAGAACCAACTCTCATGTATCATTCTTCTCAATTTGATCCAGCTCCTCATTGATAGCTTTGACCCAGTAGAGTTCTTGCCATTACAACCATATCTCTATTTTTGCTCTCTAACACCCCGTTCTGTTAAGGTGTTCTTGCTGCTGCCATCTAATGATGAATTCCATACTTCTCGAGGTAATCTTCAAAAGTTTTATTTGTAAATTCAGTGCCTTGATCTGACCTCAATACTTTGATCTTCCTTCCATTTTCATTTTCAGCCAATCTTCTATATCTCTTATAGCAATTCAAAACTTCTAACTTGTGTTTAAGGTGCATGATGCAGGTCCTTCTCGAATAATCATCAACAAACAAGATGAAGTACCTCTCACCATTCAACCCTTTTGTTCTCATCGGCCCACACAAATCAGTATGCACAATGTCAAGCACTACTTCAGAACTAAACTCTTTGGTCTTATATTGCTTTTTGACATGTTTTCCTTTAGAGCATGTTGAGCAAACATACTTTCTCTCTCTCCTGAGGTCAGGAATGTCTCTGATTGCATAAGTAGTGGTCAGTTTCCTCATGTTCTTCTGTGACAAGTGTCCCAGCCTCCTATGCCAGAGTTGATTTTCTTCTTCTTTGGTGAGTAAGCAGCTACTTGTCTTGTCCTTATCAATCACATATAAATTTCTAATTGTTCTCTTCTCGGCTGCAATAGTATTGTCTTCTTTACTCTACTTGGCAACCTGTTTTTGTGAATATCACTTTGTGGTCATCGTTACATAGTTGGCTGACAGATGCTAGATTATATCTGAGTCCTTCAACATGCAGAACATCTTTCAGCTTTCCTTTTCCAATATTCACTGACCTTTGACCATTGATGTTGAGTGAATCATCATTGCCAAACTTGACTCTACCTTCTCTTGACTTGTTTAGCTTTGACAATTTACTCTTATCTTCTGTCATGTGCGAAGTGCATCCACTATCAAAGATCCACTGCTTATCCTTGCAATCAGCCTTTAGTGCAATTTCAGCTATATTATCCACCTCCCTTTTTGCTCTATATTCCTTCTTTTGAACTGGCTGGAAGATAGCTTTCTCCTTTTTCTCAACTTTGACTGCACCGTTTATTTTCACTGTGCCATTGAGTGCCTTCTCTTGCTCAAGGAGAAGTGTCATGCATCTCTTGGCATTATGGCCATCCTGCCTGCACCTTTCACGCTGTTCCAAGTCTGCCAATATAGCAAACTTGTTCTTTGAAGCTACTAGTTTGGGCTTCCACCAACAACCCTCATCAATGTGTCCTTACCTTTTACAATATGTGTAAGAACTCACGACAGGTGTTCTCCTTTGAGTTTTGTATTGTCTCCCCCTGTATGCCGCGTCGTATCTTCTCAAGTTGGAGACATATACTAGCCTTCTCCACTAGCAGTTACTCGCCTTATGACCCCAAACTCTACAATAAAGGCAATGACCTTGAAACTGCCTCTTCTTGGGTCTGATCACAGCTTGTCTTCTTCTGTTCATCACTTGTTGTGTAGGCAAAGTAGTTGGCTTCTTTGCTTGTGTGACTTTCATTTCAATCACCTTCTTCTCCTTCCTCTGTTCAGCCATAGCCCTCTGCTGGCTGACTTTCTTTTCTTCCTTCTTGTTTGCCACCCTAGGTTGCTTCTTCAGATCTTGTTTATTCTCAGCTATCTTCTTCTGAGTCACAACCTTCTCTTTCAACTTCTATGGCATATTCTTATTTTCTTTAGCTAATGCAGCCTCAGATTGCTGCACTTTCTCTACATTCTTCTCTCCTTTTGTAGAACTTGTTTCTCCTATCATTTCAAGCTTCTACAAGTTCTCTTTGCCGTCACCCCTCATTTCGGCCGTATCTGTTTTGTTTTTCTTTTTGGCCATTCGGGATCTGTTTTTGCTCTTCCGTATCGTTCTGCCGTCGCCCCCTTTGTCATCCGTTTTCTCTCTCTAGGTTTTGGCCGACTCCCTTGGTTGAACGGTTTCTTGTGTTTTGCTGAGTATTCAATTATGTCGTTCACCCTCTTGTGTTTTTTCGTGTATTCAATTGTGTTAGCCTTTATATACTACTCCATGAAACCTTAATAGGGCTTACTTACAGCGAATTTACTGTCTTGCCCTTCCATATAGCTTTTACGTTCTTACCCCTCCATATGGCTTTCACCTTCTTGTCCTTCCATGTGGCTTTACTTTCTTGTACACTTAAACTTAGTTGACAATAATTACAACCCATACAAGGCTATGGGAGCAACACATTCATCAACTTCAGGATTGACCTGTCATCACCAGTTTTGCCCAATGACCTCACTACATCTTAATGGCATTCATAACATCAAATTAACTTATACAACCATATGAGATGGTGTTGATAACAAATCCAACATTAGCTATCAAAGATGGGCTTAAAAATCACCCCCTTTGGATTTATTGGCAACACATTAGATCCAACGGTGCACATATAACAATTGTCAATATTTACTACTCCTCTTGCACATTATCATTCACAACTTCCCCTAAAACATGCATCTCCCTTAACCTGATTTAACTCCCATTTTCTGCTTCTCCCCATTGACAAGTTCTCCCCTTTTATCCATCAAGCTACTTCCTATTTTGATCAGTATATACTCTCTTTGGATTTATGCAAAATATCTCCCCCTTTGACAACAAATCCAAAGAATAATAGAAGAGGAAAGGGGATATAGGTTAGAGAATACCTTAGCCTTTAGGGATTGGCTGAACACATAAGGTCAACATTAACTTCTAGAACATATCTCTTGACAGTAGTTTGGTGAATATATTGACAACTTGCTCTGTAGTAGGCACATACTCCAGCTTTACTTCATTTTTCTCCACCTTTTCTTTATTGAAGTGGTACTTGATTTCAATATGTTTAGTTTTAGAGTGTTAAACAAGATTTTTTGACAAATTGATGGCACTTTGGTTATCACAACTAATCAATAATGGTAGTTGTACATCCACTTTCATATCTTCAAGATGTTTCATCCACAGCAGTTAAGTATAAATCTGAGTTGCAACCATATATTCAACCTCTGCAGTACTTAGAGTCACTAAATTTTGCTTCTTGTTATGCCATTAAACACATCTACTGCCCAAATAAAATGCACCACCCGATGTGAACCTTATGTCATCACAATTTCCAACCCAATTTGCATCTATATACCTATATAGATTAAGTTGTCCACTTTTATCATAAAGCAGTCCATAATTTGTTATGCCTTTCACATACCTTAGAATTCAATTAGGGATGAGATTCCTTAGGGTCACTTTGAAATCTGGCACAAAGTGTTATAGCAAAAACAATATCAGGCTTTAATGCTATCAAATATAGTAAGCTTCCAATCAACTTTCTGCATTCCTTCTAATCAACCATGTTGCCTTCTTTATCCTTGCTTAACTTTGTTCCAATTGCGATGAGAGTGCTTACTTCTTTAGAGTTCTCTATCCTAAAACTTTTTAATAACTCACAAGCACACTTTTTTTAGGAGAAAAATTGCAGCCTCGCTTTGTAACACCTGTAACCCTAAGAAGAATTTCATTTTGTTAAGCTCATCTTTGATAGCTAATGTTGTATTTATTGTCAACACCATCTCATATGGTTATATGTGTTGATTTGATGTTGTGAATGTTATTGAGATATAGTGAGGTAATTGGGAGAAATCGGTGATGGCAGGTTAACCTTGGCATTTAAGAGTCAATGTTGATCGTGACCCCAAATTTTAGGGGTCAAGATTGACCGTTGACCATTGACCCTAAATTTTAAGACTCAAATCTAGCCATTAATTGTAAGGCAATATATGGGAATTAACGATAACTATTAATGATCATGTAGTAATCTTAAGGCTCTATAAATACCTTATGCGTCTTGCAAGAAAGGTGTGTCGCAGAAAATTAAGAGAGCCAACCAAAGAGAGGTAAAGGGTAAACCTAAAGCCACAAGGAGAAGTAGCAAGGTAGCCAGCCAAGGAGAAAAAGAAAGAGGGTAAGGTAGTTAGTAAAGGAGAGAAAGAAAGAAGGCAAGGTTGTTGGCCAAGGAAAGTGTAGCAGCCACTAAAGAGACAACAATCACATTAGCAAACCCTTACCAAGGTAGCAGCCGGCACCAACAAATCCTCACCAAGGCAACAGTTGCACCAGCAAACCCCTACCAAGGTAGCAGTTACACCAACAAACACCACTAAGGCAGTAACTGCATCAGCAAACACTCACCAAGGCAGCAACCACACTAGCAAACAAACAAAGCAACCAAGGAAGACAAATCAGAAGGAGGTAGTAACAGCCTATGAGTCTAGTAAAAGGTGAAGCAGTGGCAAAAGGGTCCTGGACCAACTACCAACGTGTAATAGCAAGTTGTGCACCTATAAATAGCAATAGCGCGCACCAATAACAGCAACAGTATGAGCTGATAGCAATAACTGGTGTAGGGTGTGTGTAGATAGCAGTTGCAGTACGCAGGGATAGCTGCAGTATGCAGGGTTATTAGCAGTAGCACGAGAAAACAGCTGTAGCGCGCAAAGATAACAGTAATGGCACAAGAAAACAATTGCAATAGGCATGGATAGAAGCAGCGACATGAGCAGATAGTAATAGCAAGGCAAGCAAACAATAATAGCGCAGGCGGATAACAACAACGGCACGAGTACATAGCAGTAACGCCTTTGGATAGTAGGAACAACCCATGTGAACAGAAGCAAGAGCGCGTGCGAACAAATGGAGTAGCATGCACGAACAGCAGGAATAATGTGTGTGGTAAGTAGCCGCAATGCGTGTAGACAGCAAGAGTAACGCATACGAAGTGCATACAAGCAGTAGCAACAGTGCAAATAGATAGCAACAGTTGTACATGTGAACAGTAAGAGCAACGCAGGCAGAGTGCGTGCAAACAGCATTAACAGCACACGCGAACAACATTAGTTATGTGCACGGATAGCAGCGGCACCACATACGAACAGTAGGAGCAGTGTTCACGAACAGCATTAACAGCAAACAACATTAGTAGCATGCACAGACATCAATGACAACGTGTATGAACGGCATTAACATTACATGCAGGCAATACTGGCAGCAAAGGAAGGAGAAGATCCATATTTTCCAGGAAAGGTTTTACCATAAACTCTTGATAAATTTGTTGAAAAATAAGGTGGGATACCCTTGAAGTGATCAGGAGATTGTGCATAAAAATGTATTATTTAATAAGTGAATTTTATAAATTTTATTTGATAAAGTGATTTAATAATTTTTTAACAACAAAAAAGTTTATTATTACTATAATAAATTAGTATAATAAGCTTAAGTAAAAAAATGTATAAACTAAAAAACAAAACAAAGAAGTAAGGTTTCATCTTTTGTTAGCCATTAAAGGTAAAAAAGAGACTAAAATAAACCCTTAAATGATTTATCAAAGTCATACTGACAATCATCCATAACAATTAGTTGGATACAAAAATATAAGTATAATCCAATCCATTAAAAAGGCCTAATAAATCTTCCTATAATCTCATTGTTCCCTCTTTCTCATAAGATTTTTAAAATGTTAAAGCAACCAACTCCTTAAGTGACAAAGTGATTGAATTAAAGTAAATTAAACTTAAGTGATTTAATTGTTATAAATTAAAGTTAGATCATAAAAATAAAAAGAGTGAAAAGTTCAATAATAGGTAAAGTTGAGTTTTCTATCACTTTTACAAATAACTTCCTTTTTCGTTTCTATTTTGATAAGTATAAAGGCATTTAAAATTTTGTGATTCTTTATCATTTTGGTTTAATTTTTCTCTTTTGTAACTAAATCCATATGAGATTTAAACATGACATATGACAATCTTAGGTGGCACTTACTAGATTGAACCTCTACATTAGAAAATTATTTGAGTCCACTATTATGACATAACAATATAAAAGATTTAAAACTAATCAAGGAGTTTGTGATATATTATAGAAAAAAAGTCGATGAATGATTTTAAAAAACTAAAAAGTTTATATATTTATTGGAAATTAACCTTCTTTCTTTCCTTTTTTTTTTTTTTTTACCTTTTAAAGTATTTTAACTAACACTAAATGCTTTTTGGATAATTTAAAAATGTAATTTATCGATACATTTACATTTGTTTTCCTTTTTGTAATTTATCAATATATTTAAAATTGGCATTATCTTGTTTTGTATGATTTATGAGTTTTCACAATAAATTATAAACTTTAGTTTGGTTTCTTCTTCTCTACCTACTTTATGTTTAACTTTTGGCTTTTCTTTATATTAAGCATTAATTAACTCTAAAGTATTAATTAGTTCTTGGTCACTTATCCTTTCTCTATTTGGTAATAGTTGAGCAATATTGATAATTAGTCACTTAATGCACATTCTCACAAAATTCTTTAACAATGAATGAAACCACTATTCATATTAAAGAGTTTAAAATTTAAAAAGTGTTCTAAGTATAGTAAGTGGATATATCAATTGATTATAACACTTGATTTTAGTATTAAGATTAATTTTATACTTGTATACTAACATCTTATACTATCAAACAATTATTAAAATAAGAGAATTTTCTATAACATTATATCAGTATTAATATTAAAAAATATCTCTTAAAAGAAAGAAAATCTCCTAAGAGGCAAAAAAAGGTGGCTTATACAAAGAATCTTAGTTATATTAATAGTACTAAGCTATAGTATTAAGCTAAAATATCATACAGTAACAATATTTAACTACTTGTCTTTATTTTCTTTATTTCTTTCATATGTGGTGTGGCCTGCTAAGCCTTTTTTTTTTTTTTTTGACATGATTCCCTTTAATTTATTGCACTAAATTTTAACACTAAGTTATAATGATTAATGATAAAGTAACTAAAAGCATAATTGTGAAGGTTGTGATTCTATATATTACATAACACAAACCTAATGCAAGAACTTATTTTGATTGAAGCAAAATAATGTATCATTATAATTTTGAAAAGGGTGATCATTTATTAATAAACCACTATAAGGCAAATAAGGTTTAGTTCAGAGAAGATGCTAAAATATTTTTGTAAATTTTCAAATCTATTAATGCTAAAGTAATTGGTTTAATCAATAATTATGAGTTAGTTAAAGATCTTGTGATTATTTGGCCTTTTATGTTCTAGTAAGGGTAACCCCTTTTATATATATAATGTTTAAAAGGAATTTTATCATCCAAAGAAACAAGAAAGGTCTTTTACAAAATATTTTATAAATTTTAAGTGGGTAAATTAAAAGTTAAATACTTTTCTTCCTTTTACTCTTAATATGAAACTCAATAACCTAAGTGCAATTAGATGGTAGTACAAGTTTCCTTGTGAGCTCACCATCTAAATTTGATGCTACTCGAATATAATTCCTCATCAATTTAGAGATTACTTATTTTCATGATATTTTTACTTGATTGAAACATGCAATGGGATTTTAATCTCTTCTTCATATTATAATTAGTGCTCTTTGAGTCAAGGTAGTTGGAACAAGGCTAGTCGAGGTATTCACAGTGGTAAAGCTGGTCAAGTTAATAAAGATGGTGATAGTCATGTTTTTAGTTGGAATAATGATTATAGATAAAAATATTAAAATAAACCAACTTATAATTATTAGGGTAAACTTGGTCATACAAAGCATATAGATTAGAAGCTTTATAAAAACCTTAGCACCAATCTTAAGTTGCTAATATGCAATTAATAAGAGAGGTTATGTAATTACTATTTTCTTCCATTGATAAATTTATTTATATTTTTGCTAATGAGTTTGTATATTTTACTTGATACCAAGTCTTGCAAAAGTACTTTATTCTTAGTCTAATTACTAGTGATTAGTCAAGTAAACCAATTATTTGCCTTGTATCATTCTCTAAAAAATAGTTAATTAACTCAAGTGCTACAAATCATTAACTAGTGACATAGGTACTTTGTATTTTTTAATTCTCACAAAAAGTTTTTAAGTGTTACTTTGGTTGATGGTTCAACTACATATAATAAGGGTTTTAAACCAATTATTCCTACATATCCTTGTTCATTATCATTTGTCTTATGTTTATTTGAATTTTTGTTCAATTTACTCTTTATTAACAAAATTACTTAAGCCCCAAATTATGATGTCTCATTTTTTGTTTGAAAACATTAATCCAAAAACACTAATAGAGTAATTAATTATTTCATTAACTTGATTACCCTAATGCATCAAAATTAGATTCCAAGTCCCACAATTATGTCTTTTTTAGTTATTCTCATTTTTAAAAAAGGCATAAGTGCTATTTTCTTAAATTATGTAATCATTTAATTTTTACTTATTTTACATTTTTTAAGACTACTTTATTTTTTCTTAAGTCTATTATTTATAGTAGTGAGGAGGAGGAAAATGATCTTTTAGGATATACTATAACCATTATTATTGGTTGTAAAGCCTACTAAATCACATATTTCTCAAGTATATTCTTGTTATGTTCCACACAATGATTTACACTCTTTACTGGCTTTATCATTTACATATTCTAATCTTGATCTTCCTATTACTTTCTTAAAAGGTATACATAAACATACTAAAACTATTTCTTCTTTTATGTCTTATGGGCACTTATCATCGTTATTAGGTTGCTTTATTAGTTCTTTAGATTCTACATCTACTCTTAAAACAGTAATTAACCCTTTATCTCATCCTTATTAATAGGTTATAATAAAGGAAGAGATGATAGCTTCAAATTACGATGATACTTAAAAGCTAACATATATACCAAAAGGTAAGCAAGCTATTGATTATAAATTGGTGTTTATTATTAAAGTTAATCTTAATGGCTTTATGAATTATTTAAAAGGTTGATTTGTGTTGTTCCCACAGTCTTGTATGGGTTGTAATTGTTGTCAATTAGGTTTAAGTGTGCAAGAAAGTAAAGCCACATGGAAGGGTAAGAACGTAAATCCGCATGGAGGGGCAAGAAAGTAAATCCGCCACGTAAGGGCAAGAACGTAAATCCGCTACGTAAGCCCTATTAGGGTTTCATGGAAGAAATATATAAAGACCTTGGAAGACAAAAATAATGTAAGGCCAACACAATTGAATACACGGTAAAATACCAAACCCTACACAAAAGAACACCACCTGTAAAAGAAAAGAATAGCCGTCGTGAACAGTAGCCGTCGAGTGAACAATGTAGCCGTCGTGAACAATAGCGTCGAGTGAAAAAATTGGGGGCTGAATGAAGATATACTGATGGCAACAAAGAAGAAACCCGACAGAGGGAGAGAGAAAGAGGAGACGGCAGGGCTGAACAAAGAATAACCGTCGAGAGAGAGAAAGATAGTCGACGACCGGGCTGAACGAAGAGAGAGATCATCGGCCAAAACACAAGAGAGAGAAAACACAGCCGTTGGAAGAGAGAGAAACCCGACGATTAGACTAGAGGAGTCGACGGGAGAGAGAGAAAGAGAAACGACTGCCAGAAATCGAAAAGAGGAGTCGACGGCCAAAAATTAGAAAAGGGGAGCGACAGTAGAACCTCATAAAAGAGAAAGAACCGTTGAAAAAGGATCGTTAGCAGAAAAGAGAGAGAAACCTATGCGTGACGACAGACCACCGGCACACCAACGATCGGTGAGGAAACAACATGGTAAGAGAGAGAAACAGGTAAGACGAGACCAGATCGAGAACTGGGGAGACTAGATCCGAGCTGGAATGGGTGAGATGAGACCAGATCGGGAATGGGTAAGACCAGATCCGAGCTAGAAGAAAGAAATATGGTGGTAAAAGAGAGAAATCCAGCAAGAAGAGAGAGAAATTCGGCTAGACAGCAAAAGAGAGAGAAACAGACAGGCGAGCCGTGAGACAGTGAGATCGTGGGGCAAGGAGACGAGTGAGACCGTGAGACGGTGAAAACAGGAGTTATGTGATACAACTTAGAAAAAAACTTCGGCAAAGCATTGAAAGAACTCAACGTATTTCCAGATTTCTTCAAGAGAGGTTAGAAAGTGTTACGGTGAACTTCTAAGTGGCAGTGGAGCAGCCTTTCAATTCAACAAAAGCAAGACAAGTTAGAAGAAGGGTAGACACAGTAAGTGACACTCTTTGTATTGTACCTGCTTAGTAATTGCAATAGTGAAAGGAGCAGAGAATTAAAGACATCCATTGTAACCTATATTCACAAGTATAGTGGATAGTCTCGATAGAGGGAAAGTCCCTACCACCGTGGATGTACGTCACATTAACGGAACTACATAAATCTCGTGTGTCCTTAGTTTGCTTTACGTTCTGTGTTTTGAATTGAGTTGTGAACGCAGCTAAAGTATCAGCCAACCCATAACCTAACGATGACCTAAACAAAAACATCTGTATTGTCTATTAGGCAAGGTGTCTGAAAGGTGACTTTGGGGACTATTGTGATTAGTAGGTTGCAATAAATCCACCTTAGTCAAGTCTGAGAAAAAGTTCGCTTTTAAGAAGAGGTTGAAGTTGTTCACTTACCTGTGAATTGCGAATTGTGGTAATACTGATTCACCCCCCTCTCAGTATCACAAACTAGTAGATCCTAGGAAGAAGTTGGAAACTTCAATTGGTATCAAAGCACAGATTCACCAGCTTGAAGCTTAACAGCTTGGTGTACTAGTTTAAAGGGATCTAAAAGTTTGACTTGTTTAGCATACTGAGAAATGGAAGCCGGTACCAGCATTAGCACCACTTGCAACAAGAAGGTTCTAATCTTCAACGAAACCAACTACCATATGCGGATAGTAAGAATGCAAGTGGTATTTGCAACCATGGGCATGAACGTGGTGAAATGTGTACAGGAGGATTTTGTGGCTCTGGAAGAAAGTAAAAACCCAACCCCAGAGGAGTTAGGGCAGTTTGAGATAAATGGGAAGGCCTCAAACGTCATCATTTCAGCATTGACAGATGTTGAGTATGCTAAAGTTATGGACTGCAAATCTGCCAAGGAGATATGGGACAAATTGTAGAAAGTCTATGAAGGTGATGGCAGAATGAAGGAGGCTAAGCTTCAAGTGTTCAAGGAGAGATATGAATCTCTCAAAATGCAGAAAAATGAGACAGTTCAAGATTTCTTCACCAGGGTTATTGATGCTATAAATGACTTTAGAAGTCATGGGAAGAACAAGAAGGACTCATCGATTGTGAAGAAAATTCTGAGAATTCTGCCTGAGAGGTTTGCCTCAAAGGTAGCAGCCATAGAAGAGAGTAAAGATCTCAATTCCATGTCTTTGCATGATCTCCAGTGCAATCTCATTGCATATAAGATGAGGATAAAGTCAGCTGAAAGCTCTGCAACAACAAAGGTATCAAAGGAGGCAGCTTTCAAAGCTATAAAGCACTTGAAAATAAAAGAAGAGAAAGAATCATCCAGTGAGGAGGATGATGATGAGGATGAGGAAGAAAGTGAAGGTGAAGTATTGGCTTATTTCACAAGGAAATTCAAAAAGGGGTCTAAGAAGGGAAAAGGACAACTGGCCTTGAGATGTTATCGTTGTGAGCAGACTGGACACTTTACTTCTCAGTACAAAGTGAAACTTGATGATAAAGATAAGGATGGTGATGATGAGCAGAATTCAAGATGGAGAAGATCATCATTCAAATCAAAGAAGTCCAGCAAGAAGACTGCCAACCCACAGAAGAAAAAGAGAGGCTCGTTTAAGAGTTATATGAGTCAGATATAAGAAGCTGATGAGGAGGAAGATGAAGAATCATCAGATGAGCATGCCTTTATGGCATCAACTAAAGGTGGTAGTTCAACCTCTGAAGAGGAAGAGGAGGTTGATGAAGAAGAGTCAGATCTTGAAGCTGAGCTGCAAGCAGCTTCAAAGGAGATAATCAAAAGGGGCAGAACCATAAGAAAGTTGGAGGCTCATATAAAACAAGTTGAAGCAAAATTTAAGGAAGCTGAAAGTCAAAAGGATGAAATAAGGGCTGAACATATTGACTTGAAGAGAATATTTGAAGAACAGATCAAAATATGTGAAGACCTTACAGTAGAGCTTGGCTTAAGGGCTTCAAAAATTGAAGAAATAGAGAAAGAGTTGATAAGACTTTAGCAACAACTCAAAAGTAGCAAAGAGAACTTGCAGAAGCTTAAAATGATAAAAAAAACAAGTTCTGTAGAAGGAGAGAAGAATGTAGAGAAAGTGCAGCAATCTGAGGCTGCATTGGTTAAAGAAAATAAGAATGTGCCACAAAAGTTGAAAGAGAAGGTTGTGACTCAGAAGAAGATAGCTAAGTATAAAGAAGATCTAAAGAAGCAACCTAAGGTGGCAAATAAGAAGGAAGAAAAGAAAGTCAACCAGCAGAGGGCTACGACTGAACAGAAGAAGGAGAAGAAGGTGGTTGAAATGAAAGTCACACAAGCAAAGAAGCCAGCTACTTTGCCTACACAGCAAGCAATGAATAGAAGGAGACAAGTTGTGATCAGACCCAAGAAGAGGCAGTTTCAAGGTCATTGCCTTTATTGTGGAGTTTGGGGTCATAAGACGAGTAACTACTAGTGGAGAAGGCCAGTATATGTCTCCAATTTGAGAAAATACGATGCTATATACAGGGGGAGACAATACAAAATTCAGAGGAGAACACCTATCATGAGTTCTTGCACATAATGTAAAAAGCAAGGACACACTGACAAGGAGTATTGGTGGAAGCCTAGATCAGTGGTTTCAAAGAACAAGTTTGCTATACTGGCAGACTTGGAGCAGTGTGAAAGATGTGGGAAGGATGCCCATAATGCCAAGAGATGCATGACACTTATCCCTGAGCAAGAGAAGGCACTCAATGGCACAGTAAAGATAAGCGGTGCAGTAAAAGCTGTGAAAAAGGAGAAAGTTATCTTCTAGCCAATTCAGAAGAAGGAATATAGAGCAACAAGGGAGGTAGCTAATATAGCTAAAATTGCACTAAAGGCTGATTACAAGAATAAGCAGTAGATCCTTGACAATGGATGCACTTCACACATGACGAGAGACAAGAGTAAATTGTCAAAGCTAAACAAGTCAAAAGAAGACAGAGTCAAGTTTGACAATGATGATTCACTCAACATCAGTGGTCAGGGGTCAGTAAACATTGGAAGAGGAAAGCTGAAAGATGTTCTGCATGTTGAAGGACTCAGATATAATCTAGCATCTGTCAGCAAACTATGCAATGAAGACCATAAGGTAATATTCACAAAAACAGGTTACCAGGTAAAGAGTAAAGAAGGCAATACTATTGCAGCTGGGAAGAGAACAGTTGGAAATTTGTATGTGATTGATGAAGAAAGAGATCCTCTTGCAACTAAGACTGTGCAAGAAAGAAAGCCAAAGAAAACGTGGACCAATGCTCATCAAAAAAATCAGATCACAGGTAACCTATCAGTAGGAGTTACAACAAGAAGAAGAATTGTGGGAGTTACTGCTTTACTCTCACAAGTTGAACATAAATCTGTTGAAGAGGCTGCACAAGATCTAACTAAATCTCTGTCCACAGAGCTATTTGAAAAGCACAGAATGAGTCTGTCTATGCGAATGCCTCCTCAAGCCTGAAAATCAGGTGAATCCTCCATCTCTACTTTGCGAGTTTTTCAAATTTGTAGTTGGTTGGCAAAGGGGGAGAAAAGCAATAGTGTAGGGGGAGCTGTTAAGAAAGGGAGAGTGCATATTTAGGGGGAGTTGAAACTGCTGCATAGTGGCTTTTATTATGAGTGTTGCCAACAATTACAAAGGGGGAAATTGTTGTTCCCACAGCCTTGTATGAGTTGTAATTATTGTCAACTAGGTTTAAGTATGCAAGAAAGTAAAGCCACATGAAAAGGTAAGAAGGTAAATCCACATGGATGGGCCAAAAAGTAAATCCACCGCGTAAGGGCAAAAACGTAAATCCACCACGTAAGCCCTATTAGGGTTTCATGGAAGAGATATATAAAGACCTTGGAAGACAAAAATAGAGTAAGGCCAACACAATTAAATACACGGCAAAGCACAAGAGGAAAGGCCAACACAATTGAATACACGGCAAAACACAATAGGGAAGGCCAACACAATTGAATACACAGTAAAACACCAAACCCTACACAGAAGAACACCACCTGCAAAAGAAAAAAGTAACTGTCATAAACAGTAGCCATCGAGTGAACAGTGCAGCTGTCGTGAACAATAGCGTCAAGTGAAAAAATTGGAGGCTGAACGAAGATATACTGACAGCAACAAAGAAGAAACCCAACGGAGGGAGAGAGAAAGAAGAGACAGCAGGGCTGAACAAAGAACAGCCGTTGAGAGAGAGAAAGACAGTCGACGACCGGGCTGAACAAAGAGAGAGATCATTGGCCAAAACACAAGAGAGAGAAAACACAGCCGTTGGAAGAGAGAGAAACCCGACGGCCAAACTAGAGGAGTCGACGGGAGAGAGAGAAAGAGAGATGACGGCCAGAAATCGAAAAGAGGAGACGACGGCCAAAAATCAGAAAAAGGGAGTGATGGTAGAACGTCATAGAAGAGAAAGAACCGTCGAAAAAGGATCGTCGGCAGAAAAGAGAGAGAAACCCATGTGTGACGACAGACCATCGGCACACCAACGGTCAGCGAGGAAACGACACGGCAAGAGAGAGAAACGGGTAAGACGAGACCAGATCGGGAACCGGGGAGACCAGATCCAAGCTGGAATAGGTGAGACGAGACCAGATCGAGAACGGGTAAGACCAGATCCGAGCTGAAACGGCTGGACGGTAAGAGAGAGAAATTGGGTGGTAAGAGAGAGAAATCCAGCGAGAAGAGAGAGAAATCTGACTAGACAGCAAGAGAGAGAGAAACGGATAGGCGAGCCGTGAGATAATGAGATCGTAGGGCAAGGAGACGGGTGAGAACGTGAGACAATGAAAGCAAGAGTTATGTGATACAACTTAGAAAAAAACTTCGGTGAAACATTGAAAGAACTCAATGTATTTCCAGATTTCTTCA
The DNA here is from genome assembly GCA_021533255.1 of Ceriops tagal. NCBI lineage: Eukaryota > Viridiplantae > Streptophyta > Magnoliopsida > Malpighiales > Rhizophoraceae > Ceriops > Ceriops tagal. The sequence goes on along the minus strand of CM038606.1, from coordinate 4,780,864 downwards.
AGAGAAGTTAGAGAGTGTTGCGGTGAACTTCTAAGCGGCAATGGAGCAGATTTTCAATTCAACAGAGGCAAGGCAAGCTAGAACAAGGTAGACATAGTAAGTGACACTTTTGTATTGTACTTGCTTAGTAATTGCAATAATGAAAGGAGCAGAGAATTAAAGACATCCATTGTAACCTGTATTCACAAGTATAATGGATAGTCTCAGTACAGGGAGAGTCCCTACCACCATAGATGTACATCACGTTGACGGAACCACGTAAATCTCATGTGTCCTTAATTTGTTTTACATTTTGTGTTTTGAATTGAGTTGTGAACGCAGTTAAAGTATCCGCCAACCCATAACCTAATGAAGACCTAAACAAGAACATCTGTATTGTCTATTAGGCAAGGTGTCTGAAAGGTGACTTTGAGGACTATTGTTATTAGTAGGTAACAATAAATCCACCTTAGTCGAGTCTGAGAAAGAAATCTTGTATTGTACAATGAATTAAAGACATCCACAGTAAGTGACACTCATTGTATTGTACTTGCTTAGTAATTACAATATCAAATCTTGTAAGTTGAAACTATCTTGTATTCTACATTTTTGTATATTCAATTCACTTCATATTTAAGTGGTTTTGAAGTTATAAGGTTTTAGACATCAATCTCATTACAATTCTTAATTGTATTTTGAAATATTTCTGACATTCTAGGATTTAAGTGTTTTATTTCTCCATTATGATATTTTTTGGTTATGTAGAAAATTTTCCAATGAAATTATGTAACATACATAATATAAATGATGAGATATAAAGTATTTGTCCCAACAATTTTCATATAGCCTCTTATAACATTTCTTTGCTAAGAATTTTCCCTCTTTAGAATTATTTATGCTTAATGGTATAAGTTTAATTTCACTTTGACAGGGTAAGTTTCAAATAATATGTTTACTTAATTTATTATACTTCTTTATTTTTATGAATTAGAAATTCACTAAATAACACATTTTATGATCCTAAATGTTAATTCATTATTTTTTTATACCTATTAAATTTTGTGTACACTAAATTTTGATCACTTTGATATTTAAAGATAAAAATAATTTCTGGTAGTGACTTCGATGTCTATTAATTTTAGCCTTTTGCTAAGGTTCAAAAGTTCTTGCAAAAATTTACATCTAACATATTAAAGTTTGCCTTATTACACAAAAACATAATAATGTGTCACAAATTACTAAAAACATACCAAATTATTAGTATGGTATCAAAAATCATACTTTTTTAAGTGGTTGTTGATGAAAATTTGATTTAACAACAAAAATGCTATTATAATGGCTTGAAAGGACCAAAATGCCTTCTTTTAGAAGAATTGGTAAAGTATAGCATAAGGATGATAATAACATCAATGAATCTTAATTTCAAAGAATTTTTTTTTTACATAAAATTTAATTTATGAGCCATTAAAGCTTAAAATAGTCTCATTAAAAGAATAAAGTTAAGTTATATATACGGTAATGTGCAATCAACAATGCAACTACTAGTTATCCCCATAGGTGCTACTCTTTAACACAACAAAATTGCAAAATTATAGTTTGTTTAAACAATATGAAGTAAGAATATTGAACTAGTTATAAAATCACTATGCTAAAAAAAAACAATCCAACATCTCAATCACACATTGTAAAAATAAAGCTTTGTAAATAGTGTAACAAAATGAAGTAACAACTTCTATGGACAACCCAAAACCCAAAATTAAAGTTCTTGTAGACATCAACATCTTACTAGATTTTTCTACCCATAACATAACCAAACCATCACACCAACTTTAACAATTTACAATTTATTGTCTCACATCAATCATATAACTAAGATAAAAATCAGCAACTCCTGCGAAATATGCAAGAAACAACTTGCTTATATGCCTCATCTTATCTAAACTTAAAATCAATTCTTTTACAAAATCCCATTACTATACTAAGGCAAAATCGACTTTATATTTTAAGTTAAAAGCTCTTAATGCAAAAAGGCATGACAATTCCTTTTCCAAAATACTATTAGAAAACCATAAGGCCAATCTTGCATAAAGTCCACCAAACCAACTACACCAAGGTAGACAACTTAACAAAAAATTAAGAGTTTAAGGAAATTAAAAAAATTAAAATGGGAGATAATGCCACTTTCAACCCCAAGATAATCTCTTCGCTAATGGTAATCTTGGAAAAAAATTTTACTTAAAAAATAAAGAGAATTTGATGAACAAAGTTAGATTTTTTAGAAATCTAATGCAATAATATAATATAAAAGTTTTTTTTATAACTAAAGCTATCAAATACTTTTTTCTTCTTCCTTACTCTTTTTAGCTTTCTCTAAAAGCAAAAAAAAAGGCTTATCAAAATTTGTCAGATAAGCAAATGTGGTAAGTAGCATCAAAGAGGGAGCCATTGATCACAAATGCAATTGCTATTAATCTTAATTTACTTATGATTTCATGCTACAATTAATGGAAATGATAAAAAGGACAATCAAATATATTTGTATAAGAAATCATTATTGAAAGATAAGAGAGAAAGTGTGATGAAAGGAGAAGTTGGAGTAGGTTATGTTTGTGATCTTTTTATTTATATATAAAGGTACTAATGTCTTTTTACAAGTTTCATTCATTTTGACTAACTATAGTTAGTTTTAATATATTTTTAGTAATTTTTGATACAATGGTATATTTTCTATAATAAAGACAAATTTTAGTATGCTAAATGTAAATTTTTTGAAGTTCTTACATTTAAGATAACATTACAATTTGCTCTTTTGAAGCAAAAAGACAACTTTATTGAAGTTCCCGACTTCTTCCTAGGATCTACTAGTTTATGATACTGAGAGGAGGGTGAATCAGTATCACCACAATTTGCAATTCGCAGGTAAGTGAACAACTTCAATCTCTTCTTAAAAGCGAACTCTTTCTCAGACTCGACTAAGGTAGATCTATTGCTACCTACTAATCACAATAATCCCCAAAGTCACCTTTCAGACACCTTGCCTAATAGACAATACGGATGTTTTTATTTAGGTCTTCGTTAGGTTATGGGTTGACTAATACTTTAACTGCATTCACAACTCAATTCAAAGCACAGAACGTAAAGCAAATTAAGGACACACGAGATTTACGTGGTTCCGTCAACGTGACGTGCATCCACGGTGGTAGGGACTCTCCCTCTACCAAGACTATCTACTATACTTGTAAATACAGGTTACAATGGATGTCTTTAATTCTCTGCTCTTTTCACTATTGCAATTACTAAGCAAGTACAATACAAAGAGTGTCACTTACTGTGTCTACCCTTCTTCTAGCTTGTCTTGCCTCTGTTGAATTGAAAGGCTGCTCCACTACCGCTTAGAAGTTCCCTGCAACGCTCTTTAACCTCTCTTGAAGAAATCTGGAAATACGTTGAGTTCTTTTTGTGCTTCGCCGAATCCCTTCTGTAGGTTGTCTCGCACAATTCCTGCTTTCACCGTCTTACGGTCTCACCCGTCTCCTTGTCTCACGATCTCACTATCTCACGGCTCGCTTGTTCGTTTCTCTCTCTCTTGCTGTCCAACAGGATTTCTCTCTCCTACCGCCGGATTTCTCTCTCTTCTCGTCGGATTTCTCTCTCTTCGCCGGATTTCTTTCTCTCTTCACGGATTTCACTTTTCCGTTCGCCGTCGGGTTTCTCTCTTCCTGCTGGTCTGCTCCGATTTGGCCGTCGGGTCTCTCTCTCTTCCCGCCGGTCTGCTTTGATTTGGCCGTCGAGTTTCTCTCTCCTTCTGATCTGGCCATATAGGTCTTTGCCGTCTACCCACTTTCGGTCGTCCAACCGTGTTGTCTCCTCGCCGATCGCTGGTGTACTGGTGGTGTGCTATTCCTCACGGGTTTCTCTCCTTCTCCGGTCTGCATTTTCTCTCTGTTCATCTGTCGGCTGAGTTGTCTCTCTCTTCGTCCGCTCGTTTCAGCTCGATCTAGTTTCACCCATTCACCACTTTCTCTCTCCCTCCCGTCCAGCCGTTCATGATGTGTTTGGGCATGTCAGTGGTCTGCCGATTTTCTCTCTTATCTCCGACAACGGCTTCACTGTGCGGTTACTGTTCACTCGACAACACTGTTCACGACAACTACTATTCACGAGGTTACTGTTTACGACAGCTCCTGTTCACTCGATTCGTTCGGTGGTGTTCTTCCGTGTAGGGTTTGGTGTTCTCTTTGATTGGTCGGTTATCTAGATTTTGCTGAATGCTTAATATTGTCGACTCTTTGTTCTTTGTCTTCCAAGACCATTATATACTCTACTTCAAGAAACCCTAATAGGGCTTACGCAGTGAATTTACTTTCTTACCCTTCCATATAGCTTTACTTTCTTGCACACTTAAACTTAATTGACAACAATTACAACCCATACAAGGCTATGGAAACAACATTTATAAATGATGAATTAAGCAAAAATTTTATGTTGTCTTTTCTTTCTAATAGTTAAGGATAGTTGACAAATAAAAGAAAGGTTTATGTCTCCCTTTATAATAGTCATTTTGTTAATAAGAGTTACAGCACAAAATATAATTTAAGGGCTCATTTACTTTATTTATATATAACCATTAATGCATGATTAATCCCACCTTAATTTGGCATTTTTAGCGCATTTCATTTACTTTTCATCTCCTTTACTTTATTTAAGAACTACAGTGCAAAAATATCAAACTTTGACCCAATAAAATTGGGGACTTTAGGGGAAAATTTGCATATGACCATCAGAGTAATGGGTACACATGGATATGTTGCTTTAAAATACATTGTAACCAATAATAATGTCATTACATAATCTCGTTTCAGATTAATGACTCGAATTTAAACTACTTATGTAGTTTTAGTATATAATTTTGACATTTTCTATTAAAATCTTTCAAGAAACAATAAGAATTTGCATAATACATAGATCTAACTCTAATTAAGTAATTAAAGATAAATTAATGAGTAGCTCTTGCTTAAGATAAGTGTTAGAAGTTTATGATTACTTTTTTACTTAATTTGATTTTCTCTCATTTTCTTGTGTAGATCAGTCCATAACTTAAGCTATCACTTCTACTAGCAACAAAGATAAAGATTGTATACTAATATGAGAAAGTAAAATCATTTATGTGCTATTTAATTTACTTGATAATTTGAAAAAATTTTAAAAATTGAAAAATTTATGTTTATTTATATATCTATATTTATACAAATGTGAAAAACCACTTTTATATTAAAGACTATTTGGTTTTAGTTAATTACTAATAGTCATTTAATTTTATTATAAAATTCATCCATTTGTCATTGACTAAGGATTTTTTATTTTATTAACAATTTTCAATTTTTGAAAAACTTAATATAACTTTTTCTGGATAGGTTTTTATTTATATTGTAAAAGAAAATTAATTATAAAGGTAATTATCATAAATGAGAGCAAAGTTTTAAAACTCAAATTGAACATTAGTTCAAACAAAAAACTAGATCATTAGATTAATGGTTTAACATTAATAACCAAGTCATTAAGCTCAAAATCCTTTTTATTGAAACATTATTAAAATGGTAGAGAGAGAGAGAGGAATTAGACTAGTGTCACTTTTCAGTCGCTAATTTTTTAATATGATCATTATTTAGTTTTTTTTCCAATATAAAAATGAGAGAATATGAAAAGAAATTATGAATAAAGAAATAACAGAATAAAAGGAGTAGTAGAAAGGGCAGAGAGATAGTGTATTCAAATATTTAGAGAAAATTGTTATATTTGAAAAATAAATAATTTTTTATAAAAATATTTTGGTAATCTTTTCTCAAAAAGGTTTTTTTTTACTTAAAAAAAGAAGAAAAAAATCATTTATTGCAACTTACACGTAATTACGAGACAAATCCTAAATATGGCATACTGCCAACGTGTAAGCAAGAACGACGAACGATTTTGCCTCTCAGCAGTATTCCCAATACCGTACGACGACCCACAGCGTCGGCTCCGTCAACGCCCAACCTGTCCAGCGCCACCGCGACCACCACCACCGGAGGCCCAGAAAACGAACCACCAGTTCTTAGTTTTTCGATCTCCCACAATTTCGCGTTAATTTTGTCGAAATATTCCTTTGCTTTAGTCTTTTAAGACATTTGCCTTTGTGTCCTCTCCTGGAAGGAGCTCCCCCTTTTTTTTTCTTTCTTTTTTTTTTTTTGGAATTTCTCGGTTCATTCGTTTCTGGCTCGTGAAGCTGATTGGGTCTCATTTTCCGTTCGATTCCAGGGGCCTTAAGCTAGTGGTAAGCGAAACTTATTAATTCTAATTGCGCGTCTTTGTGTATTGTGGGTGTTAATTAGAGTTACAGTTTTAGTTTTTGAATTTGAGTTGACGGCTTTTGTTTCTGTTACAGTACTAATGTAGACTCCTATTTTCGTTGTGTTGAACTCGTTATTGGAATGAATGCATAATTTAAGGGTTTCGTATTCAATTTAGGGTTTTTCTTTTCCTCGAGTCAATTTGTGCGTTTATGGTTGAAAATTAGTTTTATTGAATGATGTGAATGGTGGTTGTACTGAATCATGTTTTTTTTGTAGGAATTAGTGGAAAGGCGGCCATATTTATAACATAATGGGTGGTAATGATGCGAGCAAAACGAAGGAGAAGGAGTCAAAAACACCACCCGCTAGTACTACTCAGGTATTGTTGCGAACTTTGTTTTCAGATGTTAATGTCCATCGTTGGATTAAAGTTGTTGTCACTTGCTTTTCCCTCCCAAAACAATCTACATTATCTTTTTGTTCTTTAGGAGCAGTCTTCAACCACTTCCGCTGGCACAGTAAATCCAGATTGGTCAGGATTCCAGGTTCTGTGAATGGCAATGTTTTTGTCTTCTGAAAATGGTGGAAAAATTATTGCTACTTTTTCTGATATTGTGTTCTGTTATACGGGTTGTTTTGTCTCCAACAGGCATATTCTCCTTTACCTCCACATGGGTTCTTGGCATCAAGTCCCCAAGCTCATCCATATGTGTGGGGGGTTCAGGTACTCATGATTTCGTACTGGTACCTTGGGAGTTATGATCATAGTTTATAAATCTCATGTACAAATTGTTTATAACTTTATCATATGTTATAATCATACTTAAAGGTTGAGCATTCTTTTTCTAAGAAGATGGTAGAGGCAACTGGTGGAGCAGATTGCTGTCATTAATTTCTTACAGTATTTTAGAAACAAGTTGGTTGGATCACTGTAATGAATCTCTTGGCTATTGCTGTTTTTTTGTCACTGGCTTGTCTGGAATAGGGTGGATCAACTTTTCTCAAGTTTTCATGTAAAAGCAACTGAATCATCAATTAGCAATGTGCTTTGTGTCCAAATGCTTGTGGCCATAATGTCCCATAAATTTTCTGTGACACTTGTGTCATCTAATTCCAGCATGATTTGTCCATTTTTTATGGTGCTTCAATTATTTTACTTGCTTGTTGGATGTCCTGTAAATTTTCTGTGACATTTGTTTCAACTAATTCCAGCATGATTTATCCTTTTTTTTATGGTGCGCCAATTATTTCATTTGCTTGTTGGATGGAAATGGTACACTCCTAACAATAACTTTTCATTGCAGCATATTATGCCTCCGTATGGTACTCCACCTCATCCATATGTTGCAATGTATCCCCATGGTGGCATTTATGCTCATCCATCCATTCCTCCGGTATTTCATTCTCCTTCATTTTTTGCTATTTTTGTTTTCTGATTGTCAGTGTGTCTTGGGATACTGCAAAGATTAACTGCAGCTAATTTCATATAGGGTTCTTATCCTTTTAGTCCTTTTGCCATGCCTTCTCCAAATGGCATCATTGAGGCATCTGTGAGTTTCCTATACCAAGTTTCTCTTGCAATGTTTCTAATACTCTCAGTACATGGTCTTTTATCTCAATGCCTACATGGTCATTGAATTTTAAGTTTGATGTAGGGAAATACTCCTGGAAGCATGGAAGTGGATGGTAAGCCATGTGATTCAAAGGAAAAGCTACCCATTAAAAGGTCTAAAGGAAGTTTGGGCAGCTTAAATATGATAACAGGGAAAAATAGTGAGGTTGGTAAAACAACAGGAGCATCTGCTAATGGAATTTATCTGAAGAGGTAACTGTGTTCATACATATATCTAGTCTATGTTTTTGGATATGTGTTGATGTAAATTATGTACATACTGTTGCTAGCAGTAAAAGATTATTGGGCTCTGCATTGGTTCCAAGCTTCCATTTATGGAAAACTTTACTTTTCTTTGGGGGTGGAACAGGAAGGAGGAAGAAAATGAGCTGAATATAAGTAGTTCTTCTGATGCTGGACTTATTCTGGGAAAATCTACCAATGAGTGATTTGTATGTTAGGAAGCAAAGGAATTATAGCGGCACTTTGAGCACAGTTTGATAGTCTGGATGTCAAGAGGGTCTAAACAATGATTGTTATGCAAGAATTTTCAGCGGTAGTGTGATAATCGAGGAATTGAGAAGACTTCTTGTACTTATGCATCTTCAATTCAGATCTCTGTGATTCTTTTCATTACAAATTGTAGTGGGGGTGCAGATGATCAATAGTGGTGCTTTAATGTCTAAAGATTGCAGTGACTTTATATTGCTTGCATGATATGTTATTTAATTTCTAATAGCATCTCTGGATATGCAGTGCTGAGAGTGCAAGTGAAGGCACAAGTGAAGGAAGTGATGCAGACTCTCAGAATGTAAGTACCATGCAGCTCAGTTTGTTTATTTTGGTATTTTAGCTTTCAGCTACTCCTTTTATTTGGATGATTGCCATCTCCTATAGTATGCACTTACTATAGAGATACAGGACCTTTCTCCATTTTGAAATCCATTTGGGTAGTTGTTCAGCACATGCTTTAGGCTAGTTCTGTGTACATACCACCCTTATTTTGGATGATGGCAATGTGAGTATTAGGACGCATTGTTATTGATTCAGAATCTGTGGTTCTGTGAAAGAAAACTTCTAGGCATGCTGTCTCCAAAAATGTTTGGGATTATTCAAAAGTTAAACATGCCACCTTGTTCTAGATACACTTGCACCTTATTGGTTTGCAGGATCATGCTTTTTGTAGAAATAATTTACCTGTTAACAAAAATTTATGGGTTTGGAATTTTAGTCTCTCATTCTTAACGATGGGGATAGATTAGTCCTAAGTTTGGTGGGACAGAGTTGGGAGGAACATCAGTGCCACTGTGCCACTTAGGTGATGTTGAGGTAATGCAGCAGTTGTCCAAGTATTAGTTGTTTGTAAACAGTCTTGCCGGCATTATCTGCCAAATTTGGAGATTCCTCTGTTTACATAACTGTATAACAGATCCTTGAGATACAAGATTGCTTAATTCTATGTGTATTTTGCTCTTGCATCTGCACACTTGTGTATTTTGAGGGTGAGGTTGGGTGTCAAGGAGATGCTTTTGGTCTGAGTAAGAGTAGACAACAGGTTACTTGCTTCCAGGATTTCATTTGCAGCGACACTTGATTTTTAAATCTGGACTTATAACATTCTTTTTATTCAAAATGTAGGTGTAAGTTTAGTGTTCTGTGTATCCCAAATGAAGCGTAGCATGCCTGTAACTATGGAATGGTTTTTATTTATTGTACCAATGTGTCTCTTGTTTATTTGCACACTTCTAATTTCTTTAGTATTTGACGGATTCCAGTCTCTTTGATATATGCAGGACTCGCAAATAAAGTCAGGTGGTCAGCAAGATTCTCTAGAAGGTTTGATGGTTGTGGTGTTCTTCTTGTGTGACCTCTCTATGAGCTAATTCTTAATAAAGACCTGTATGTCTATGCTACAACTATGTGTCTCATAAAGACTCTTTATGCCTGTGTTATAGTTGATACATCTCAGAATGGTGGTTCTGTGCATGGTCCACAGAATGTAGGACAGGGTAATGCTGTTGTGAATCAAACAATGTCAATCATGCCAATTCCTGCTGCTGGTACAGGAGCTCTAACCGGTCCTGCAACCAACTTGAATATTGGAATGGACTATTGGGGAGCCCCAAAATCATCTGCTATTCCTTCAATTCATGGGAAAGTTCCCTCTACTTCGGTCGCTGGAGGCCTAGTTACTCCTGTGTCGAGGGATAGCACCCAGCCACAGCTTTGGCTGCAGGTAAATCCTTTTCCATGATTTTTGGGTGTTAAATTTATGGAAATGCTTTCAGGGACCATGGTTTTCCACCAAACTTGTGCACCTGTCATAGGTTTGCCATCTGTTGAGCATGAAATCTCCTTTCTGGAGATTGTTAGGATTACCCTTCCGATCACTTTGAGAAATGAGAAAAATTGAAAGCAAAAATTGTCAAGATGCAAACATGGACTTTGATTTGTAAATATCCTACACCACTGATTAGATCCCTGTGATGATACTTATGTATGCAAAACATCATCACATTTCAGTCTGTATTTGGATGAAATCTTGTGTATGTTTTGTATTTCTTCCTCAATTCTTTCAGTTGTTAATTCTTCTGTATCATATGGTTACATTAATCAGGTGCCAAGGAAGCTGTAGAATGGATAAATATTGATGTGTTCAATGCCATTTTATCAATTCATAAGATTACTTTTTTTTTTTGTCCAAATGTTTAACTGAAAAAGTAGAGAGGTATCTGTTGGCAAATAATATGAGAAGAATGACTTCGTGTTCAAGTGAAAAATTCCACAAGCTTTTGTTCTACCATTCTATATCCATGATAACAGCCTGTTTTTTATCTTTTGCAATAGTTTAAAGTTAAACAAAATTTTGTTCTATTGTATGATAATTGGGTTCAGGATGAAAGAGAGCTTAAGAAACAAAGAAGGAAACAGTCCAATAGGGAATCTGCTCGTCGTTCCAGGTTGCGTAAGCAGGTAGTGAATTATACTTGGATGCCATTCATCTTTTCTAATCTGTTACTTGAATTCATTTGATGAGATGCATAATTTTGGGTCAGGCTGAGTGTGATGAGCTGGCCCAGCGCGCTGAAGCCTTAAAAGAAGAAAATGCTGGTCTTAGATCAGAGTTAAATCGGATCCAGAGTGAGTTCAAGCAGCTACTTGCTGAGAATGGCTCTCTCAAGGTGATGTGTCTTTACATCCATTTGGTTGTGAAACTTTTGATTATTTTAGATCTAGAATATAACAATGGTTCATGGTTATTTTGTGCTGTGATTTCCTCATCTATGAGATTTACTTGGAAGAAATTTTCCTTATATGGGAATTCTTGAAAAAAAAGTTGAAATGGCAGAGCTGGGAAATTTGTATATTTTCCACAAAGGATGGGGATTTCTGACAATCACGGATGATTTTTAATTTTTACTTCATTGATGTGTGCTATTGATGGTGGGAATGAGAAGCATCATTTTTTAATGACTTCAAGATGGCAGCAACGAATGCAATGAGCAAGTGAAGTAAAAAAAAAAATGTTGTCAATGCTTTTAAATGAACATTGATTTACTAGCCGTCTCTTAACACACTCCATGCTCAAAGTCAAACGTGTTGGTTTTATTGCAGGAGAGACTGGGCGAAATTTCAGGAGAAGAGGATTTTAGGACTGGCAGGAACGACCAACATTTGAGCAATGATGCAAAACGGACTGCACAAGCGGAATTTACACAGGACGTTTAGTGGGATCCAAAAACCCCGTTTCGTGCAGCTTCTGTAGAGCATAACCTAACCAAATTAGCAACAGGAGTCTTATTGGCATAGTAATGTAGTTTGAATTTGATCGAAGCTGACCTTTATAGTTTTAGGATCTGCACATATCATCCAAAGAGTTTGTGTTGGAGCGTACTGTAGGAGTGCAAGGACTGAGGATGGTAAGAGTGAGATTTGTGCCATACCCTGTTTTGAGGGGTCTGTGTTCACGCTCGTTTCATTAATTTGTGTTATACATATGGCTGATGATTGTGTTGACAGAGGCTATATTTGATGGGACTATGGAAATAATTACAAGTCGCCACAAGTATTCGACAGTTATGTTCTGTTCTCTTTCTTTTTGTCGGCTAAGTGAGATTTCATTGCAGGTTAATGAGAACTGCACTCATCCTCGTTCTGCTGACAGTTGTAAGGATCAAAATGTACATCCGTGGAGTTGGGGTTGTCAAATTATAGCTCGACCAGATAATTCGACCTGAATCTGCCAAAGGAAAACGGGGTGGTGAGGTCCTTTTCAGTCTCAGCCGAAAAGTGATGTGGACTCAAACGACTCAAATTTTAGGACCCCGCTGGGCGCTTCGAAAGAGTGTATTCTTTTCCAGTATTTGAAACTTTAGATCTTACATACAAACAGGAAGAAATGTAAAAAGCTCAGTTTGAGTTGACTTATAAATCAGATTCAAACCAAAATGTTAGTAGTGGTTTGGCTGATTATTAAACAACTAATAAGCAGGTAAAAATTAGATAGATAGCCATAGTCGGTGGCAGATTGGTGGGTTCTGGGCAGCTTGATCTGACACTATTTTAATAATACGAAATAAGGCTATATATATTTATGAAAATTAAAAATAATACGCATGCAACTAAGAATTGTAATCAATATTCCGAACTTACAAGATCATTTTGTATCTAAAAATTAAGTATCAAGTGTAACTAATGTTCAAAACACAGTTCCAAATTAAAGGAACAGTACTTCTTCAGATTATCACATATCAATTATTTTATGTTTAAAACGACAAGACACTTCATGAATGTTATCAAGTATCAAATATAGTTAATATTCTAAACACAGTACCAATTAAAGGAATTATTAAAAAAATAATACTTTTCACCTTGTTGACTTTTTATTTTTAACATATAATACTATTACTTTGTGCCTTTTTAGTTCAAAAGAAGAACTATTGGTTTGTGAGGCATGAAAGATTACAGCTCTTCTTTGTTTTTTTTTTTTTTTGTCTAAATCTCATTTTGAAATCATCAAAATAAATGTATAGATTCTTAGCAACAATGAGAAAAGAAAAAAAAGCCTTTTATAAACCCTCTAAATTGCAAGTTTTATTGTAACTACATTAGCTTTTAGCACTTGTGTCTTGCGAAAGTGGCCTACCATGAGGATAGATAGGCAAAACTTGATAAGGGTTTAATAATCTGAACTAAGAATAGGGACCGATGTGAAATTTAGTTTGAATTTCATCGAATGTAATGATTTTTGACTATTTCTTTGTTTCTAGAAAAGGGAGAAGGTGCTCTTATTTAAATTTTGATACTAACGTAACAGAAGAAGAGAAGGGGAACATACCAAAAAAGGCAAAAAAAAAACAAAAAGGGGGACATGCGATTGAAGTTTCTTCCTCTTTTTTTATTTTATTTTAACACTAGAGAATAAAAACTTTATCTCATCCGAAATCCTAATTCTATTTACTGCTAACAAAAGATAGACTTACTCTTTACTCCTTTGTATATAACTAGACAAGATGTATCATTTTATTTTACATTTCTTTTTCTTTTACTATTTAGTAGTCAAGCTTTTTTATGATATCATAATATAAGGAATAAACTTATATATACTATCAAAATTAAGAGAAAACTTAATTTTTTATCACTAACCAAATCATTAATTCCTCTAAGGTTTTTCCTTTTTATCTTAAGAAAAAAGAAAAAAACAACTATTCTAGTTGTTGTGTTTTAAAAAAAGGAGACAAAGATTATTTCTATATTGTGAGAGCCCTTAACTATCACAATAAAGGTTGCCAAAAGTTTTATTGTTAATAATTTTTAGTATTTATTCCTACGTGGCTTTCGAGAAGCTAGTCAATTTGAGGTTGCTGCATCTTTAGGGGTGAGTTCACTCTACGCTATCCTTAAATTTACTTAGTTTTGCTATTTGCTCTCAAAGTTTTGAGATTCCAACACTTTTACCTTGCCATTTTAGAGTTATTCATTCTTTGCTATAGCTAAAATGTAGCAAGTAGCCAAGTAACAAGCTCAAGTGGTTGATTATAAGCCCATTCGCTCCTGTTGGAAGGAGTATTATGTTGTTGAGTTGTTCATCTTAAAAGTCTACTAGCATGTTATCATTGTCATAATGGTTACTTCCTATCTTGAGTGTGATATTTTGATATGAACAAAATCAAAAAAAGGCTTGTTATGGTCCAAAAGGTGACTTCTTTTTCTATTACTACTATATGTTAAGGGGAGTGCATTTCCCTTTGTTCGAGCCCATTTTAAGGCTTTTATGGTACGCCTAATTGGTACTTAGGTAGATCACCCCTAACAATTGGTAACACTTGATGAGCATTATAGTTTTGTGTAATCGAATGGGTCTTCCCTTATTAAGTGCTATGCTAATGTGGGCTGTGGGCATATGAATGGTTAACTTAAATGGGAAAAGAAGTTTTGTATATATCATCTTAGAAGGTGTTTAGGCTATAGACCTAGAATGAAGGAAGGCTTTTCCTATAATGTTCTTAGTCATCCTTTGGGCTTTATGTACATTTAGCTTAACTTACCTTTGAATTATCCTTATTAATGGTTAATGTAAAAGCATACTTTCAATCCCCCAATTTTGACTCTAGATGAGATGAAGATTTGGTATCAATTAAAGATGTTGAAGAACTATTTTGTAAGAGAAGTGCTTTTAGTGATATGGTTAAGTGAACTTTTTGAGAATGCTTGGTTACACTAAGACCTTTAAAGGCTAAGAAGGGTATAGATGAGCTTGAACTTTATAGTGGAAAACAAGTTAGCCATGGAAAGTCTAAGGTGTCTTACCCTTCAAAGTTTAAAAGAATGATAAAAGCTTTTGGATCTATTGAATTAATGTCTAGGAAGGTTTATAAGATAAGTGAAAATGTTGTTGATAACTCATAGCCTTTTGGTCCAGTAAGAGGTTCTTTTTTTAAAGCTTGACCTTAAAATCCCTTTACTGAGTGAATTGTAGATGGTGTCGAGGGCACTTCCTTTACCATTCCTCTTGTTCTTCTTATTGTATTACTTTGTATTAAGTTCTTAAGATAAGAACTGGAAGACATGATTATTTGCAAACATAACATTAGGGTGTTTGACAATTTTGATATGGATTTAATAATAATGATGGCTTTTTCCTATTTAGTTTGCCACCTATACATGTCTAATAATCTCTATTATGCTTTAAGGCAAGAGTTTGTGAGCAGGACATGTTACATTGGCTCGTTAACCTAATTTGCAAAGTTTTAACATCATGTGGGGTCTAAGTTAGGAGAGCTCTAAGTTTAATCATATGAAAAAAAGACCTACAAATGAGAATAAAGTACTTTGAGCCATGTTGGTCAAGTTGGAAGAAAAGTTTAAAAGGAGAGATCATGATGTTGCTGGAGAGTCTAATGCAAATGGCAACTAGTTAGGGAAAGTACACTTAGAGTTGAGGAAAAAGGTAGATGGAGTCTAGTGAGTTGGAGAGTCTTTGCTTTGAGAAAACATGGCTAAATGAAGGGTTGCTTATAAAGGCCCTTTATCTACGACCTTTGAAGACTTTTTAGCTCTAGCAAGGAGGAATGTTAAGTTAAAGAGTAGACTTTAATCCCTATTTATTGAGCTAAAGGGCACTTAGAAGGATAGCACTTTCTCTTTTTTGTTCTGGAAGTGTTGGCATTAGCTAGCTCACTAAATCAGGCCATTCATAGATCTAAAAAGAAGGTTTAGAAGGAGGTTACAACAGAGTTACAAAAGAACATTAAGGAGCTCATGACTAATGCATATAACCATAGATACAAAGAAGGCTTTATACAAGGGTATGAGATGGGGTACATTTAAGCTAAGAGCAAAATTGTTGAGATTCTTCTAGATTTTAATGCTTTCCCCTTATAGATTTTTTTGAAAGATAAGGGGTAACTAGCTTATGTTTTTCTTTACTTTTTCATTGCCATAATAAATGTCTTGTATTTCTTGTAATAAGTTTTGTATGCATATGTTGATAATTAATGTTTACTTCCTTTATTATAATGGTACTTTCAATTACTTTAACCTTAAGGCAATTTACATATTATCTTCTTTTTCAACATTAATAATAGTGATCATTGTTGGTTATTAATTTGTGCAAATACAAGATTGTTGCAAGTTGACTCATAATTTAAATGAGTCTAAGTTAAGGTTAAGCTTTTTGAGATTAAGTTATCTTTTAACCCTTATTTCTTGGAACTTTCAATCAAATCTTGTTCAATGATTGCAACAAGCTTCCCTTTGGCTAATTTTTGCTATGAGTATTTGCACTTTTTTGGTTCAATTTACTTAGTGTCAAATCATTTAATAACAAGTTAAGATTAATATTTCTAGGTCTAAGCTATCCCTTAACCCTTTTTTCTTAAAGCTTCTAGCCATATTAAAGCAAAGATTATGACAAGATGCCCCTTTTAACTTGACTATTTTGCATTAGGTTGCCTAATGGTGAACTAGCTTTGTTGATTTTTCATAATTTATAGGACATGGTATGTTTGTAAGAAGCATATCCCTTTATGAAAGACAAAAAGGTGCTAGTTTTGAATAAATGGTACGATCAATGCCACAGGTCCTTAGCCCCTTGTGATTTCCTTTTAAGGCATTTTTTAGAAGTTTTAAGAATCTTTTTTAAAGGTTTCAAAGCTCAATTTGAATAATCACCCTCCTAAAATTCCTAATTTTAATAATTTGATGCACTATTTAATCCTCATTTTTCATAAGTAAGAATTGTTTTTTTGAAAGTTTAAAAGACATGAATAGTTAAAGAGAAAAGTCCCTAAGTAAGAGAAAGTGCTTTTGTGTTTGCTTAAATACATATGGTAGGCATTACCCATAAATTTTATTTGAAGTTGATTTATATTAATCAAATGGGAAATCCCTTACTTTGAGTCCATCTTTTCTTGATCTTTTATTCGTGAAGATTTCAAACATAGTTTAGTTTTATCAATATTAAATTTCTCAAGCTTTTCAATTATTTACAAGACCTACTAGAAATTGACTTTTACACATAAAGTTGTTTTAGTTCATTATCATTTCCTAAACAATTGCTTAGAGAATGTTTTATACTTGGGATAATAAGAAAATTTTAAAGAATTAGTGACTAAAAGTGCATAAATAAATTGTGGCTTGATTTTTCATAGGATCTAAGCTTATCTAAGTCCTTAAAGTACAAAGGCTTTAGCATTGTGACTTCTTTTGGTTATGATAAGTCAGGTAAACTAAGTGATTTTACCATTCCTTTAGTTTTAATGTTATATTGCCTTTTACTAATTTTGATTTTCATAGATGCAAGTTATGAGATTAAAGAAGACCTTTATGACTTGGAAGGTCTCTTGGTAAACATAAAGAGGAGAAAGATGAAGTCTTATTCAATGAGCCTTGTTGCCACTAAGCCTTCTGGATTTATTGATGTTGTTTAGTGGGGTATTAAGAAATTACCTTTTAAAAGGGGATGAAAAGATAACCTTATCAACATAATGGGGAAAATTAAGGGTTTAAGCCTTGTTAAGGTTAAAGGAAAGATATGTCATCCTTTTCACAAAGGGAAAAATTGTTGTTCCCACAGCTTTGTATGGGTTGTAATTATTGTTAAAGTTCCCGACTTCACCCTATGATCTACTAGTTTGTGATACTAAAAAGAGAGGTGAATCAGTATCACTACAATTCGCAATTTACAGGTAAGTGAACAACTTCAACCTCTTCTTAAAAGTGAACTCTTTCTCAAACTCGACTAAGGTAGATCTATTGCTACCTACTAATGACAATAGTCCCCAAAGTCACCTTTCAGACACCTTGCATAATAGATAATTCAGATGTTCTTGTTTAGATCTTCGTTAGGTTATGGGTTGGCTGATACTTTAGTTGTGTTCACAACTCGATTCAAAACATAGAACGTAAAGCAAATTAAGGACACATAAGATTTACGTGGTTCCGTCAACGTGATGTACATCTACGGTGGTAGGGACTCTCCCTTACTGAGACTATCCACTATACTTGAGAATTCCAATTACA
Organism: Ceriops tagal; assembly: GCA_021533255.1. Classification (NCBI taxonomy): domain Eukaryota; kingdom Viridiplantae; phylum Streptophyta; class Magnoliopsida; order Malpighiales; family Rhizophoraceae; genus Ceriops; species Ceriops tagal. The sequence continues at coordinate 4,762,921 of CM038606.1, read as the reverse complement.
ATGGATTAATCCTCTACTCCTTTCACTATTGCAATTACTAAACAAGTACAATACAAAGAGTGTCACTTACTGTGTCTACCCTTCTTCTAGCTTGTCTCGCTTCTGTTGAATTGAAAGGCTGCTCCACTGCCGCTTAAAAGTTCATCGCAACACTCTCTAACCTCTCTTGAAGAAATCTGGAAATACGTTAAGTTCTTTCTGATGCTTCGCCGAATTTTTTCTCTAAGTTGTCTCACATAGCTCCTGCTTTTACCGTTTCACGGTCTTACCCGTCTCCTTGTCTCACAATCTCACTGTCTTACGGCTTACCTCACGTACGTTTCTCTCTCTTATTGTCCAACCAGATTTCTCTCTCTTACCGTCCAACCAGATTTCTCTCTCACTGTCCAGCCGGATTTCCTCTATTCTGCCGACGGTCTCTCTCTCTTCGTCCACCCCTCCAAATTTGATTTTCGGCCATCCTGGTTTTCCGTCAATTGTCCACTTTGTTTTGCTGTCGACCCGTTTCTCTCTCTTGCTGTGTCGTGCTTTCTCTCTCATTGTCTAGTTGTGTCGACCCGTTTCCTATTTCACGATCTCACTCTTCATCTGTCTTTCTCTCTCTCGATTCGTCGACCTTCTGTTTTTGGCCATTAGGTTTCTCTCTCCTTCCACCGGTCTGCCCCGATTTAGCCGTATATGATTTTTCTCTCTCTTCCAACAGCTTTGCCATTTTGCTTTTCCGATCTTCCGTCCGGTTGTCCAGCCCCTTCAGCCGTCTCCTCTTTTTTCTATTTTTGCTGACCTCTCCTCTTTTCCGACCACGGGTTCGTTTTCTCTCTTATCTCTGATGACAGTTACTGTTCACTTGACGGCTACATTGTTCACTACGGCTACTTCTTTTCTATTTTGTCATCCCCTATTTTACCGTTTGCTTGTCGTCTGTGTGCTTTGGCCGTATGTTGTGTTTTTCTGTTTTCTCTATTTGGCCGTCCACACACTTTTGTGTTTTGCCGTGTATTCAATTGTGTTGGCCTTATCCTAATTTTGTCTTCCAAGGTCTTTATATACTCTCTTCCATGAAACCCTAATAGGGCTTACGTGGCGGATTTACATTCTTGCCCTTACACGGCGGATTTACTTTCTTGCCCTTTTATGTGGCTTTTACTTTCTTGCACACTTAAATCTAGTTGACAACAATTATAAATCATACAAGGTTATGAGAATAACAATTGTCAACTAGATTTAAGTGTGTAAGTAATTTGAAGCTACATAGAGGGGCAAGAAAGTAAAGCCACATGGAGGGGTAAGAAAGTAAATCACAATATAGTAAGTCCTACTAGGGTTTTCATGGAAGAAAGTATATAAACCAAGACCTTGGAAGACATAAGTGTGGGGGACAACAAAACACTAGAACTCTCAGCAAAACAAGTGCAAATAGCAAAAACACAACTTTGTAAGAGAGAAAACCCTACACAGCAACGCACATCACCAATTGAAAGAGAGAAGACCCTAAATGGCAAAACCCAACCTTGGAAGAGAGAAAACAGGTGAACGACCAAATAGGTGTGGACGACAAAGAGGGTACACAACCAAACAATCTACACAAAAAAAGGGTGTAAATGGCTAGATAGTGAGAGAGAAATAGTTGACACGGCAAGGAGAAAACTGTGTGATGACAAAAGAGAGAAACCAGTGAGAGACGTACAACCACCGGGAGAGAAACGGATGACACGACAAGGAGACAACACGACAAAGAGACCTTGGACAGCAAGGGAGACCTTGGCCGAGTGAAGGAAAACCGTGTGACCAATGGTAAGAGAGAGGACACCATCGATTGGAAGGAAAACGTGTGAGTTAAGGTAAGAGAAGTGACTGCGCACCATTGGTGAGAGAAGATGGCGCACCATCTGTAAGGGAAGAGAAGAGAAACCATGGAAGAGAAGGCTTCCGGGAGAGCAAAGGTGAAAACAGACCTATTGGAGAGAAACGGGAGAGCTAAACGGATACAAACCAGAAAAAGAGGCACCCACCACCATAAGAGAGAGAAAGCCATCATCGGAAGAGTAGACCCGACCAGACATACACCACCAGGAGAGAGAGAGACACCACTGGAATAGTAGACCAGACTAGACATACACCACCGAAAGAGAGAAGAAACCAAAAGGTGAGATCACCTAGAAGAGAAGAAAACCAGAAACATGAGGTGAGGGCAAAAACCAAATACGAGAGACCAACGGAACTGTAAAATAGACGAGGAGAGCAGACCTGATATCCATGAGACTTGAGAACAACGAAGCGGGTACAGACCTAAAACATGAGACTAGAACGTGCGACGACGTGAGACCATAATGTGCATCAGCATAAGAACAGAACGTGCGACGGCATAAGACCAGAATGTGCGACGGTGTGACTGATCAGAAGCGTGGGGCAGGCCATGAGACATGAAACAGCAGACCTGAAGCGTAAGTGTAGGCCGTGAGATTATGAGACGGTGAAAGCAGGAGTTGTGTGAAACAACCAAGAGAAGGAATTCGGTGAAGTATTGGAAAGAACTCAACGTATTTCCAAATTTCTTCAAGAGAGGTTAGAGAGTGTTGTGGTGGACTTCTAAGAGGTAGTGAAGTAGCCTATTCAATTCAACAGAGGCAAGATAAGCTAGAAGAAAGGTAGACACAATAAGTGACACTCTTTGTATTGTACTTGCTTTGTATTTGCAATAGTGAAAGGAACAAAGGATTAAGACATCCATTGTAAATACATTGTGAACATCGGGAGTACCACACTAGTATTCTCAAATATAGTGGATTGTCTCGGTAGAGGAAGAGTCCTTACCACCGTGGACGTACGTCACATTGACAGAACCACGTAAATCTCTTGTGTCCTTACTTTGATTTACATTCTGTGTTTTGAATTGAGTTGTAAATACAGCTAAAGTATCATTGAACCCATAACCTAAAGAATACCTAATCAAGAACATCTGATCTGTCTAATAGGCAAGGTGTCTGAAAGGTGAATTTAGGGACTATTGTGATTAGTAGGTAACAATAGATCTACCTTAGTCAAATCTGAGAAAGAGTTTGCTTTTAAGAAGAGGTTGAAATTGTTCACATACCTGCGTATTGACAAGAGTGAAAGTATTAAAGAAGTAGAATACTTTGGTTTAAGTTATTAGTGTTTTTAAGGGGTTTGATACTAATTCACCCCCCCTCTCAGTATCACAGACTAGTAGATCCTAGGGTGAAGTTGGAAACTTCAAAAACTTTTAGCAAAGAAGTAATAGAAATTTACTACCCTCAAGTAGTAGTATAAAGCTTGCCAAAAGGAAACTATTATGAATGCTCTCCTTATTTTAGAGGCTTTCCAACTTTATCATCCATTTAGTCAAGACTTTATTAAGGAAAAGACCTTAGATCAGGGATAGCCATGACTTATAGGCATATGGGGAAGTAATCTCTTTTCTGACCCTTTATATGATAATAATCCTTATGTTCATCGAGCTGTCATAGTTGTTAAAGTGTAGTCCTCACTTGTGGAATTGCTTAGAGCTAAGAGAGTCATTATTGATAACAATATATTTGGCAATGTTAAGTCTTTAGTTTATTAGCTTTCACAATTCTTAGAAGAGGTGAAGAACAAAGTGAAAGGGTGTCTTCAATCCAATTGAGTTAATCAAGATGAGTTTTCACATTTAAACAAGTAGGAAACTAATTTCTAATTTATGTGTAAGTAGTTTAAGAAAGAAAATCAAGGCGAACAAGCACTTAAAGGAGATAGAGGACAAAGTTGCTAAGGAGCAAGCCATATCTTTTATATTAACTCTCTTGTTATATCCTTAAAGGAATAATCAGAGGCTAAGTGGGACATTTGTGCTAACCTAAAAGCCTTTTTTTATGAAGGCTAAGGTCAAGTTTCAAAAGGAAGTGAGCAAGGTAAAATAATAGATTAAGTAAGGGTAATAACAAAGAAGGGCAATTAAGGCACATTATCAAGTGCAAAAGCCATCTATGGCAAATTAAGGCTTTAGTAAGTGTGCTTTCTAGTTTAATCATGGTTTTTGAGAGGATAGGGTTTTATAAAGTTAAAAATTTATGATCATCATTTCTTGGCACTTATATGGGCTAAAGTTAAATCTATCTTTACCTACTTTTGCTGTTTCTTCGATTCATATGGCTTAAAAGTTTGCACTAAATGTTACTCTGTTATGATTTGTTGATAGGCTAGCATATGAGTACTCCTTCAGGTTAATGGAAATGATTGACTTGTTAAAGCAATTTTTCTTTTATGATTTGTAATGCTTTTAGTTTTTTTTTTCTTTTTTGTTTAGATTCCTTTGCCTAATTTATATATGTTGCCTTGCCTTAAGTTTTTTGTGACTTGACTCCTCAATGCCCTACAACTTGAAGTTACTAGTTTACATAATTATCTTTAAATGAAAAGGTTTTGTAATTTTATGTTTAAACTTTTCTTAGTCTCTTTTATTCTAGATTTTTCCTTAATGCTCCTTAATTCTAGATTGCTAATTTTAGTTAACTTGATTTTTGCATTCCTTTTATAGTTATCTTGAACTTTATATTGCTTATAGGATTCCTTATTTGTGGATACAAAATTTTGCTTAGTTCTTTTCAAGGTTTATGGTTGAGCTTATCTATTCTAACAACCAAGCTCAATAAACTACTTGATTAAGAACCTCACTCACTCCTCATGTTCATTATGAGTTCTATAATTGCTTAAATTCAAGTGATTGAAAGATTAAAAAGTTTGAATTCATTGTAAAACTAAGAATCATGTTTGTTGGATTTTATAATTGATTTATTTTCAAACTTTAAATTAGTTTAAAAATTCACGCATAATTTACTTCTTATAATTAGCACTGCTTAATCTCTTATTTATTGGTATTTATAATATATTTCCTTATTAATGAGAGCCATTTATAAATTAAAGGTTTCTTATGATTAATGGTATACATTCTTACAAATCCCTTAGCATCTCCTCATGCATATTTTCCTTTTTAATGTTAGGTAAGGATGCTTATTGCTAGCCATTTGAACATGATGATAGTCTTCTCTTAGGACCAACCTCTTAAGATTGATGCTGATTGCCATTATATTTTTAAGATAAATTACCCTTTGTTATAGCCTTTCTGAGATAAACTATTACTTATAATCAAAAGTTATGCTTTGCCAAGTACCTTGATTAGCTAGAGAAATTAATATTGCAGAGGAAGCAACTGAAGTCCCTCTCTAGTCTTTTTTTATGCATGTCATAAGGTAAGGTCTTGATATGCCTACCTTGTCATTGATCTTTTGGTCATATGATGAATAACAACAAAAGAAAAAGCACCATATTACAAGTAACCATGCCTTTAAGGGGTACATATGGCAAATAAAAAAAGAAGAACCTTCTATTACCTATAGATCCTTCTTATCAATTATCCATGCCTTTCAATCTTTTGATAAAAGTATTCTCCCTTGATGAAAATAAAAAGGACTAGGTAATGCAATGGAATGTTAAGAATGTTGGAAAGGGAATTACTTAAATTAGACTTTTAAACTCTTCTAAAAAAGCTTTAGAGCTTCTGAAAAATGCCCCCAAAAGTGTAAGATACTAAGGACACATGGTGCTTATCCAACAATTTATTTTGAAACTAGCATTTTTCCCTTTTTCACAATAGGATGTGCTTCTTAAGAATATGCCACATCTCATAAATTATGGAAAATCAATAAAAGAGCTACTTCAATGTCAAACAACCTGACATCAAGTAGTCAAACTAAAAGAGAGCTTACTATAACACTTACCCTAGTGTAACTAAAAGCTTTAAGAAAAAAAGTCAAAAGACAGCTCGGTCCCAAAAAGCTAGATCTCAATTTGTTATTAAAAGACTTGATACCAAATAAATTAAGCCACAAAAGGCAAAATCACTATAGCAAAGATTAGCCAAAAGGCAGCTCATTACAACCATTCAACTCAATGTGATCAAAAGCTTCATGAAATAAGGGTTTAAGCTCATTTAAATCATAAGCTAGCTTATAACAATCTTATGTTTGTGTGAGTTGACAATGAGCAATGATCATAATTATTAATGTGAAAAAAAGGATAACATGCAAATTGCCTTAAGATTAAAGTAATTAAGAGTGTCAATATAACAAAAATTCCTTTATTAATATACTCACACAATAAGGAAAAAGTAATAAAAGATAGAGATTAATATAAAAAAAAACTAAAATAAGAGCTAAATTTAAGTAGAAAATTAAAGTTATAATAAGAGAATTAAGGTTTGGGTTTAGAGAAAACCATTATTATTAAGAAATATTAATATTTTCATAAAATAACAAATTTGTAAAATTTGTCCCACAACTAAATTTATTTATACTAAGGTTATAATGAGATAAAATCGTAACCTTTGATGAAATAAACTTTATTTAATTTTAGTCATACATTTATTAAAATAATCACTAGTTCTAACTAAAACAAATAACTAAAATAAAACAACATATCAAAATAGTAAAGACACTTTTACATCATTTTCTCTAAGTATAGAAAAAGTTCATCTTAGATGTAAAAACCTTGAGGGATTCGTCATAAACATTAGGATCAATCCTTTTTAACTCACCTTTTGTAATCTAAGTACTTTTACAAGCTAATTTTCCCAACCATTTGATCAAAATTCTCTAATATTGATTGCCTCTTTATGACTTTACTTTCTTAACATCTATAACCTCTTCAATGACTTCCAACTTAACTTTTGGCAGTTAGCAAACTTGTTCTTCAATTACAACCATTTCTCCATCAAGACCCTTATAAGATTGTGAATTTGAAATGTTGAAAATTAGACTAATTTGCAAGTCATGTGGCAACTTTATTAAGTAAGCATTAGAATGAATCTTCTTTAGCACCTTGCATGGCCTAAACTTCCTAAACTCTAACTTACAAGAAGTGTTGTTAAGAAATCTTTCTTCAAGTGAACAAGTACTAAGTCACCTTTTTTAAATTCCTTAAAACTTTGATGTTGATTTGTAATAGAAGAATAAATGTTATTACTTGCTTTCAAGGCAGGTTTTACTATTTGGTGGACTTGGCAAATATACTCAACAAATGTCATCTCTTTATCAACACTTACTCTAGCTTTTTATGGTAATGACATTAAATTAAGCATATATTGTGACTTCAAATCAGAGGCAATTTCAAATAATGTCTTTTAATAGTTTGATTGACTAAATTATTGTAAGCAAATTCAACCTATGGTATCATATTATCCTAAGGCTTTACATAATTTCCCATTAAACATATCAATATATTGCCTAAGCTCTTATTAATAGCTTCTATTTTATTATTAGCTTGTGGATGATAAGTGTTAGAATACTTTAATTGAGTTTTCAATTTTTTCCATAAAATCCTCCAAAAATGTCCCACAAATTTTACTTTTTTATCCGAAATAATAAACATAGGAATTCTATGTAACCTTACCACTTTCTTGAAAAACAAATCAACAATATGAGTAGCATCTAAAGTCTTAAAATATGGAATAAAGTGTGTCATTTTATATAAATAATCTACTACAACAAAGATAGAATCCCTTTCATTATCCTTAAAATTCTTAACACAAAATCCATACTTAAGTGAAGCTATGGGGTTTTAGGTTCAAGTAAAGAAGTGTATAGACTTATATTTTGTGAATTCCCTTTGTTAAAATATGCAAGGCATATCTTGACAAAACAATGAACATCTTTATACATCTTTGGCAAAAACTAATGATTAGCCATCATTGTCAAGGTCTTTTCTTTGCCAAAATTTCCTTTTGGTCCACAACCATGAAACTTTCTCATAATTTACACATGGAAAAAGCTCTTAAGGATGCACAATTGTATTCCTTTAAAGAACTAATCATTACAAAGCCAATAAGAAAAATTTCTTACAACTATCGCCTTAGATAATTCAATCATGACTTCATTAAAATAGGAGACATGGACATATTATTTCTTCAATTCTCTAAAACTAATAACTTATGTGCTTAACACAGTGAGTAGTGAGCATCTACTTAATGCATTAACCATAATATTAGTCTTTCTTGATTTATACTTCATAAAAAAATTAAATGCATTAAGAAAAGCACTCCACCTTATATGTTAATTATTAAGTTTTTCTTAAAGTTCAAATGTTGTAATGCTTGATGATCAGGGTAAATAATAAATTCTTAATAAGCCAAATAATGCTCCTAATGATGAATAAGACTCACCAAAGCATAAAAATCCAAGTCATAAATAAAATAATATTATCGAGTATCAACAACTTCTAACTAAAAAATTTTCAGCTTTTTTATCTTGGCTTAAAACAACTATAATTCCCATATATAAAGTATCACATTCAATAACAAATAACTTGTCAAAATCAAGTTATGTAAGAATAATGGCCTTATGACAAAATTCTTCACCCTTTCAAAAGCCTTTTATGATAAATTTGACAACTTAATTCTATTTTTCTTTAAGTTAGTGATAGGTTTCATAATAAAGTTGAAATTTCTCCCAAACCTTCAGTAAAACAAGGCTAGCCCAAAAAAACTTTAAACTTCTTTGATGGATTTAGATGATAGCCATTTTTTGATTGCATGAGGTTTCTTAGGATTTAGCTTTAATCCCTTTCCAAAGAAAATAAGGAAAACAACCTTAAAGCCTAACAACATACATTTTTTTAGGTTGCCAAAAAAGTATTTTTTATAAAATACTATAAAAACTTGTTGTAAGTGAGTTAGATGTTCTTTCCTTTTGCTACTATAAATCAAAATATCATTAAAATAAACAATACAGCAGGAGACAATACAAAATTCAAAGGAGAACACCTGTCATAAGTTCTTGCACATACTGTAAAAGGCAAGGATACATTGACAAGAAGTGTTGGTGGAAGTCTAAACCAATGGTTTCAAAGAACAAGTTTGTTGTATTGGTAGACTTGGAACAGTGTGAAATGTGCGGGCAAGATGGTCATAATGGTAAGAGATGCATGATACTTCTTCCTGAGCAAGAGAAGGCACTCAATGGCATAGTGAAAACAATCAATGCAGTCAAGGCTAAGAAAAAGGAGAAAGCTATCTTCCAGCCAGTTCAAAAGAAGGAATATAGAGCAAAAAGGGAGGTGGCTAATATAGCTGAAATTGCATTAAAGGCTGATTGCAAGGATAAGCAGTGGATCCTTGATAGTGGATGCACTTCACACATGACATGAGATAAGAGTAAATTACCAAAGTTAAACAAGTCAAGAAAAGGCAGAGTCAAGTTTGGTAATGATGATTCACTCAACATCAGTGGTCAAGGGTCAGTGAATATTGGAAAAGGAAAGCTGAAAGATGTTCTGCACGTTGAAGGACTCAGATATAATCTAGCATCGGTCAGCCAACTATGCAACGACGACCACAAAGTGATATTCACAAAAACAAGTTGCCAAGTAAAGAGTAAAGAAGGCAATACTGTTGTAGCCGGGAAGAGAATAGCTGGAAATTTGTACGTGATTGATGAGGACAAGACAAACAGCTATCTACTTACAAAGGAAGAAGAAAATCAGCTCTAACATAAGAGGCTGGGACACTTATCACAGAAGAACATGAGGAAGCTGACCACTACTCATGCAATCAGAGATATTCCTAACCTTAGGAGAGAGAAAGAGAGAGTATGTTTGCTCAGCATGCTCTAAAGGAAAACATGCCAAAAAGCAGTACAAGACCAAAGAGTTCAGTTCTGAAGCAGTGCTTGATATTATACATACTGATTTGTGTGGACCGACGAGGACAAAAGGGTTGAAAGGTGAAAAGTACTTCATTTTGTTTGTTGATGATTATTCGAGAAGGACCTGCCTCGTGCACCTCAAACATAAGTCAGAAGTTCTGAATTGCTTCAAGAGATACAGAAGATTGGCTGAAAATGAGAGTGGAAGGAAGATTAAAGTATTAAGGTCAAATCAAGGCACTGAATTTACAAATGAAGCTTTTGAAGATTACCTTGAGAAGCATGGTATTCATTATCAGATGGCAGTAGCAAGAACACCTCAACAGAATGGGGTGGTAGAGGGGAAAAATAAAGCTATGGTTGAAATGGCAAGAACTCTACTGCTGGAATCCAAACTTCACACAAGATTTTGGATAGAAGCAACATTTACAGCCATACATCTACTAAACAGAGTTTTACTGAGGCCCAATACTGATAAGACTCCATATGAGCTATGGAGTGGGAAGAAGACAATAGCCAAGTATTTCAGAATCTTTGACAGCTCATTTTTTGTGAAGAACAAGGAGTAAAACTTGGGAAAATTCAACGCTAGGTTTGATGAAGGCATCTCTATGAGATACTCAGAAAAGACAAAAGGTTACAGAATTTTCCTACATAAGTTGGAAAAAGTGATCACTTTCAGTGATGTGAGAATAGATGAGAACTGGAAAACAATGCAGAATGGAGAAGTTGAGGACAATGAAGAAGATGACTTCAATGTAGATGAAGAATCAGACCAACCCGAAGAAAAGGAACAAGAAGTAAGTGCAGACTCGGAAAAGAGTGAGTCTGAAGATGAAGAAAGAGATCATCTTGCAACTAAGATGGTGCAAGGAAAAAGGACAAAGAAAACATAGACCAATGCTCATCAAGAAGATCAAATCATAGGTGACCCATTAGCAGGAGTTACAACAAGAAGAAGAATTGTGAGAGCTACTGCTTTACTCTCACAAGTTGAACCTAAATCTGTTGAAGAGGTTATTCAAGACAAAGGCTGGGTCAAAGCTATTAATGAGGAGCTAGATCAAATTGAGAAGAATGATACATGGGAGCTGGTTCCAAGACCCACTAATAAGAATGTCATAGGAACAAAATAGGTGTTTAGGAATAAACACAATGAAGATGGCAAGGTGGTGAGGAACAAGGCCAGACTGGTTTGCAAAGGCTACACTTAGATAGAAGGGGTAGATGTTAATGAAACTTTTGCACCAGTAGCAAGGTTAAAAACTATTAGAATGTTCTTAGCTTTGACAGCACACAAGAGGTATAAAGTCTATCAAATGGATATGAAATCCGCCTTTCTGAATGGGCTCCTGAAAGAAGAAGTGTATATTGAACAACCCGATGGAGTACAAATTAGTGAGGATAAGACACATGTATACAAGCTGAAAAAAGCCTTGTATGGTCTTAAGCAAGTTCCAAGAGCATGGTACAGTAGGCTGGATATGTACTTGAGAAGGTTGAACTTCAGAATAAGAACAGTTGATAATAACCTATATGTGTTCAACTCAGAGAAAGGCTAACTGATAACTATAGTATATGTAGATGACATCATCTTTGGAAGGGATCATTATGAGCTATGCCAAGATTTTGCACAGAAGATAAGTGAGGAATTTAAGATGTCATTAATTGGAAAAATGACGTACTTTCTTGAATTACAGATAAAGCAATGTGAAAAAGGCATCTTTATTTCTCAGATGAAATATGTCAAAGAGATGCTGAAAAGGTTTGACATGGAGGATAGCAAACCTATCAGTACCCCTATGACAGTGGGCTGTAAGTTAAAAAAAGATCAGGAGGGAAGGAGTACAAGCCTTACAGAGTACAGGAAGATGATAGGGAGCCTTCTGTACCTTACAGCATCAAGGCCTGATCTTATGCAAGCTGTGTGTGCTACCAGCAAATTCCAAGCTGATTCTAAGGAGTCTCATATGTTGACAATGAAAAGAATCTTAAGGTACCTCAAAGGAACATTAGAAATGGGTTTGTGGTATCCAGCCATGGATTCTATCAAACTACAAGCATGCACTGATGCAGACTAGGTAGGAAGTATAGATGATAGAAAATTAACCAGCGGTTGCAACTTCTACTTGGGTTCAAAGTGTGTTGCATGATTAAGTAGAAAGCAAAACAATGTTGCTTTGAGCACAGCTGAGGCTGAGTATATGGCTACTTGTGTAGCATGTACACAGGTGATATGGATGTTAAAACAATTGGCAGACTTGGGTGTTGAAGTAAAGTTACCAATGAGTGTACTTTGTGATAATCAAAGCGCTATTAATCTTAGCAAGAATCTGGTTCAACATTCGAGGAGCAAGCATATTGACATCTAGTATCACTTCATTAAAGATCAGGTGGAATAAGGTACAATTCAATTGGAGTATGTTGGCACTAAAGATCAAATTTCAAATATTTTAACTAAACCTCTGTCCACAGAGCTGTTTGAAAAGCACAGATTGAGTCTATCTATGCAAATGCCTCCTCAAGCCTAAAGTTCAAGTGAATCCTCCATCTTTACTTTGCGAGTTTTTTAGATTTGTAATTGGTTGGCAAAGAGGGAGAGAAGCAATAGTGTAGGGGGAGCTGTTAAGAAAGGGGAAATGCATATTTAAGAAGAAGTCAGGAACTTCAAGGCTAATGAGACAAAACTCCAACAAAGTACATTTTACTCACAAATTCATAGCCTAAAGCACTATATAGGTGTTAAACATGTATGAATGGCAAGCCTAGTTGGCAAAAGTCATCACTCTTATCAAATCTTAATCAAAACTATTAAGTATCCTTAAGGTGTAATCAGTACTAATCACATCCTTAGGTTTATCTCTTATGAATTTGACATAAGGAAATGCAACAAGAGAATTGGGAGGAATAATAAGGGAATTGCCCTTGAGACCATGCATAACTCATTTGGCAAGTGGATTATAAGGTCAAACGTTAAAAGAAAAGCCCTTTATTGGGCTAAAGGGTTACAAACCTTACTAGATCCCAGTGCAATAAATCAAAAAGCCTTTTCATTCTTTTTCACTTTAAAAAATGATATGCCCTAGACTTCCCACGGCTAATACCTTCTTTACCTTTAAGATTGAACTTATCTTCACCTTTTTTAACTTTAATGGTTTTGTTGTAACCAAGCAACCCATAAAGTCCACTTAATTACATTATTAAAAGCTTTTCACCCACGAGATGATTCTTGAGTGTCTTTAGTTGACATCAAATTTCCTTCTCATTAAAAGTTAGAATTGGGTTTTTAAGAGTTTAGTTTTTCATTAACCACTAAAAAAGACAATTCAAAGGTGGGTTTGGCTAAATGCATGTAAAGTGTGTAAAATGGCCAAGATCCTTATTGAGATAACATTCCTTCTTTTTTACCTAAATGCTCTCTAAGATGGAATACATAAAACCTTTTATCCAATCCAAGTTAACCAACCATATGCCCATAATAGTTGATAAGGAAAAACCTATTTTGGTTACATAAAATCAAAATACCTATTAATAGGTGCCAATTATTGAGGGTGATTTACCTAGGCACCAATTGGAGGTATCATAAAAGCCCTAAAATAAGCTATAATTAGGAGAAATGCTCTCTTATTAAAATATAATCATAAGAGAAAGAAAAGTAACCCTTTAAAGCACCACAAGCCCTTTTTGATCCTATTGGTATCAAAATATCATACTTAGGAGGGGAAATAACCCTTACAGCATCAATAACATACTGAAAGACCTTTAAGGTGAATGGCTCAATAATATAGTACTCCTCTCCTTAAAAGGGAATGAGTTTGCAATTAACCAGCTAAACTTAAACACTTACTTCATTCTAATCGTAAGAAAGAATGACTTTAAAAATGGTAAGGTGAAAGTATTGGTATTTCAAAATTTTGAAAGCAAATAGCAAAGCTAAGTAAACTTAAGGATAATGCAAAGTGAACTTACTCCAAGAAGATAGAAAACTCAAATAGGTAAGTCCCTTAAAATTTTTGCAGGAATAAATATTCATAATTGTTACTAAAGAACCTTAAGGGCTTTTAAAAGGCTATTAATCGTCGTAATGAAGGCTTCCAAAAATTCAAAGATTTGCAAAATTGGTATTATGTTAATTTAAGTTGTTATAGCAATCTATCACTTCATTAAGCCTATATGGTGTAGACTGAAGGTTTATATCAATAAAGAAACTATGCTCCAAATTCTATAACTAATTCTAATATAAATCTCTAATTTTGTAATTTTATTGGTAAAATTTCTTTGATTTTATAAGTTGATATTTATTCTTTTTTATTTCATAATTACTTTACATAGGAAAACCAATTGAAACACAAAAACCAACCTCATTGCTTATTTTAAACTAACATTCTTAAGTTCAAATTAAATTGATAAAGGTGGCAATATTGAGTTTTTCAATGACTAGAAATTAGTTGTGGTAAGGTGAATTTTGATGTGAGTCTTCATTTATTCTTTTCTTAAAAATTTTCTAATTTCTAACTTTTAATTTTTTGTTTTCTTAATCATCCAAAAAACCTCTATCATTATGTCATCAATTTGTTTTTCCTATTAATTATATAAATTATACTTATAAGTCTTATTCCTTAATTTAAGTTTATTATTGACCTTAAAAAATAAATAAAGTATGAAGAAAGTTTATGCAAATTTTATTAATTATATAGATATACTTTGTATGGAATAAAGTCATAAAGTACAATTCCATAAGCAATATAAAAAATGGCATCAATATTTAAATTTTGTGTCACTCCATTGTCTTGCTTTACAGGTAATAACTTTTTAATTATCAAAATATTGTTTTATTTGCTTCACATTCATTAATGTTTCTTTAAAACTTAATAAACATAAACTTTAAGAATAAAGGTCCATTAATTGGGTTATGTTTCAACTAAAGCCATTTTATCTTTTCTCAATAAATATCTTAAATTCGTGTAATATATAGCCTAATATCATGCAAAAAAAAGCTAATTAATTTTAAACGATTTTTCGAGTTAAGAAAAAAAATTACATGATAGTCATTCTTTCAATTTTAAAGATATTAATAATTTTGATTTCAATTTTAAAAATATTTATAAATCTAACTATTTTGTTTTTCAAAGACTCAATAATCATATTTAAAAACTTAAATTGAATCTACTGATTTATTTTAATTTCATTTAATCACTCTAACCTAAATCTAAATTTATAAGACTTTAAATTAATTAAAATAAAAATTATAGTTTATAACTTAAATTCATTTTAATTTCACTTAACTATTTTTTAAAAAAATTAAATTAATTATAAAAACAAACTTGTTTGATTATTATTAGAGTTAGATTTAGTAATCTTAAAGTCTTGGTTTCTTTTATTATTCTTCTCTTCCTTTTACCATTTACTTTTTAGTTTTTCTACTTTTGGCCCATTAATGCGTTCTTCGTAGATGCACAAATTTTTTAATACAATTTTTTTTTGTTCCATTCTAAGATATTATTATTCACTACTTTTGACATCAAAAGTAAAATTTTAGTATATTTAGCAAGCCTACTTGAGCATAAATAATGATTTAAAATTTGCATATAACTAGTTGAGGCAACTCTTTGTACACTATTAATAAAATTTGTTATCCTTTTTTGCATATAGTTTTTTTTTTTTTTGCTTTCTTTTTGGTTACTCTTCCTAATAAATTTATCTATCATCAAAATAATTGACTTGGTTGTTTTAAATATTAAATTTATGTTTACACCATTTATTAAATATATATGTATTTGATTACTAAGGGTAAAAATAAAATAATAATTCTTAATAGTTTTTTAAAGTAAAAAAAGATTATATAATAGCATATACATAATTTTAAAAATATTAGAGGAATTATATATTCATTAAAATGACTTTTTCTTTAATTATAAAAATAAAAAATAGGTGTGGTAACATAGTAAAAGTATCCGGATAAACATAAAGGTACATAATATAATAATTCTCCAATTGCATTAAATGTAGCCTATCATTCATTTTTAAAAGATTCTTATGTTAATTAGGGCAATAATTATGATTACAAATTTAATTTTAATTAATTATTTATATTTAATTTTATTTATACATTTAAACTGAAGAATGATAATTTTAAAACATTAATATTTAGCCAAATAATATGAATCGAAATAATTTTAAACAAATAAATTTTTATTTACTTAATTAATCATTAAATAAAAAGCATGCAACATAAAAAATTTTGAGATTAGTAAAATAATATTCGAAATTAATTTAAAATTTAATAAAATTAAATTTTTACATGCACTCAAATTTTTTTTCACACTAGAAAAATCAAAATCCTGCCTACACAAACTTCATCATTATTTGCACTTTTTTTTGTAATGCAACGGATGATCTCTATTCTGCTTATATAAATTTAGGTGATTATTATTATTATTTTTTAAGAGGTCATTAAATCATTAATTTTTTTTTTCAATCTTATAAATGTTGAACGGTGGTTGGGTTGGCTCCCCGACCGAAAGAAACGAAGTAATGTTACGATAATTTGGTCCTTGGGCTCTTTTTTTTTTTATAAAAAAAAAAATTTATGAAAACGAAAGGTGTAAAAATCAAAGAAAGAAAAATATGCTAAAATATCCAAAATGAATGAGATTGGACTTCAACGACCGCCGTTTTACGGAACAAAACAAAAACCAAAAGCACAAAAAAAAAAAAAAAAAAAGAAAAGAAAAACAAGCTCACCTTTTTGCCGAGTCTTATTTCTCTTCTCTCTCTCTCTCTCTCTCTATATATATATATATATATATATAGATTCTATGTCAGCACACAGTTTTGTGGAACGCAGAAAAATCGAAGCCCCCTCTCTCTGTCTCTCTGTTGGATTGCTACTGTGAAATTTGAGAGAGAAAAAGCAAAGCAAACCGTATTGGAAAATCAGAAAAGAAAGAGAAAGAGAAGGAAATCAAAAAAAAAAAAAAAACAGAGAGAGAGAGAGATGCAGCAGATAACAGGAACAAGAAGTGAGGTATTGGTAGCCTATCCTTCAACAGCAGCAGCAGCAGCAGCAGCCTTCAGATGTCCAGAATCTTTTAGCCAGCACAACCATTTCCCTTCCTTCTCCTTACTTTCTCTTTCTCCTTCCTTTTCCAAAGTACATCTCTCTCTCTTTATCTTTCCTTTGCTTTTTCTCAGTTGTTCTAACATGTACCATATGCATGATGGTGTGTAAATATAGGTTTTTTAGTGGTTTAACTGATATTTGGAAGCACCCCTTATGGTATTTGAAAGCATGATTGAGGTTTATAATTATTCACTTGGTAGGTTTTGCTTGTAAGCATCCAATCCAATGCTTAGTTTCACAATTTCCAGGGGATGGCAAGAATTGTAGTTGAACATTCACCCTTAAGTAGGTTTTGATTGAGTGATTAATGCTGATAGACAAAAATATTTTTTTCTATTAGTGATAGAAATTAATTTTATAGAAATTGATATAAGATGGATGGAAAAAAATCAAGTGAATAAATGAAATAATTCGATCTCGAAATAGAAAAATTTGACATTACTTTTAATTTCAATGAGTTGTTTTTCATTGGAAATTCTATTAACGAATAAGGGAGATTAGACTTTTTGAGTCTATTTAATTTATATTGATTTATATTGATCTCTGCCTTATTAGTTTTCTTCATTTTTCCTGTAACTGTATTTTTCACTTAGTTGATGGGGCTATCTTATCCTCTTCCCTCCTGCAATCAAGAATTTCATACCCAACATTTGCCTCAACCCATTTTGATTATTGCATTATAGTTGTTTTTATTCTTGTCACCATGTTGATGAACCCACTAATTGACCTGCCCTGTATCGAAGTTTCAGAAATGAAATAATGAAATGACTTCTAATGTGGCAATCCATATAAAACCATGGTCAATCTACCTTGATGGGAAGAAGTTTACTTTGTAAACTATAAGCTTGTTGATAGTTTTTTTTTTTTTTCTTTCTTTTCATAAAATTAGTTAGCATTCTTGGCACAGAAAAGTATTTTGGCTAAAGGAGATGCTAAGAGAGCAAACTGTTGACCCTTGTTTTGGACTGGGTTGCTCCTCAGCTGATATTTTTCTTCCTCATTTCTCTTACACAATCTTTTCTTCTCTAGAGATGTCCCTCTTTTGGCCCTTCAAAGCTTGCTTCTGGAATGGATAAGCGCCAACCAAGAAGCTTAACTGTGAGAGCATCTGGGGATCCAAACAAAAATGTGGTTCCGGTTTCTCCTCTTGAATTTGAATCCCCAATCGGTCAGCTGCTAGCGCAAATATTGCAAACCCATCCACATTTGCTCCCTGCAGCCATTGATCAGCAGCTTGAGAACCTTCAATCAGATAGAGAATCCCAGAGAGAAGTGACTCCTCCTTCTGAAGATGTCCTTTATAAGTTAGTTTTCCCATTCTCTGATCTTATTCATATTCTGTTTACAGGCTTGATGGATACTATGTAGTTCTTGTATCTTACATGGTTATGCTTGGAAGCATCCAACCTTTTCATTATATTTCCAAGCTTTAATTCTAGATTTATGACTGAATTTTATTGATGGGGCTGAATTTTGTGGTTAAAGATGCAATATTGGGTACTTTGCTGTCATTTCTTTTTTTTTTTTTTGGGAGGGGGGGTGAGGACAAGTTTGAGTCACCGGAAAAGATTGCGAACAATAAATTGGGAATCTCAAGGTGGAATTCTAGAAAATTTAGGCATTGCGGTTGAATATGTTGGAAGGCGTTCATGTGAGATCTACTTACTGAATATGTGTATTCCTTATCTTGCTTTATGTATTAGGGATAGAACTTAGAAATATATGTTATAAAGATGGAATTTCTTGGGATAGATTGCCCGTGAATACTCTTCAGGAAAGGGAGAGTGTTAGGGTTCTGGGTTTTTAAGGCCCTTGTGTGTTTGGCAATTTGGAACAGAATGAAATGATTTACAGATAGGGATGGGAGATAGAAGGGAATAGAAGAGAGAGAGAGAGAGCTAGAGAATAGAGACGAGGAGAGAGAAAAAAGTTTGTTACATTCAGTTAAGGTCTACAGTAATGGCCAGTCCTATTTATACTCTTTCTCCTTATTCAATTTCCTAAATGCACTGTTTTACTTATTACTGATGGCAACACCTAACAGAGTGAATGGCTTCTTCCACCGATTGCTACATCTAGCCATAGTCATCAATTTGACTCCATCCAATGGCTCTCATGCTTCTCTGCCTAACTCCCCCTTCCATTACTGTTCAACAAACTTAACAAATTTTCAAGAATTGGCCCAAAATGGAAACTTATGACAAGTTTTCCCCAGGTGAAATAGCCTTATCCTCTAGGCTTGAAATTTGGAAATTGACCCGCTATGAAGTAGCAATTTTTTTAGGTGGTATTTTCAGGTGCAAGGTTGGACCACTGAATTAGCACTTGAGTGACAGCCTTGTTGTTTCTCTTGACAATCATTCAATTCAAGATGCTGTTGGTTCTACCAACGACTGCCCATTCTGCCCTGTCAATGCAACTGGGGTATGAGCTGCTGTTAATGCCTTCCCATTGATTGCTTCAGTAGTGAGACATGAAATATTGGATGGATGGATGATTCTTGAGGAAGCTGCAGTCTGTAGGCCACTTGCCCCATTTTAGCAATCACCTGAAAAGGTCCATAGTATTTAATATCTAGTTTGAGATTCTTGTGTAGGGCCACTGAAGTTTGTCTTTAAGGTTGGAGTTTTACATATACCCAATCCCCCACCTCAAATGGTTTTTCTATTCTTTTCTGATTTGCATAATGTTGCATTCTCTACTATGCCTTAGCAAGTTGTTTCTTTAACAATCCATTCATCCTCTGTCTTTCCTACAACCAGGCTTCTACCTTAGCTACTTAGATTCACTCAAAGGCAATTATGGCAAAAGAGAGGGTGCATAACCATAAAGAGCCTAGAATTGAGACATCTTCAAGGTTGAATGATAGCTGTTGTTATACCATCATTCAGCTAAGTGTAGCCATCTCTGCCGCTGGAAAGGCTTTTGAAAAATTATGCAGTGCAAGTATGTTTCTAGGTGCCTGTTAAGCCTCTCTGATTGGTCATTAGACTAGGGATGATAAGCTATGTTGATGTTAAGGTTGGTGCCTACGAGTTTGAAGAGCTCATGCTAGAATAAATTCAAGAAGATTTTGTCCCTATCTAACACAATTGAATGTGGCATCCCATGGGTACACTGGGGGCCATGAAAGGATGTTG
Source organism: Ceriops tagal (assembly GCA_021533255.1). Lineage (NCBI taxonomy): Eukaryota > Viridiplantae > Streptophyta > Magnoliopsida > Malpighiales > Rhizophoraceae > Ceriops > Ceriops tagal. The sequence continues at coordinate 4,742,963 of CM038606.1, read as the reverse complement.
GAGGGCAATGAAATTGTCATATTCAGTGAAATAGTCAACCACCACTAAAATAGTTTTCTTTCCTTCAAATTTTGGTAACCCTTCAATGAAGTCCATACTAATGTCCCTCAACACCTATTTTGGAATAGCTAAGAGTTGCAGCAATCTAGGGCATTGCACATTCTCTCTCTTGCATCTTTGGCACACATCATACTATAGTATGAACTTAAGTATATCATTCTTGAGTCTAGGCCAATAGAAATATTGCTTTAGTTTATCATAAGTAGCATTGAGGCTTGAATGTCCTCGCCAAACTGAATTGTGGCATTAGGATAACAACCATTGCCTTAGGTTGCTAGTGGAGCCAATGTAGAGTTTCCGTTTATATCTTAGAAGTCCATTGTGGTAAATAGGAGAGTTTGGAATCAAGAGTCAGACTGAGAGAAGAGATTAATTTTAATGCCAATTGATCTTCCTAGTAGCTTGCAACAACTTTAGTCAACCACTGAGGAACCTATGCCAGCATAACATAGTACCCAACCTCATTTGGCTTCTTCCCTACTTCACTGGATTCTTCCCTTCTAGACAATACATCTGCTACTTTGTTTTCCACTCTTTTTCTATATTGAATGCTATAGTCTAACCCTAGTAACTCAGTGATCCCCTTGACCTAGATGTAAGTATGGAGTGGTTGTTGAAGGAGAAATTTCAAACTCTTATGGTCAATCTTGATGACAAAGTGATTTCCTTCCAAGTAGTGCCCCTACTTTGTAATTGCCATCAAGATTGCTAATAACTTCTTTTCATAAATGGAGAGACCTAGATGCCTTTTATGCAACTTTTTGCTCAAGAATGCAATGAGCTTATGGCTTTGCATCAAAACTACCTTAAGTCTTGCCCCGCTTGCATCAATTTCAATGGTGAAAGGTTTGGAAAAATCTGGTAATGCTAGCACAGATGCATTCACCATGGCCTCCTTGATTTTGTTAAAGGACTCTTCTGCTGCTTTGTCCCACCCAAAGCTATTTTTCTTCAAGAGGTCAGTTAATGGTTCACTTAAGACTCCATAGTTCTTCACAAACTTTCTATAGTAGCCAATAAGTCCCAAAAATCTCCCAAGAGCTTTGAGTTAGGTATAGGCCACTTCAACATTGCCTCCACCTTGCTAGGGTTAGATAGATGCCACTCCTTGGCAAGAAGAATGATGTGACCCAAATACTCCATTTGGAATTGCCCAAAGGAAAACTTGGACTTCTTGGCATACAACTTTTCTGCTCTTAGAACCTTTAGAGATCAAGCTAGATGTCTTACATGCTCACCTAGGGATTTTCTGTACACCAAGATATCATCAAAGAATAGCAGGATAAATTGCCTTAGGAATGGTGCAAACACATGGTTTATAAGGGCTTGGAAGGTATCAAGTGCATTGGTCAATCTAAAGGGCATCACATTGAATTCATAGTGTCCATGGTGAGTTCTAAAGGCAATTTTGTAGATGTCCTCTTTTACCTTAATCTAATGGTATCCTGCCTTGAGATCCAGCTTAAAAAAGATAGTGGCTCCTTGAAACTCATCTAACAGATCATCAATGATGGGGATAGGGAATTTGTCCTTAATAGTGAGAGAGTTGAGTTGCCTTTAGTCCACACAAAACTTCTAAGTCCATCCTTCTTCTTCACCAAAAGCACAAGAGAAGCAAATGGTTTATTGTTAACTTGTATGGTAAAAGACCAAGCATTTCAGTGACTAGCCTTTCTATTTCAGCTTTCTGATAATGGGGCTATCTATATGGTCTCAAATTCACAGGTTGTGCATTAGGCTTTACAGGTATGCCAGGATCCTAAAGCCTTTTTGGAGGTAGTCCATTTGGTTCTCCAAATACAGCCTATATTCCTCAATTATTTGTTGTAACTCCTTTCGGATTTCTAGCTGTAACTCCTTCACATGAATTGTTTTAGGCCTTTAGACCTTGTCATTGCATAGACAGAGATACCCTTCTGCTTTTACAATCTCTGTTAGCTTTAGGTCATGAAACTCCTCTCCTAAGTCCTCTTTCCATTCTCCCTCTAGGGTAGTCATTAAGGGTTTCTTGTTACATGGGTGGCCCAAAAAGAACCTTTCCCCCACACTTCCAGCAAGGGTTGTTTTTCTTGACTCCTTTTGTGCCCCCCATGTGATTTGGCTCTCAAGAGGATGGAATTGCACTCCTAATAGGAAGTTCTTGATGTCTATTTGAGTTGCCTAAATTGGCCGACTTACTATAGCATCCTGGTTTCCTTTCCCCCTACTTCACTAGGACTCCTCCCCATTATGTTACCCGAATTTCTCCATTTGAGCCCTTTTTGAGTTAGCTTATTGGCTTTTCCCAAAGTCTGTGCAACCTCCTCCTACAACTTGAAAACCTTATATAAATGGCTGAAGAATCTTGGCTCCCACATCTTCATGGCAGTCTTGATGGATTCACTTAACCTACTTATATAACTGGAAATGAAATATTCTTCAATGAGAGTGGGGTTGGCATTCTTCATAAGGGCCTTCAACTCCTTAAATTTATCTTGGTACTCTCTTAATGATCTTGATTGGATCAACTTATTGAATTCTTGAATCACAATTGAATATTTGCTGGTACCAAACCAAATCCACAAATCATCCACAAAGTTTTTTCCATTTAACCTCTTCTTGTTCCGCTAGCCACCTTTCAAATCAGATCTTAACTTATTCACCCAAATACATAACAGCCAACTACACCTCATATTTGTGGGCAACATTGTAAATTCAGAAATATCTATTATACTTCATGACCTAATTCTTAGGGTTTACTCCTTCAAAATAAGAAAGAGTAACCCTAGGATTCAAATTAGATCTTCCTACTGCCTGCCCATTCTTCCCACCTTCACTCCCATTTACTTTACCTGAAAATTCCTTAGTTAATGGAAGGATACCAAATTGCTTAGGTTGGATACCAGTATCCCCCAGATCTGGGTATGGAATTGCTGGAGGAGGGTTTTTTGGATTTACCTTGTTCCATTATAGCTGTGACCTTCACCAGTTGCCTTAAGGCTGCATTATCTTCTAACAAACAAGTAAACTGCTTCTCTAATCTCTTCATCGATTCTACCTTTTCCACTGCCATGGTTGCTTCTGTGCTTGCAGCTGTCTTCATCTTCCTCCCTAGCTTGCCTGCCATTTCCTTCAATCAAACTACTCTAATACCACTTTGTTTGGGGTCCTTGCACGTTTGGCAATTTGGAATGGAACAAAAAGATTTACAGATAGGAATGGGAGATAGAATAGAAGAGGAAAGAGAGAGAGATAGAGAACAGAGATGAGGAGAGAGAAAAAAGTTTGTTACATTCAGTTAAGTTCTATAGTACATGGCCAGTCCTATTTATACACATGGCTACTGTTTCTCCTTATTCAATTTCCTAAATGCACTGTTTTACTTATTACTAACAGCAGCACCTCACAAAGTGAATGGCTTCTCCCACCGGTTGCTACATCCGTAGCCATCAATCTGGCTCCATCCAACGGCTCTCATACTTCCCTGCCTAATGCCCCCCTTTGCATTACTTTTCAACAAACTTAACCAATTTTCAAGAACTGGCCCAAATTGAAACTCATCACAGAGAAATGGAATCTCTCTTCCCTCCACCAAAGTATGCAGGCTTCCTTCTGCTTTCCATAACAAAAACAGAACTCCTCTCAGAAATATCTATTTTAGTGAGCTAATCTGATATGAACTGCTCCGATCCTCCTCCCTGATTTTGTACATTTTGCACTCTCTATATTTTGAGTTTTCATTGATATTTGCTTGCTACATTGATTTTTTTTTTAATGGTTGGATTATGCATGGAGATGCATTTATTTCAGTGTCTCCTTTTGGGTTTTTGTTAAGATGGAATTTAGGGTCATGTCTCTGTAGGATATAGAGGTGGCCAGGCTCAAAAAGAGTCTCAAACACCATAGACAATCTTTATTGTTAGCATTCTTTGGAAGGTGAAATTTGACTTAATCTAAGGCTTCAAGTTGCTTGAGAGTTTGTGCATCTTAGTTTTTCCATGAACACTCTGATTTGCTTGTTTGCTCTATGATTTCATGAACTAACCTTAGAGACTGAGAATATGAGTAAGCAGTGGTCTTTTTGCTCACCTTCTGATTTCCTTTAAGTTTGTCCTATTTCCAAGATATGGTGGAACATTGTTCGTGCAGCCACAGCAATGCAAATAATGTTGTCTATTAATTTTGTCTTGTCCGTATAAATTTCTCAAAACTTCTTTCATCATTGCAAGGCCTTTGTGTTTGCAAGGTTGTTTAGTAGGGAGTACAGGTTCAAATCAGTAATTGAGAATGCATAAGAGGAGTAGCTTAAGGGAAGAGTGAGCCTAGGAAATAGGTTTGGTAACAGTCAGGAAGGAGGAGTATAGGAAGGTAATATAGAATGAGATGAATTTCATTAATAACTTAATTGCCGTTTTAATGGTTTCCAAGGGATTTGCTGCAAGTGTCAAGGGATTTTTTGGGGTAATTAACATGCAGAGTTACATAGTGATGAAGAAGAGGAATTCTGTATGTGTTGTGACATTTATGGAACCTTTGAGGTTTGAATTGTTGGAAAAAATTTGACAGTGAGAATCATGTTTTCCTCAGTAGAGATAATTTGAAGAAAAGAGTAGGAAGATGACTTGCATTTGTTGATCTGTGAAGAGCTGTTCTACCGCAGGGTGGGTTTACCAATAGACCAGAATGCATTGTCAGAAATTGCCATGAATCTTAACTAAGGCCTGCTAGAACAATCCAATTATATGTGGAGAATGGATTTTTGACAGCTCCAAGGAGTTGTGACAGTTTATGCCATATATAAGATTCAGGAAACAAACGTCTATCACTTTTTGAATAGTCTATTAATTTTTTGAGAGATTGCTTCGAGTGCTCTATCATTGCAAATGTTTTTAGCAGGGTCTGGATGGGATGGTCCTGAATCTTGAAATAATCCTGCATTTGCCAATAGCATCACATTGAAGATTTAAACAGCATATGATGCATTCTCCTTTTTTTTTTTTTCTTTTCCTTTATTAAAATTTTTGTAGGGAAAATATTCAAGTAAAAGTACTTTGATATTATTATCTGCTACCCAATTCTCGTCTGCTATATAATTAGTTTCTCCAAAAAGTTGAGGATTAATGTTCTCAGATACTTGAATTTTCAGGAGGATCAATGAAGTTAAGGAGAAGGAAAGGCAAAAGGCACTGGAGGAGATAATTTACTCCTTAATTGTACAAAAATTTTTGGAAAATGGCATCTCAATGATCCCAAAGATATCCTCAACATCAGATCCTACTGGACGTGTGGATTTTTGGCCAAACCAAGAACAAAAACTAGTGTCTGTTCATTCCTCGGAGGCCTTTGAAATGATACAAAGCCACTTATCTCTTGTACTTGGAGATCGATCGGTTGGCCCACTTGATACCATCGTTCAAATTAGTAAAATCAAGCTTGGGAAGTTGTATGCTGCTTCCATAATGTATGGATATTTCCTCAGGAGAGTTGACCAGAGATACCAGCTTGAGAGAACCTTGAATACCCTTCCCAGGGGTTTCAACAAAGACCAGGCAAGAAATGATGAGCCAAGTCCAATTAACCCGCTTTGGGACCCCGATTCCTTTCCACCGGATGACGATGTGGGTGACCGTGCTGAAATTCTCCTGGATGCTGGAGAAGGGAAATCATACAGGCTGAGATCTTATGTGATGTATCTGGATGCAGAGACACTCCAGAGATACGCAACCATAAGATCGAAAGAAGCAATTTCTTTGATTGAAATGCAAACTCAAGCACTATTTGGAAGGCCTGACATACAGATTGCCGAGGATGGTTCACTTGACACTAGTAATGATGAAGTCATCTCCGTCGCTTTCTCTGGATTGACAATGCTCATCCTAGAAGCAGTAGCTTTCGGATCGTTCCTATGGGATGCAGAGAGCCAGGTTGAATCAAAATACCACTTTGTTAACGGCTAAACAGAGGGTTCATTTTGCATTTGCATAACCATATTGTCACTCTCTTTTGTTTTAGTGGCTAAAAAATATAAAGAAAGAAATGATTGAAAAATAGCGGATGGAGCATGTCGTGGTGGTTCACTAATAGAATTATTTTCTTGTTATGGAATGATAAGGCTAGTCATTTTGAATCAGTAGTGAGTGAAGGGATGAATTGTCACATGTCCGGTGGGAATGGACTATATAACCATTACTGGCACCCTGGCAGGACAAAAGAATTCGAGGCATTGATGTAAACGGCATTTCGCCATGCACGTTTCCGGAGGACTTGGGTTGAGTGGTTAGTTTTTGTGCTCTCATTCCTTACGCATTTCGCTATGCTAATGACCGAAGATACAAAGGAAGATCTGGACAAGGTGAAGCAGAGTGCCATGTGATACGATGAAAAGCTTCTTATGTAGCACAAAACAATAACAAAACAGAAATGCCCTGATGCATCGTAAAATGGCAGGTGCCAGTGATGGAGCCAGCCGTCAAACAAAAAGCGGACATCCCCCTAATCTTTCCCATCAGGATGATCAAACAAACAAAAGCAGGGCTTACATCAACGAGAAATGTACGACTGCTTCCTAAAGATAACTGAATAAATCCCTATTCTTTGGATCGAGAGTGGAGTAGGGGCAGTCCCAGACCTCTTTGCTGCAGAGACCATAAAATTCCTGAGTTGGCTCTGGCATCATATTTGAAGTATCTTTCAAACGTGGGAAAAAAGCAGACAAGGCATGGCAAGGAGAGCCTGGCATTGCCGGAAAGCTTGCTTTTCGATTTATCCATTCCTTCCTTCTCCCCCCCCCCGGAGAATTGGGGAAAGGAAAACCGACTCCCGAAAGAGAGACTAATTGACCATGAAACATTCCATAACGTGTAACTTGAGGGATCAATGCCAGGGTTAGGATTCCACATTCATTTAGGCTTTCTGTGTCCATCTATCACTTGCTTTAGATACACACACAATTTAATCTTCAATGGTACTGCGAACCGTAGAAATATTTATTAGATAAATATGTAATATAAATAACGTTTTAAATTTTTTTTATGTTAAAAATAGATTATGTAAGAGAAAGAAAGAAGATCAGTAGTCTTAATTTGTTAAGCATGTCAAAATACAATAGTGAATTTATATGTATTCTGATTCTAAATTTCTATTAAGGTGATTTTTACAATTTTTTTAAATACATTGTATTTTAAATCTTGTACATTTAAATTAAAAGTTTCACAAACTTTTCAATTAAATATAACTCAATTTTTATTTTATATTTTCTTAATTATTTTTATGTGTGTAATCTATTAGTATTTTAACATGTTAATAATGAATACGAATTATAATTTTAAAAATTAAATAAATTAAATTTTTGTAATTTATCATTAATTTTTAAATTAATTAATTAATATTTATAAATCAAAAATGACGTCTAACCACACATTATAACCATCCAAAATTTAAGGTTATCAAAGTAATTTGAATAATTCCTTTGCGGCACAATCTCTTAGTTTAATTTATTTCCTTTATAGTATTAATATTCTAATTAGATGTAGTGCATAAAATTAGTATACACTTTATATTGTCATATTTTATTAATTTTCAAACAATTATATAGTTATTAATTTTATGAATGTGATCATAATTCTTATAAATCATCATTTTACTTTACACAAAAAAATTTTAAAATTAATATTTATTAAAAAAATAAAATATTATCTCATAATTACTTTAGAATAATGAATGATTTATTAATCACTTAACTATTGTCATATAATTCATGATATCTCCACCATTTATCTCGATAGATGATCCTTGATTAACATAATACATAGGTGAAATAAAAGTATATAAATTTTTATATGAGATACCTTAGTGATTATTATTTATACGATAAGAAATTTTATAAATAAAAAAGTAATGTTATATTTAAAAATTCTCATTTTGGATAAATTTAATAAACTTATTTGACTAATAAATACTTGTATGTTTATTTAATTATCTTTATACTTCAGTTTATGAAATTACTACTTTCTTTATAAGAAAGAAATATAATATAGGTATTTAAAAATAATATTTTAATATAATAAGTATTTCATAATTATGATCTTATTATAATTATTTTTATAAATATAATTATTCCATAAATTTTATTTCTAAAATTTATTAATAATATATTATTATATAAATAATACATTAACTATTGAAACATATACTAACACGAGCCAGCCATTGGCACTTGGGCTAATGTTCTTGGTCAAATTTGAGATCGAACTTTTTCTTGATTTTCTCATCAAGATTTTTCTCCGAGTTGTTAAATACAAAATAAAGAACCTATGAATTGCACAAAAAGACGAGTTGAGAAAAAAAAAAAAAGAAAAACACCGTTCGGCCCAGCAGCTCGGCCCCTCCGAAAGCCAGCCGACAAGCTTTCCAGCTCCAATCACAAGATGCCCTCCCTCTTGGACCATAATGCCCTCGTGCTACCTCTGCATTTACCAAAAACCTCCCCAGATAAATCAAGTTTTTCTGAGCCCTCCCCTCCCCTCTCTCTCTCTCTCTCTCTCACCGTCACCATTATCTAACACAAAATGTAATAGTTTGACTTTCAACGCGGGGTAAGCTCACAATTTTCCTTTAAGGCATGGCAATTTTCCTTCACCATTTTGGACTATGAACATGATAAATTTTAGTATTTTCACTCTTTTTTTTTTCTTCTTCTTGTTTTTTAAAAAAATAATAATAATTTGATTTATCTTTTTGACCACAAGACAAGGCAAGGCTTGAATTTGCTTTAGACCAGTACAATATGAGGAGGTATCTTCACTTGATTGCACCGTAAGACTTGTTTTCCGTTCATTTCCTAACTTTGATGACCAAGTTTGGCTTGGCCAAACATTTCTAGAAATTATTTGACGGTATTGCAGAGCAAGAAAAAGACTTTAATATACAACTTTTGGTAAGTGTCGTAAAATCTCTCTGCTACCAAAATGAGGTAGGTTTCTTCTATACACATCACTATTCTGTCAGGACGATGACATGCTTTTAATAAAGACAGTAATTCACTTACAGCTGCTCTTTAAAGGTAATCAAATATGATTTTATGTTTATAGAAAGTAAATGTTAACTAAACCCAAATGATATGCCAAAACAAACTTCAGAATGATTTCACCTTTGACTGCCTGCCTTGTCATCTACATTCATACCTTCTCTGCACCCTTATAACACACTCCCTCCTACATTACTTTTTACGTGTCCATTCAAAAATTTCTCCAATAAGAATCTCTTTCTCTCATGGAATCTGCTGTAGGATTTAATCTATAATTGCTGAGCTAGTTGTGTTGTGTTGTCTCTATAATAAGAAAAATAATACTCCTCCTCCTACTCTGAAATTCAAAGTTGGCTCCTTAAGATTTCTCTTTTATTAGATTGAGTTTTAAGATTAAGTGGGACTCGTAAAAGTCACCAAAACAAATAGTCGCCCACTTATCCCTTTCCTATACCATAGATGACATGTGGGGCAAACTTTGTGTGTGAAACATTTAAGTCATCAATCTCGTGATACTCCGTAAAGTTTTTAAAATCTATTCAAGGCTTTTTTTTGGGTAGTCTTGGTTGGTTGGTTAGTGATAGTTACCATTATTTAAATTTGCACAATTTTGGGGAGCTATATGTATTTAGAGGTAATCAGGCATCTGAAATGCGTTCATTTTTCTACTGAATTTCTATCGTGTTATTTTCAAACTCTTTTTTTTTTTTTTTTTTCTTTTTGCTTGATGCATGGCAAGGATAAAAGAAAACATTCGACAATGGACCTGTTTCTAACCACAAACCCGTTCCCCCTGCCCTGTTGAGTCTTTTCATTTATGGGTTGACTCATTCTTGCTCGACAATGTGAGGAGCACTTTTCCTCTCAAGTATGACATTCCTATTCCAATAGAGTTAGAGAGGGCATGCCGTCCTCCAAAGGGCTGTTTTTCATTTTACTACGATACCATTTTAGCCGATGTTAGCTTTCCCTTTCCCTTGCTTATGCCTCTCTTGGAGTTCTCACTGCTATCAATATTGTAAAATTCGAAAATTTACTTTGAGAATTATTATTTTGCATTAGAACAACGGGGACAGGATGGAGATGGGGATTAGGATGGCACTCCCCTCCCCCTCCCTGCTGCGTGGGGAGAAAGTGCATGCAACAAGGGTGGTATGTATTGCACTTTTCACCGATCCTTGTGTATATTCTGTTTGCCTACTTGAATATTTAGTTAGTTTTTATCACATTATGTGATTTTTGGAGAAAAATTCAAAAATTTTAAGAAATGCATTATTTTAATGTGAGTGAGATTGGAACCAAAATAAAATTTAACCAAATAAATTTGAACTAATTATATTTTAACCATTAAATTGAAATAAACATTTTTTTTGTTTTTTTTATTCTTATTAAAGTTTTTGAACATTAATCAAACTTCTTCTGATCTGTCGTTTAGATTTGGAATTAGCAAAAGATGATGAGTAGGGAAAAATATGGAGGATTCATGGAAGGAAAATGATTGAACTTTCTTTATTATTCTTTGTTTTTTTTTTTTTTTGTATCTTTTTGAAATTTTTAATATCCTTTTCTCTTTTTTCTTGAATTTGCTAAATAAAAAAAATATAAAACTAGCAATCAATTAGTCATGTACCTTTTTGTGTTATTTCTCTTGTTCTTTGTAAGATCGGATACACTTATAGTTCTTTATGTGCAAAAGTGACAATAAATATTCTCCTATATATATATATATAATTTTTATGAAATGAATTTCTCAATTGAAATTAATTTAATTTGTATTCTTTGTAAAATTTAAATTTTATAATAGTTGTAAAAGAAAAATCTTCTAAGCCTTTATACAAGGATCATTTATGGATATTTTACTATATATATATATATAAAATAAAATCTTGATGTGTTTAAGAATTAGAGACATACCTATATTTGTAGTTAGAAAATTTTAAAATAATGATTGTTTTGTTTAAAGTAATTTATGATTGGATAAAAAAAACACAACCTTTGTTTGACACAAATAGGAAAAACTAGTTTAATTCACCACACCCTTAGATAGAAACAACGAGAGTGATAAGAATTAGTTATTAATTTGTTACTAAATAAATAAGTTGTTTAGATAAGAATTAGAGTAAAATGTAAAGTATACTTTTAATAATATTCTTTAAAATTACTCTTTAAAAATATTTTTCAATTCCTTAAATAAGAAGCAAAGCTAAAAAGTAGTTAAGATGATTATAAAATAGGAAAATTAAGGTTACTGCTAATTAGTTACAAAATGGGCTATAAGTAATAAGTTGAACATAAATTCCTACAATCATTATAATCCAAAAAAGTTCATTCATACTTAGTCTCCTAAATAAGTGAGTAATGAGATCAATGCAAGTTCTAACTCTTTTTCTTTGTCCTTTAAACTCTTTATACATGTTAGATTATCCTTAAGAAGTCATTCTAGAGTTGTTCGAAAATTTTTAACCCTTGAACAAGTAATTGATTTAAAATTATGAACCATACAAACTAAGACAACCCTCATATCACTATGGATAATATTTCTTTCCCAGGTTAAATAAAATTTGCCCTCAAATTCAACTCCGCACTATCCTTCAAGTAAAGGAATAGATCCCTCACATTTAATATAGTTGGTATATTTTATTCACATGACAAATTAATCTTATAAGCATTGTCATTCATCTTTTCTAGCACTTTGAAAGAACTATCTCTACTCAAGACATAAGCTTGGACTTTCTTTTGTTTGGAAATCTTTTTTTTTTCCCTAAAGATGAATTCACATAAAATCACCTAAAATAAATTAAATTTGTTTTATCCTTTTATTGCATGTTCTTTCACAAGTTGTATTTTGTTTTTTTTATTTGTTGTTTGACATTTTCATTCAATTTTTTTAACTAATTCAAAATATACTTAATCATTGGTTGAAAGTAATGCTAAATCAAGTGGGATAATGAGATTGAATCCATAAATTATCTCAAAATGAGAATGTTTAGTTGCATTATGCACACTTTTATTATATGTAAATTCAACAAAAGTCAAGCAATCATCACAATTTTTCAAATTCTTATTAATAACCATTCTAAGCAAAGAAGAAAGTGTATGGTTTACTATTTCAATTTGCTTATCTATTTAAGAATAAAATGTTATGCTAAACTTCTTCTATTAGGTCTTCTAAAAAGTAATTTAAGAACTTGTCATCTTGATCAGACATTATGCTCTTTGGTATTTCATGTAATCCCACAATTTTTACAAAAAAAAAAAAAAATGTGTCATGAGAAAAATCATCAATTTGGTGACAAAGGATAAAGTGAAACATCTTTAAGAACTTATCAACACCCATTATAACTAAATCTTTCCCTTTTTGTGTCATTGCCAAACCCAAGTATGAAATCTATATTCATATCTACCTAAGGCTAATCTAGAATAGGTAATGACATTTATAACCTATGAGTAGTTTCTTTACTCTTTGGCTTCTTATAAGCCACACACCTTTATATCATATAATTCATATCTTCAATCATCTTCAACCAATAAAAATGTTCTTTAACCAGGTTTAAAGTCTTCTTCTTACTAAAGTATCCAATTAAACTTTTACCATTCCCCTTATTTACTAAAATTTCCTAATATCTTTTAGGAATACAATGTTTATCAAATCTAAATAAGTGCTTTTTATATCTATAAAAGCCATTAATTGCTTATTTCTTATAAGTTTAGTAAATAAAAGCAAATTTTGAATTATTCGAATTTGACACTTGATCAATTTAAAACTCATTAACTTAGCATTCAACCATGAAATTAGAGCATACCTCCATGATAATATATTTATCATTACATTTACATTTCTCTTTTTGTACTGATGACATAAGAAAATGTCTCTAAAAACTCCACCCATTTAGCATGTCTTCAATTTAGCTTATTTTGATCTTTTAAATGCTTCAAGGATTTGTATTTTGTGTGAATAGTAAACTCCTTAGGCAATAAATGGCAACTAAGTCTTTAAAGCTTGAATTAATGTATAAAACTCCTTATTATATATTGAATATTTTCAAGTTTGCTTTAATCAACTTCCTACTAAAATAGGCTATAGAGCATTTATTTTGAAGAAGAATAGACCCAATTTTAACTCTTAAAGCATTAAACTTTACTTTAAAATCTTTAAAAAATCAAGAATGTTTAAGATAAGTGCTGAATACAACTTCTCCTTATTTAGCTCAGAATTCTTTTATGTAGCTTTATTTCACTTAAGTTACCATCTTTTTCCATAGATTCAATCAAATGATGCAAAAAACCCCAAAAAGACGTGGCCTAGGGACCCAACGTATATAAGGAATCAAAGAACAACCAGGAAAGTTAAACCAGAGTTTAATAACATAAACCCTAGACCCATCATTCGAAAGAATACGAACCTAGGGTATTTAAGAAGGATATGGATGTCACACTCCAGAAAAGAAAGGAATTGAAAGTGATAAGTCAATTGGAATGCCACAAAAAGAAGTATTTTTTGATAAGTTCTTTAGTCCTCAAAAGAACTGAGGGAGAAAAACTCTTACTTTCTATTTTACTCAAAGTTGTTTGATTTTCCAGAACTTACAAGGGATGCCTATTTATAGGCTAAGATAGCAATCCTAAAGAGTTACAAATTCCTAATTAGGACAAATCCTTATTTTGGAGGAATTTCTAATTATGGACAAATTCCAACATAGAAAATAAACTCCTATTTAGGAGTGAATGATATTACTTAGTCTAACCATTAAGTATTCCAATTTTATTAATTAGGTTTGGACTTTTTGTCAAACTTAAATTCACACAATTTAAAACTTGGTTGGCCTAAATGTCCTTAATTAGCCCATTTAGTGCTTTTTCAATCTTTTTGGCTCTAACTTGTGTTATTGGGTCTTCTGGAATGTGTAATAGACCTCTTGCATCCATTGAAGTTTTAGCTCGTGTTATTGGGCTTTTTGGAATGTGTGATAGACCTCTTGCATCCATTGAATCTCTAGCTCGTGTTATTAGGTCTTCTAGGATGTGCAATGGACCTTTTACATGCATTGAAGCCTTCCACTCATCATCTCTACGGTTTTCATCATTCCCCCTCTCCTCAAAAGGATTCGTCCCTAAATCATCACCTATATCAAAATGGAAAAGATTAGAAATGTTAAATGTTGCACTCACATTATACTTATCGTGAAGGTCAAACTTATAAGCATTGTCATTAATTCATGTTACAACTTAAAAGGGACCATCTCTTCTAGGTTGTAGCTTTGAACGCCTTTGAGCTGGAAACTGTTCCTTGTGCATATGCACCCAAACCCAATCACTAGGTTCAAACACCACCTTCTTTTGTCCCTTGTTGACATAGGATACGTATTGCTCAGTTCGTTTTTCAATATGTTGCCTCACCTTCTCATGTAATTTTTTTATCATGTCATCTTTGCGTTCACCATCTAAGCTTGTATACTCATTGACAAGTATAGGTACCAAATCCAAAGGAATTAATGAATTAAAACCATATACAATTTCAAATGGAGAGTAACTAGTAGCAAAATGAACACTCCTATTATACGCAAACTCGACATATGGTTAACAATCTTCCCATGTTTTCAATTTTGTTCGAATAATAACATGTAAAAGAGTAGAAAGAGTTCGATTAACCACTTTAGTCTGCCCATCAGTTTGTGGATGACAACTAGTTGAAAATAATAGCTTAGTACCTAACTTACCCCACAAAGTCTTCCAGAAATAGCTTAAGAACTTTGTATCCCGGTCTAAAACAATGCTTCATGGCATGCCATGCAAACGTACTACTTCTCTAAAGAATGAGTTAGCCACATTATTTGCATCATCAGTTTTATGACATGGGATAAAGTGTGTCATCTTTGAAAATCTATCAACAACAACAAATATAGAATCCCTACCCCTTTTTGTTTGTGATAATCCTAGTACGAAGTCCATAGATAAATTAACCTAGGGATGGTTAGGTATGGGTAAAGGGGTATACAAGCCATGGGGTAAAACTTTAGATTTAGCCTGTTTGCATTTTATGCATTTCTCATATATCCTCTCAACATCTCGTTTCATGCGTGGCCAAAAGAAATGTTCATTTAGGACATCTAGGGTTTTCCTAATTCCGAAATGACCTATTAGACCACCCTTATGAGCTTTTCTTATAACCAACTCTCTTAAAGAACTCATAAGCATGCATAAACAATTTTCCCTAAATAAGAAACCCTTATGCTTATAAAACTTCTCAAAGGCTGACATCTCATATGCTCCATACACATTAGCAAAGTTAAGATCATTTATATATAAATCCTTAATAAGTTTAAATCCTAATAAGTTTGCAGTAAGTGTAGAGATAAGGGTATACCTGCGAGATAATGCATTAGCTACCATATGATGTAAGGAAAGGTCTCAATGTATTTAATCCGCTTGGCATGTCTTTTGTTCAACTTTCCTTGTCCCTTTAAGTGCTTCAAAGATTTATAGTCAGTATGGATGACAAACTCCTTGGGCCAAAGGTAATGTTGTCATGTCTCCAAAACTTGTATTAATGCATACATCTCTTTATTATAAGTAGGATAATTAAGGTTTGCTCCACTTAGTTTTTCACTAAAGTAAGCAATTGGACACCTTTCCTACATAAAAACAGCTCCAATGCCAATACCTGAAGCATCACACTCAATCTTGAAAGTTTTTGCAAAGTTAGGTAAAGCAAGTAAGGGTGCAGAACTTAATTTTTCCTTGATGCAATTAAAAGCCTTTTCTTGGTCATTACCCTACCTAAAACTCATGTTCTTTTGATAAGCTTAGTGAGTGGTGCAACAATGGTGCTAAAGTCCTTAACAAAGCGTCTATAGAAACTAGTTAGACTATGAAAGTTATGCATATCACTAATTGACTTAGGTGTAGGCAAATCTCGAATTGCCTTAACTTTTTCCTCGTTAACCTCAACACCTTTAGCATTAACAACATAGCCAAGAAATGTGATCTGATTAGTACAAAAGGAACATTTCTGTAAGTTAGCATACAATCTCTCAGAATATAAAACACTTACAATAGAATGTAAATGATCAAGATGATCTTCTAGGGTTTTACTATAGACCAAAATATCATTAAAATACACAACTACAAATTTACCAATGAATGGATGCAAAACATGATTCATTAGTTATATAAAAGTGCTTGGTGCATTAGTGAGACCAAATGGCATAACAAGCCATTTATACAATTTTCCACTCGTCTCCCTTTCTCATCCTAATCTAATGATATCCAATTTTCAAATCAATCCTAGAAAAGACACATGAACCATGCAATTCATCCAATATGTCATCTAATTTAGGTATGGGGTGACGAAACTTTACAGTAATTTTGTTGATTGCTCAACAATGAACACACATTCTCCAAGTCTTATCTTTTTTTGGTACAAGTGGGATAGGAACAACACATAGACTCATGCTTTCCCTCGCATATCCTTTGAAAATAAGCTCCTCAACCTGCCTTTGAAGCTGTTTTGTCTCCTTAGGATTACTCTTATATGTTGGCCGGTTAGGGATAGATGCACTTAGGATGAAATCAATTTGATGCTCAATTCCTCTATTAGGTGGCAATCCACTTAGGATATTGTCAAGGAATACGTCTTCAAATACTTGCAATAGAGCAACAACAATACTAGACAAAGATGGGTCAAACTTATTGGTGTTAAGATAATCCTCATTGTAAAAAAATACAATCATAGGCTGTTTGACATAGAATGCTCTTTTGACATCACTTTTTTTTGCATACGTCTTTTTCTTGTGTCCTCACGTTTTCTCCTCTCTTTTCTTTTTTATCAATCTCTCTTTTCTGTTCACTCTCATTTTTAATCCTCAATTGATCCTTATAAGCTTGTTGAGGTGATAATGGTACAAGAGTGACAGGTTTTTTATTCATTACAATGGAATATCGATTCTTGAAGCCATAATGTATAACTTGCTTGTCAAATTGCCATAGTCTTCCTAATAGAATATGGCCCGTATGCATAGGTACAATATCACATAAAACTTCATCATGGTAAAATGATGTAAGCACTTGCTTATTTACCTTGACTTCACCACTTTCATTTAACCATTGAAGCTCATATGGCCTAGAATGCTTCATAGTTGGTAAATCTAACTTCTCAACCATAGTTGTGCTAGTAACATTAGTGCAACTCCCACCATCAATAATCATACTACATATCTTATCTTTGATGAGACAGCTTATTTGAAAGATGTTATCTCGTTATACTTCATTTTCTTCCTTTACTTGCACATTCAATGCTCGCCTTGTAATAAGAGCTACTTTGTTAACCGGATACTCCTTCCTATCACTTTCACCCTCTGACGATGACACAGAATCATCATCTGATTCATTTTCAGTTTCAACATCACCATTACTTCTCAAGATCATTGCATGCTTATTTGGACATTGAGATGCAATGTGACCCCTGCCCAAACACTTAAAACATTTAACGTCTTTATTTCTACTTGGTTGGGGTTCAAAATTACCTATCTCCTTGCTAAAACCCATATTCTTATGCTTGGGTAGCTCGGCCATGGACTTGTAATTGGCCATCTCGTCCATTTTAATCCAATTTGGCTTCCAAGATGAGGTAGAACCCGAATTCTGCCCAAATTGTGTGGAGCCTTTTCGTTTAAGTGGCCTTTCAACTTTCATTGTCATATGCACCATGTCTTCTAATTCCACATAGTATTGTAATTCAACCACGTTTGTTATGTCCCTATTTAGCCCTTGCAGAAATCGAGCCATGGTTGCCTTTCTATCTTTTTCTACATTCGCCCTAATTATGGTAATCTCTATCTCCTTGTGGTAGTTCTCTACACTTTTCTTGCCCTGAGTGAGCCCTTGCAGCCTTTGGTACAACTCCCTATAATAGTGATTAGGGATAAACCTCTTTCTCATAATAGCCTTCATCTCTTCCTATATATCCATAGGTCGTTCATGATTCCTTCTTTTAGTCAAAACAAGTTAATCCTACCAAATAATAGCATAATCAGTAAATTCAACTGCAGTAAGTTTTACATTTTTCTTCTCGGAAAAGTTGTGACAGTCAAAGACCAATTCAACCTTCTTCTCCTATTTTAGGTATGCATCAGGATCATTCTTACCTTGGAATGGAGGAATTGTCATTTTAATACTGCCCAAATTATGGTCATAGGTGTCTTACTTCCCAAATTCTCTTCGGTCCCTTCTATTGTTAACAGTTCTAACAATAGACGTTTTATTGTCAAATTCATCATCTTTTACATCATCTTTATGGTTATAGGCATGTCTCAACTGCCTTCTTGCTTTAGGAGCCTCATATTCCCCATGCCTCCTTTGCAACTCTACTATTGTATTAGCTTGCTCCTCCATCCTCTCCCTCATATCATTAAATTTGCTATTCATGCGCTCAAATTGTTGTTACATAGCTTTGATCATGAAGGACACATCACCAACTTCCTCTTAAGCTGCACCTTTGTCTTTGGACGTCATAGTATTACTTTTACACAAAATAATTAAGATACCTCACATAACACTTCCTCATGTGTGTCACTCAAAAGATGGTGTCACACTCCCTTGTGTTTACACTCTTTATGACTTTTTCTTTATATGAACTTTTACTCTTACCTTTTACCACTTGGATTTCCCCTTTTAACTTTATAAAGAACTAAACAATGTAAATTAAGGGTATTGATTTTAAATAGAATAAGATAAATGATGTAGAATTGAACAAATTGGAGAATAAGGAATCAAAAACAAAAAAGGATATTAAGGCAAACCAATTTAATGAACTAAACTCATAAAAATCAAGATAGGGGTAATACAACCTAGAGGACAAACTTGGGTAACAAAATAGAAAAATATATGGTAGAATTAGAGTTGAGCAAGAAAACCTTTATTATTATTGTGGCTAATATGATCAAACTATTAACTTGAATTTGATGTTCTCTTTTTTTTTGTTTTTCTTTTTTTTTTCAACACAAAATAACAGTAGAATACTTAGATACAATAATTGGAATTGAAATTAACACGTTTATGAGCTTAAACAAACAAACAAAGAGAGAAGGATTGCAAACAAACAGATTTGTGCATTTGAATGGTAATGCACATAATAGACAAACTAAACAAAAATAAATAAATCAAAAGGTAGAAAATTGAAGAGTGAGTGGAGTCAACCTGATTTAGAACCAGGCTCTGATACCAATTGATGCGAAAAACCCTAAAAAGACATGGCCCAGGGACCCAATGCACACAAGGAATCAAAGAACAACCAAAAAAGTTAAAACAAAGTTTAAAAACACAAACCTTAGACCCACTATTCGAAGGAATACAAACCTAGGGTATTTAAGAAGGATATGGATGCCACACTTTAGAAAAGAAAGGAATTGGGAGTAATAAGTTGATTGGAATGCCATAAGAAGAAGTACCTCTTAATAAGTTCTTTAGTCCTCAAAAGAACTGAGGGAGAAAAACTCTTACTTTCTATTTCACTCAAAGTTGTTTGATTTTCCAGAACATACAAGGGATGCCTATTTATAGGCTAAGATAGCAATTCTAAAAAGGTACAAATTCCTACCTAGGACAAATCCTTATTTTAGAGGAATTCCTAACTATGGACAAATTCCAACATAGACAATAAACTCCTATTTAGGAATGAAAGCTATTACTTAGTCTGACCATTAACTATTCCAATTATATTAATTAGGTCTGGACTCTTTGTCAAACTTAAATTCGCATAATTTGAAACTTGGTTGGCCTGAATGTCCTCAATCAGCCCATTTAGTGCTTCTTCAATCTTTTTGGCTCTAACTCGTGTTATTGGGCCTTTTGGAATGTGCAATGGACCTCTTGCATCCATTGAAGTTCTACCTCGTATTATTAAGCCTTCTGGAATGTGTGATGGACCTCTTTCATCTATTGAAGCTCTAGTTCATGTTATTGGGCCTTCTCGGATGTGTGATGGACCTCTTGCATCCATTGAAGCTTTAGCTCATGTTATTAGACCTCTAGTATCCATTGAAGCCTTCCACTCATCATCTCTACGGTTTTCATCATCAAAGGAGTGAGAATAATGTTGAAATTTTTTACAAACCTCTTATAAAAGATTGTTACATTATAAAAACTCCTTATCACTAAAATATTAGTAGGAATAAGCAAATCCTTAATAGCCTTCACTTTCTCTGCATTAACTTTAACCCTATGTTATGAAATTATATAATTAAGAAAGATAACTTAGTCTTAGTAGAATTAACGTTTTTTAAGTTGCTAAACAATTTCTTTCATTATAATACTTAAAAAAATTCCCTAGAGTGCTCTATATACTCCTCATGATTTCCATTATTAATTAATATGTCATTAAAATAAATCATAATAGATTCACTAATAAACTTATAACACATGATTTATCAATTACATGAAAGTATTTAGTGTATTAAGCAAGCCAAATGACATGATTAGCTATTTATAAAATTTATGCTTTGTCTTGAATATAGTTTTTTACTCATTTTCATTTTTTATTTGAATTTAATGATAACCACTCTTTAAACCTACCTTTGAAAATACTTTAAAATCATACAACTCACCAAGTATATTATCCAGCCTAAGAATAGGATAGCAATACTTCACTATTATTTTATTTATCATCCAACTATCTACACATATTCTTATAATCTTATTTGTCTTTGACATCAATAAGGTTGTTACCAAACAAGGGCTTATTGATTCCTTCTTATAATCCTTCTCTAATAACTTAATTACTTCCTGTTACAACTCTTTAATCTTTTTTGAATTACTTTTATAGGCTAGCTTATTGGGTAAGGCAACCCTTCGCATAAGATCGATTTGATATTTAATCCTTTTGATTAGTGGCAACCCCTTTTATAACTCTTCTAGAAACACATTAGAAAACTTTTCTCAAATTTTCTTAATTTGTGTTAGAAAAGAAGTTTTCTTATTTAGCATCACTTTCTTCATTATTAGTATTAAAATTGGCCTAAAAATGGACAAGGATTAGTTTACTTCTCTTTGGCTCACAACCAAGCTTTTTTTCTTTCTTTTTTTAACCAAAAGGTAGTCTCTTTAAACTTGTTGTGGACTAAAAAGTGCTAAGACTACATTTTTCTCATCCTTAACAAAAAAAAAAAAGGGTGTTTTTGAAACCATCATGTATAACCCTTTTATCATGTTATCATGATCTCCCCAAAAACAAGTGACTTACACTTACTGAAACCACATTACATATCACTTCATGCTTGTATGATTTTTCAATTATAAATAGCATTGTAACTTTTTTTTGTAACTTTTACTTGTTTTCAATTATAAAAAAATTGGTAGTTTTATTGTTACTATATTTAGTTTTTTCACCAAGCTGGTGGAAGCAATAACTGTATAATTATTGTATATCTAGTATGGAAGATGTTTTCACATTGTTTATCATCCACCTTTATTTGTAAATTTAAGGCATGTTGAGTTACAAGTAATTCTCTCTCGTTTGCATACTCTTTAATGTCTCCCTTCAAACACTCAATTTCTTATTCTTCTTTTAATGTTGCCTCATCTTCAGTCATTACTTTCCTTTATGATTCTCGAATAGTCATTACCCTCTTATTTGGACACTTAGAAGTAGTAAGCCAATGGTTTAGACATTTAAAGTATTTAATATTTTTAGCCTTTGTCAGAGGCTTTAGATCACACATTTGATTTTTTTTTTTTAACCAAATCTATTAGTTGTCTACTAGAGGCCCCTTTTCTATTTGTTTTGCACTCTAATCATAATTAGACCATGATAGGGTGAAAGTTGAGTAAGTTGTCTTGTTGCCAATTTTTCACAACACATTTTGCTTATTCGTTCCACTTTTAAACTATCACTCCACTTTATCATTAATTACTTTTTCTAAAAATATAAGAAATTGTAATTCTGACATATTTATGATTTCTCTATTTGACCCTCTTAAGAACTTTGCAATGGTCTACTATTGAGATTTTTGTAATTCATATCTTATTATTAGTATTTTAAATTCCTTAACATCATTTTCAATACACATATCCCTTGGCTTAAAACTTTGTAACCTAATGAATAATTTTTGCCTATAATATTCAAAAACAAAACATTTTTGCATTAATCTCTTTTTAATTCTCTAACTTCTAATCTTCTTTTCACTTGTATACTTTGTTATGCTTTCAAGTTCTCCCATCATAAATTAACATAATTTGTAATTCAAGAGTACTAAGTTTGCATTTTTTTTTAATCTTCATATAATCTTAGAACTTGAATATTTTTTACACTTGTTACACCCATTTCAAATACTCCTTGAGTGAGCTAGTTCCTTTTAAAGATGGAATCTTTATATTTATGTTGTTTCACAAATTCTATTATTGGCTCCTTTGCCAAGTTTGTTCTTTCATACCATTGTCTATTTCAAGTTCATCTTTATCTCTTATATTATCATAGACAACCCCTCTTAATGCTTGTGGTTAATGCTTGTGGCTCATGGAGTTATTACAAACCATTTTTCCAATAACTTTAGTCAATTAGTTGAGTTGTTTCATCGTCATCTCCTTTTGTCTTTAGTGGAACTTTATGGTTTGAACTTATCCCAAGAAAAATTCTTTTGGTAAGTTTTCTCCCATTATGATTCAAATTTGGTTAGTTTGATGTAGAAATCACTTAATTTAAGAATTTCTCTTTAGCACTCCCTTATGCGTTTCAATCAATATTATAAGCATGCATAACCTTATACTCTAATACTAATATAATATACTAAACAATCATACATCTATTTTTATTTATATTTAGGAAAATTAAAAGTAATTTTATTTTGTTTAAGGTAGTTTATGATTCAATAAAAAAACTAACAATTACTTATTTAATAAAAAAAAATTCACCATAAATAAGAATAAACTAGTTTGATTCATCACACCCTTAAATAAAAATAAGAAAAAGAAAAGTGATAAGAATTAACTGTTAATTTGCTATTAAACAAATAAATTGTTGAGATAAGAATTAGGGTAAAATGCAAGTTGAATTTTTAATAATATTCTCTAAACATGCTCTTTCAAAATATTTCTTAATCTCTTAAATATGAAACAATGCTAAAAATTAGTTAAGATAATTGTAAAATAAGAAAATTAAGACTACTATTAATTAACTACAAAATAAGTTATAAAATACAACATAAAACATAGGAAATAAATACATCTGTATTGAGTTTTACATCCTTAATAACTCAAACTAACATAAACTAATTAAAATAAAAAGAAACATATTAAAAGTAAATTCCTACAATTACTTTAATTTATGTAGGTTCATTTATACATAATTATCCAAGTAAGTAAGCAACGTAATTAATGTAGATTTGAACTTTTTTTTACTTCGTCCTCTAATTTCTTTGTATATATTGTATTATTCTTTATAAGTAATTCAAAAGTTATTTGAAAATTTTTAGTCATTAAACAAGTAATTGATATAAAATTTTGAATCACACAAATTTGAGTAGTCCTTATATCACTATGAATCACATAAGGCCCATATGTTGTATGTTTGTATGAATAAATTTTCTTCATATTTTCTCTTGGATGGTGACATTGCTTCTTATATTGATCAAAATTCAATTTTAAATTTTAATTTGCATGATAATTACTAGAAATTCTCCGACTCATGAGATCAATAATGAAATGTTTTTGACTAGATTACTAAAATATAATTATACTTATTGAATATCAAAAAGTCATAACTAATTACATTAACATATCAACCAAAATTAGTTTATATTTTATTGTAGGTCAAACATAGAGAAAAAGATAAAAGGGCAAATCGATAAAAGGTAAAACGATAAGTGAAAAAAAAAAGAAAAAAACAGTTTGACATTGAAAACGTCGCCCTTGGTATGGGACACTGAGCCCCTCCGAAAGGCCAACAAGCTTTCCAGCTCTGGTCACCAAAATGCACCCCATGTGGACCATATTGCCCTCGTATTGCCACTGGATTTACCAAAAAGCCTCCGTAAGATAAATTAGATTTTTTTTTTTTTTTTTTGGGGGACGGGAAACCCTCCCTCTCGCCTCCCGTGTGAAAGACAAATAATTAAACATTATTGTCGTTTTACTTGTTGGGCATTCTTGTTCACCCACTTGTGTGTTTTGGTTAACTACTCGACGAGAGCAGTTTAGCATCATTAATATCTCAACCGCCAGGATTCCAAGTCTCATTAATTTCTCGAATTACCCATTGACCTTAAATATTTTACCGGCCCTATTGCTTTGGTGTACCGATGATGTGCACAAGCCATAATAAAACATTTCTTTTCCGGACGTTTTGTTTTATTCATGGCCTAATCGCGATCAACGATTTAAAATCTATGTTATGTCATCACACACAGTGAAGTCGATGAGAACAGCCTCCTTTGTTACCATCTTTCGGGCGCCCACATGATATATGAGCTTGGTTGGGTTAAAATTGGTTATCTTATCTCTTTGCGAGAGGGATGTAATTACAATGAGCTTGGTATTAGGAGAAATAACCATACGAATTCTGCATTCTTTAAAACTCTTCTTTCATTATATGTTACATGCTGCATTATGAGCACGAATTGCCAAAACTGTACAGTTGGTTCTATTGATATTTTTGAGTTGAAAAGTATAGGCGGATGGCTAGAAAATACAGTATAGCAGGCTGGCCATGCCAGCAGGCGGTAGAAGTAAACTTTCCTTGCAAACATAGAGAACTCTTAAATGGAATCGGTTGTATTTCGAAAGAAGGAAACCCCCATGTACATCCTCACAATTCAAGTCGTCACCTTAAATTACATAATAAGAAAACCCACAATCTTCATAGAGAATCCACAAGTGACCAATAACCCAACAAAAGCTCCACTCTAAATATATAACAACAAATTGCAACCACCATCTCCAGCGGGGTACCTACGATCCCATGTGATGTGGTAGTTACGTAAATGCTCATGATTTTAGGGGCATACTTATACACAAAAACCAATCAAAACGACAGCAGCCGAAGAGGCTATAAGACCGTTCTGTTCTACGGTTCCTCTTGCTCATGTCTGTCTCTGTTGCCTTTACAATGCCCCTCTTTTCGTGGGTATAGAATATACAATATATATATATATATACGCGTGTGTGTGTGTAGATATATATATATATATATATATATATATCAATTTTTGTTGAGATTTCGAAGAGGGGATTGAGGAGAGAGACACCCCGTGAGAAAAGAGGTGATAAAAAGCAACATGGATCACCTATGTTGTTGGTCTTCCTCCAAAAATTTTACACCTTTACCTCTCCTTGTTCTCTTCTTTTGCCTCTTCATTTTTCGCGCTGCCAACGCTGCTTTCAACCTCTCAACCATCTCCTTCGATGAAGGTTACAACCCTCTCTTTGGCGATGGCAATCTTGTTCGTTCCCCAAATGGTAGAAGCGTCCGTCTCCTCCTTGATCGTTTTACAGGTATGCATATCTATATTTGTATGCACACGTCAATATACTTTGTTTCGATATGTTCTTATGCATCGTCGTTGTTTACACATTTTTGTCGTCACCGGTTCTTAACACTGTGTCATCTAAATTTAGGGTCGGGCTTCATTTCATCAAAAATGTATAAATACGGATTCTTTAGCGCAAACATCAAATTGCCAGCGGATTATACAGCCGGTATCTGCGTTGCCTTCTATGTAAGTGACAAAGATTAATTCATAGTTCAATTGAAATTTATTTTGGCAAATTTCCTCTTCCTCTCTCGCCCCTTGTTTGTTTGCCAAGAAAGCTAAGGCAGAAACCCGGAATTGATTTGCATAACTCTTAGGATATTGTGATGATCATAATTCAAGAGTCTAATGGAAAATTCTTGATATGTTGCTAATGTAGACATCAAATGGAGATGTGTTTGAGAAGAACCACGATGAGTTGGACTTTGAATTCCTAGGCAACGTTAAAGGGAAGCCCTGGAGGTTCCAGACAAACTTGTATGGCAACGGCAGCACCTTCCGTGGCAGGGAAGAGAGGTACACATTGTGGTTTGACCCGACAAATGAGTTCCATAGGTACAGCATCCTATGGACGCCAAGGACCATCGTGTGAGTTGTCTTTAAATCTCTGCACCTTTTTGGGTTTTTGGTCAAAATCTTGTTTCGCTTTCTGGAAAGTTTTGGCACACATAGAGTAATGTTTGTCTCTAGAACATGGTGTGTTTTTGCTTATGCAATTCTGTTGTATTGCGCATGTAATCAAGATGAATTTGTCTTTAGAACATGGTGTGTTTTTGCTTATGCAATTCTGTTGTATTGCGCATGCAATCAAGGTGAAATGTCAAGGTTGGCGATTGCGTGAGGGACGTGTCAATAGCTGGTGGTCAAGACACGTAACTATTCATTCTAGCTTATAGCTTATATGAAAAACAAGAGCCGGAAAATTTTGACTTTGATTGCACATTTATAATTTTTTATGTGTAATTAATAATTATAATGAAGAAATAAATAGTCTCCGTTTATTTTGCGTCAATTTACCCATACGTTTATAGAACATTTCTTTAAAAAAAAAAAAAGAAAAGAAAAGAAAAGAAATAAAGTCCCTTCATAGCTATTCATTTTATATTGTCTCATTATTGTTCATTTTGACCATTTCCTAAAATTACTCGAATCCCGTTATAGTTTGTGAATTTGTGGTCACGTCAAGGGTGGGTGGGGCGGAACACCAGTTTCTATTTTCTCTTCTCCCTTTTGTTTAGCAATCTTGTGGTTGAAGTATGAGATTTGAAATCTGTGACCCATGAATCACTTTAAAATTCCCCTAGAATTTTGGTAATTACGATTTTCTTTTGAATTTTAGGAACATGGGTCGGTTTGACTCTGTCATACATAGGAACCAATTTATGGACTGCTGTTAAAGAGCATTCCAAAGATGACTTGTGTGAGAGAGAGAGAGAGAGAGATACCAATATTTGTTAGACCACCACCAACTGGATTATTCTCAGTGACAAAAAAAAAAAAACAAAAAACATATATATTAGAATGGCGTTTCCTTAATCTGACCATTATTCATGTTAGGAGAGTTAATTTGTTGTGAATCCACAGATTTTTCATTGACGAGGTTCCAATCCGAGAGGTGGTCCGTAGCGAAGAAATGAGCGGCGAGTACCCTTCAAAACCTATGTCGTTATATGCCACCATATGGGACGCTTCGAACTGGGCAACATCAGGTGGGAAGTACAAAGTCAATTACAACTACGCGCCGTTTGTGGCCGAATTCAAGGACTTGGTCTTGGAAGGTTGTCCCAACGACCCCATTCGAGAAATTCCGACGCCGGCGGCTGCTTCCCGTTGTATCGAGGAGGGCGGCGGTTCTTGGCTGTCAAAAGCTGAAGACTATGCTGTGATCACTCGTAGGCAACGCTCGGCTATGCGCAAATTCCGTTCGCGGTACATGTACTATTCATATTGCTATGACACGGTAAGGTACCCCATGCCACTGCCGGAATGTGCGATCAATCCGTACGAGAAGGAGCGGTTCAAGGACACCGGAAGGCTGAAGTTCGGCGGCAGCCACCAAAGCAGCAAGCGCCGGTCAAGGAGGCGCAGCCGGGTCCGTATTGTATCCGACGCGGGGGATCAATCAATATGATGTGAAATATATATTCCTATTTGACATTAAAAAGTATGGTGATTTTGTTTTCTGTTTCTTTTTCTCATTGTATTTAAATTGCTTTGGCACTTAAACTTTGGATCTTAGTTAAACCCTGCTCGGTGGGTGCGCGAAGGCCTAGTTTTGGATCTAATCAACACAAGCTAACATGTTATTTGGTAATATTTTTCGTTACTGAGTTTCATAAACTAGCGATCCTCAAAACCAACTTTTCCCAAAAAGAAAGAAAAAAGGCAAGAATTTGATGCTTTCAGAGACTGAAAAAATAGAAAGAGCTCAACCCAATTCATTTTTTTTTCTTCTTTCTTTCTTTCTTTCGAATGGACAAAAATATTTAAACATTTTGGGTTCGGGGGGGGGATGCCTGTAATTTCCTTTTGGTTTTCAAGGCACCTAGCCAAAAGGATCCCCAGTTTCTCGTGTCAGAAATTAGTGTCCGAGGTAAAAGGCATAAAAATTACATAAAAATCGGGAGTTGGAAGTCAGCACGTGACCTTGTCTTGGTAAAGACGTTTAAGCTACAAATAGACCGGCCAAGGAATCTAGCCGAAATTCGAATTGCTTTTGTTTTAAATTGATTTTACGGTTTCAAATCTAATTGGAATAGTGCGAGGGATGATCCGTCTTTCTCTCATAATCAATATCGATATTTATACGTATTTATATTAATATTGTAAAAATTGAGAGATATTTAGTGATTTTAATAATTTTTTTGTCAAAAAATTATTTATGTAACAGCATTTATTTAATTATAATTTTTTTTAGACTCTTACAATTTTTAATATTTTATATTAACTTAGCTTGCAACTTTTCTTACTCATTTAATCAAATTAAATTTTAACATATGTACAACCGCATTATTTATAGTTTATATTATTATTTCTTTACTTTTTATTTTTAACCAAGTTATTCAATTTTATATATTATTTTTTTGTATTTGAGCAATTCCTTTTTCAAAGCTTGTGTTTGTAGATGGTTATAAAGACCATGATTGACACGCTACCCAACGTAATTCACCTACCAAGGTCAATGTGAAATTTTTTTTTAAAAAAAGATAACAATGACATCTCATAAATAATATATATACCTTTCACAACTTATGTAAAGAGACACTTTTTACTAAGTCTATAACAATATTATCCATAATTCTAAAAACACAAATTCAAAATGTCGATATGCTAATGCCTTTAATTTATATCTTGAGGTAATAATAAGTACTCCAAAAATTACTAATAATATGATTATAAATAGGAAGAGTCTAGCATAGTATTAATAGTAAAAAAGAATAAACTAAATTACAATGCAATATCCCAAATCTTTGCTAATAATCCAAGGATGTTAAAGGATGGCTACATCAATTATAAGGTAGCAAAACATGTTAAAAATTAAGAAATGAGTACGACAACTCGTTAGGTAGTTATAGTATGTATAATATGGAATAGGGGTTCAATAAATAAGAATAATGCAATAAAATATGATGTTCTACTAAATAGTAATAGATGTAACACAAAATCAATATAGCAATTAGAAGCATAATTGTATATTACTCGTATATCTATATATATAATAAGCAAAACTTTCAATATAGAGAGAGAGATAATTAGGATTCAATCATATATAGATAGATACATATGTTACATCATAGTTAGTTAGTTATTTACAACTAAATCTCACTTATTGTTGTTTCTACAGTTTTGTATGGGTTGTAATTGTTGTCAACTAGGTTTAAGTGTGCAAGAAAGTAAAGTCACATGGAAAAGTAAAGAAGGTAAAGCCATGAAGCATGAGATATACTTTATAAAGATTTAGTAAGAGAGCTAACTTATAGGTCATCTTGCTTACACATTTAAGAATCTTATAAAGGATTAATATATCTTGGTTTAATCTTTCTCGTCTTACTAAAACAAACCACTCTTCTCATACGATATCCCTAACCATGCACTCTAACTCTTATCTCCTTTGATATATATAAGATTTTTGCGAACTTTAAGCAATTAACGTCTAATCCTTAATGATTCCAACCTTCTAATGAGGACTATTTTAGGTCTCATATTGAGATGGGGGTGAATCAGTGTGAGATATCCTCTTTTTACAAATCGATTCAGATTTAACTTATGTGACTTGTTAAAGTTGATGATCTAATTTTTTATTTTTCTCCTTTATGTGAGCATGATTGTACGAATAAAAAATTAATGCTCATGCGCAAGCACCCAAGAACACATGACAATTTTTACGTGGTTCGCCCACAATGTGTAAGCTACATCCACGGTATGATAGGATTACTCTTAAATCACACAATCCACTCTTGTTATCAAGGGATACAATAATGTTGTGGAAGGATCACTCTTTAACCACTTGTGGAAGGACTACTCCTTAACCACTTACAACGATCTCCCAATCATTCCAAGGGTATCCCACCCTTATTTAGCCAGTTTATTAAGAGTTTATAGTGAAACCTTTCTTGGAAAATGATCACTCAATGTGTACAAATTGCTAGTGCAGAATATGGATCTTCTCCTTCCTTTGCTGTTGATGTTGTCTCACTTGTTGCCAGTGCTGCTTGCATGCATTGCTATTGCTACCTGTTGCGCTGCTTTGATGTCTACACACGTGCTGCTATTGTTACTTGTTGCACTGCTCTGATGTCTGCACATGCTGCTGCTACTGTTTGTGTGTGCTACTGTTGTCCGTACATGCTGCTACTGTCCACACATGTTGCTATTACTACTGCATGAGCTGCTGCACGGGTTGCGCTTACTGTCTATGCATGTTGTTGCTCTTGCTATCTACACACGTTGTGCTTATTGTTTGTGCGCGTTGCTGCTTTTGTCCGCATGCATTGTTACTGTTTGTATGTGTTATGGCTGTTGTCCACACATGTTGCTATTGTCCACCCTCACTGCTGCTGTCTATTTGCACCGCTGCTGTTATCCACGCACACTTGCTGCTATTTGCTCATGTCATTGCTGCTACTATCCACCCATGCCACTGCTGTCTATTTGTGTTGCTATTGTTATTTGCACGTGAACAGGCTAGTATCGCTGCCTACACGTTCTCTTATTGTTGTCCATACGTGCTGCTATCGCTGATTTGCCTATTGGGCACGCTGCACTTATTGATTTGGCTGTTAGACATGTTGCAGTTGTTAGTATAGTCTCCAGAATGTGCTGTTGGTACTGGTAGTCCCTCTTGGACGTGCTGTTGGTGCTGGTATACCTTCCTAAACATGCTGCTGGTGCTGTTAGTGCATGCTTGTTGGTTTGCTGGTGCAGTGACCTCCTACTAGTACAGGGCTGCTGGTTTGCTCTACTACACCACCTTCTGTCGGACCTGCAATCTGCACTTCTCCTTGTGCAATTGTTGGTTCTTCAATACCTTCTACCGGACTTGCTGGTGGTTGTTGGTTCTGGTATAAGTTCTCAGATTGCTTTTGGTTTGCTGTTGGCTTTGGTATGAGCTCCCAGATTGCTTCTGGTTTGCTTGGTTCTGGTATAGGCTCCTGGATTATCTCCTTTGCCGCCAGACCTTGAGGTTTATCTCCCTTGCTACAGGACCTTTTGGTGTGTCTCCCTTGCTGTAGGACCTCCTAGTTTGTCTCCTTTAGTTATTGGATTCACAAGTTGCTGTACCACCTTCTAGTTTGTCTCATTTAGCTGTTGGAGTCATAGGTTACTATAACTTGTTGAGGGCATGGTTGTTGCAACTTGGTAAGGGCTGGCTGCTATAGGTGTTGGTGAGGGCCGGCTACTGCAACTTGTTGGTTTGCTGGTATGGTGTCCGGTTGCTAATTCCCAGACCTATTGCTATATGTTCTGATTTTTTGCTTGATTCCCGAGTGTGCTGTTACTGCTGGGAAGCCTCCTGAGGTGCTGCTGGTCTGCTGGAAAACCTCCTGGATGTGTTGGTGTGGTGGCCAGCTGCTGCTGTCACCTTCATGAGGGCTGGTTGCTAGTTTGTTGGTCAGGACCAACTGCTTTACTGCCTCTTTCTCTCCCTTTTGGCTGGCTACTTGTCTCTCCTTTTTGGCCGATTGCCTTGCTCTCCCTTTTGGCCGGTTACCTTGCTTTTCCTCTTGGCTGGTTGCCTTACTCTCCCTTTTGGCCGACTGCTTTGCTCTTCCTTTTAGCCAGTTGCCTTGCTCTCCCTTTTGGTCGACTGCTTTGCTCTTCCTCTTGGCTGGTTGCCTTGCTTTACCTCTTGGCTGGCTATTTTGCTCTCCCTTTTGGTCAGCTGCTTTGCTCTGCCTCTTGGCTGGCTGCCTTGCTCTCCTTTTTGGCCAGCTGCTTTACTCTTCCTCTTGGTTGGTCATACCTCCCTTGGTGGCTGCTCCTTTTTTGTCATTCACCTTTCTTTTTGGCTTTAGGGTTGCTATTTACCTCTGTTTGGCCAACTCTCTTAATTTTCTGCAGCACACCCCTTTCTTACAAGACGCATAGGGGTATTTATAAAGCCCTAATATTAGGGATACACAATTATCAATGGTTATCGTTGATTCCTAAAGGTTGCCCTACAATCAATGGCTGGATTTGAGTCTTAAAATTTAGGGTCAATGGTCAACAGTAAACAATCAACGGTCAATCTTAACCCGTAAAATTTAGGGTTACAATCAACATTGACTCCTTAACATTAGGTTAACTTGTCATCACTGGTTTTTCCCAATGACCTCTTTGCATCTTAATAACATTCATAACCTCAAATCAACACATATTACCGTGTGAGGTGGTGTTAACAACAAATCCAACATTAGCCATGAAAGATGGGCTTAATAACTCCCCCTTTGGATTTATTGACAACATATTAAATCCAACAATGCACATATAACAATTGTTGACATTTACTGCTTCCTTTGCACATTGTCATTCAAAGATAGGTTCAACAATCTCTCCCTTTGGATTTGTTGGCAACACATTAAATCCAACAATACACATATAACAATTGTCGACATTTATTGCTCCCCTTACATATTGTCATTCATAACTCCCCTTAAAACATACATCACTTGCTATAACAATTAGTCTTTTTACTTTGTAACTATTCTTGTTAAAAGTAACTTCATGTCCATCATCACAAAGCTGGCTAACACTGATGAGATTGTGTTTTAACCCTTCAACATAAAGCACTTTTTTTTTTTTATTTCAACTTTTCTGTACCAATTTTAGCAGCACCAATACCTTTAATCTTTAAGGCATCATCATTGCCAAATATAACTGATCCTTCATCATATTTTACTACTTCCTTGACCATCTTGGAGTCTTCTATCATATGTGAAAAGTAGACACTATCCAGGATCCATGACTCTTTTTGTTTGGAAGCTTTTAAGGCTACTTCCACAACTATAGTCGTTTCTCTTCCTCTTCTTCTTCTTTGGCCAAATGTGGGAGCATGTGTAGGTGTTATCCTTTGCATTCCTTGACTAGGTAGTAATGGTTGGCGTGTTCTCCTTTGCATTCTTTGACTGGGCAACAATGTCAAGCAGTCCTCAACAGTGTGTCCAACCCTTTATCATCTTCCACAGATCTCTCTTAGCAAATCAAAACTATTTCTCAGTGGAATATGACTTTTTTCCACTTGAGACTGCCTCCTTTCTTGATAGAGTTTCCCTTTAGACTTTTGCCTCACACTCCTCTTCATTATAGGCCAAGTATTCCAACACGCATTAGCCTTGTGCCCATACTTACCACAGTTCTAGCAGAAACCTTCGAACTTGGATTTACTTCTTTTACCAAGTTCATGTCTTATTTCTTTAGCAGCTAGTGTGGCAACCTTCTTTCCATCTTTAACAGTTTGTCTCCTATGGATAAAAGTCTCCACCACGTCTTTTCTAACCCATTTTAACTTAGGTTAGTCTCTCTTCTCCATTATGTCATTGTGCTTACTTTCAAGCATAAACACACTTTTCTTCTTTTCTTCTACCTTCTCACTTCGTTTTTCAATGTAGCCAAGTCCTTTTTTCCCTATGGAATAAGGTCTTTGATTGCTTAGACACTCATTCAACTTTTTAGTAGCATCCTTCTTGATGGCATTTGCTGATGATGACCCTTTTTTAACTTCCATGACCTGCATAAAGCTTTCTTCATGCTTTTTTAGCTTGGATTCAGCCTTGTAAAGCTTGGCTTACAAAATTAGCACCTCTTGCTCTTGTGCAACCACCTTAGCGCTAAGATCTTTGTGTATCTTTCCTTGCTCTGCCTTAAATACAATTAACTCCTCAATCCTCTTCAAGTACTCCTCTTTTGTTTCAAACTCCTTTTCTTTCACCTAGAGATTAGATTCATTAACAGTAAAATTTTCATACAGCTTTTTGAGATGTTTTACCTCTTTTTCCAACTTCTTATTTTTATGCAAACAAGCTCTCAATTCATCCTCAAGTTGCTGTATTAACTCATCCTCATCCTTTTTTATTGATTCCTCATCACTTGAAGAGTCTTGATCATCATTTGCTTGAGTGACTAGCACATCCTTTGTAGCCTCATTATCATAATCATCATCAATTTCTTTTTTAAAATCCTCTTCATCTAACTTGCTCAAAAAATTCCTTCTTTTAGATCTGAAAAATGTCCTTTTTCCTTTGGCACCTGAATTTCTAGCTTTAGAGTAGTTGGATTGCTTTGTCCTCCTCCTTGGGACCGATTTATCATCATCCTCACTGTTTGCTTCTCTTCTCTTTGGGCAGTCCATGGCAAAGTACCTAATTGCTTCATAGCTAAAGCACTTTAAGAGTAGTTTTCCATTATACTTCCTTTTTCCCTTATACTTCCTTTTTCCTTTCCTTATATTATTGGTAATGTATGTTATAACCTCATTCAGTTTAGTATCACCATCTTCTTCTTTAGAGCTGTTAATAGATTCCTCTTCTTGGTCTTTAATCCTTACCTTCTTCATTGCCTTGAAGGCCAGCTCTATCTATGCCTTAGACATCTTTTCTTTCTTCATTGGGGTTATTCTCATTTTATAAGCCACTACTATGTTGTGCAAGTCATCTAAGGGCACCTTATCCATATCTTTATCTTCTATAGAAGAGACTTTGGCGTTGTAAGCTTCTAGTAAGGTTTTAAGTATTTTCCTTACCATAATGGCATCATGGATCTCCTTTCTATAGCCTTTGATGGAGCACACAATTTCATTGACTCTTATGAAGAATGCATCCACAGTCTTATCATTTTGCATCTTTATATCTTAAAATCTGCTCCTCCAGATTTGTAGCTTGGCTTCCTTCACAACTTTGTCTCCTTCATAAATGTTCTTCAATTTGTCCCAAATTTGCTTGGCTGTGTTGCACCCCATCACCTTGGTGAATTCTTTATCTAATAAAGAGACATATAAGGCATTTTTTACCTTTCCATCACACTCCAAATTCTTCTTATTAGCCAGCGTCATAGGATCACCTTCAGCAACAAGGATAAAGCCATTAACAGTAGACTCAAACATATCAAGACCGATGGACATCATATATGGGAGCATTCTGTTCTTCTATAACTGATAATTTTGTCCATCAAAAGTAAGGATGCCCTTACTATTAACACTGTTCTTGCTATCTATGATCTTAAGCAGCAGTAGAGATAAAAACTTACACAACAGTACACAATTTTAATTCAAGGCAGAAAAATTAGATCAACAAAGGAATCGATTTTGATACCACTTGATAAGGATCGTTTTAGGTCTCACATTGAGAGAGGGGATAAATCAATGTGAGATTTCCTCTTTTTATAAATTGATTTGGATTTAACTTCTGTGACTTCTCAGAGTCGATGATCCAATTTTTTATTTTTCTCCTTTATGTGAGTGCGACCATATGAATAAAAAATCAATACACATGTGCAAGCACTTAAAAACACACAACAATTTTTACGCGGTTCACCCATAATGTGTGAGCTACGTTTACGGTGTGATAGGATCACACCTAAATTACACAATTTACTCTTGTTATTAAGGGATATAATAATGTTGTGGAAGGATTACTCCTTAACCACTTGTGGAAGGACTACTCCTTAACTACTTATAAAGATCTCCCGATCACTTCAAAGGTATCCCACCCTTATTCAACTAGTTTATCAAGAGTTTATAGTGAAACCTTTCTTGGAGAATGATCACTCAATGTGTGCAAACTGCAAACTACCTATACCTTTAACTCCCCCTTTTTTCTACTTCTCCCCCTTTCAAGCTACTCTCCCTTTTGATCAGTATATACTTTTTTTGGATTTATGCAAAATATCTCCCTCTTTGACAACAAATCCAAAGTATAATAGAAGAGGGAAGGGGAAAAGGGTTAAAGGCATACCTTAGCCTCTAAGGGGTGGTTGAACACATAAATTCAACCTTAACTTTTAGAACATCTCTCTTGACAAAGTTTTGGTGAATATATCTGAATGAATGAGCTCTAATGACTTCTTTGTTTAAGTCTTCACATTTTTGTGGGTAGCATTCACCATTTTCCCTTTTTGACAAGTGTTGCAAATTGCATCTCTTTCTTTTCTTAACTTGGGTACATCTTTCATAACTTCATTTTTGGACAATTTGTTTAGCCTCATTTGTCTAAGATGTCTAAATCTTCTATGCCTCAACAAATTCTTATATTTGGTGCTCATATATGTTTTTGCTTCTAAACACTTCGTATAAGTTTCCATTTGTTCATTCTCTCTTAGTAAGAATAGCACCATCACTTAATCTCTTTACTGAACAGCCACTTATGCTGAAAGTAACTTCATGTCCATCATCACACAGTTAGCTAACACTGATAAGATTGTGTTTTAGCCTTTCAACATAAAGCACTTTCTTCGATTTCAACTTTTTTGCACCAATTTTAGCATCATTAATACCTTTAATCTTTAAGGTACCATTATTGCCAAATATGACTGTCCCTTTATCATATTTTGCTACTCCCTTCAACATCTTGGAGTTTTGTTATGTGTGAAGAGTAGCCACTTTCTAGGATCCATGACTTTTCTTTCTTGGAAGCTTTTAAGGCTACTTCCATAACCATAGTCATTTCTCTTCCTTTTTTTCTTCTTTGGCTGAATGTAAAAGCATGTGTAAGTGTTCTCCTTTGTACTCTTTGACCGAGTAGCAATGTTAAGCAATCCTCAGTAATGTGTCCAGCCTTTTCGCATCTTCGATAAATTTCTCCCAACAAATCAAATTTGTTTCTCAATGGAATATGACTTCTTTTCACTTAAGATTGTCTCCTTTCTTGATCAAGTCTCCCCTTAGACTCTTGCTTCACATTCCTCTTCATTATCAGCCTATTACTCCAGCACACATTAGCCTTGTGCCCATACTTACTACAACTCTAGCAAAATCCTTAAAATCTAGATTTTCTTCTTTCATCATGTTCATGTCTCTTATCTTTAGCAATTATTGTGGCAACCTCCTTTCCATCTTTGAAAACCTGTTTCCTTTGGATAGGAGTCTTCACCATGTCTTTCTTAACCTATTTTAGCTTGGGTTGGCTTCTTTTCTCCAAAACATCATTGTGCTTGCTTTTAGGCACAAACACAATTTTCTTCTTCTTTTCTACCTTCTCACTTGGCTTTTTAATGTAGCCAAGTCCTTTCTTGCCCATGAAATGAGGACTTTATTTGCATAGACACTCATCCAATTTTCTAGTAGCATCCTCCTTGACGACATTTGCTGAAGACGACTCTCCTCTCACTTTCATGGCTTGCATAAAGCTTTCTTCATACTTTTTCAGTTCGGACTCAGCCTTATGGAGCTTGGCTTGCAAAATTAGCACCTCTTACTTTTGTGCAATCATCATAGTACCAAGATCTTCATGTAGAGCCTTGCTCTGCTTCAAGTACAATCAATTCCTTAATTCTTTTTAAGTACTCCATCTATTTTGCTTCAAATGCCTTTTTTTTTTCACTTGGAGATCAGATTCATCACAATAGAATTTTCATACAACTTTTTGAGATGTTTTACCTCTTTTTCGAACTTGTTATTTTTGTGCAAACAAGCTCTTAACTCATTCTTAAGTTGCTGCACTAACTCATCCTCTTCCTTTTCAGTTGATTCCTCATCACTTGAAGATTCTTGATCATCTGCTTAAGCAACCAGCACATTCATTGCAGCATCATCAGAATCATCATCAACTTCTTCTTCAAAATCTTCTTTATCTAGCTTGCTCAAATAATTTCTTCTTTTGGATCTGAAGAGTTACCTTTTCCCTTTGGCACTTGAATTTTCAACTTTAGAATAGCTGAATTTCTTTGTTCTCCTCTATGGGGTCGGCTCATCATCATTATCACTATTTTTTTTTTTTTCTTTTTGGGTAGTCCATTGCAAAGTGCCTTAGGTCTCCACAGCTAAAGCACTTCAAGGGTAATTTTTCTTTGTACTTCCCTTTTCCTTTCCTTATATTTTTAGTGATGTATGTCATGACTTCATCCAGTTCAATGTCACCATCTTTTTCTTCAGAGCTACTATTGGATTCTTCATTTTGGTCTTTAATCTTTAATTTTTTCATTGCCTTAAAAGCCAACTCCTTTTTTGCCTTAGACTTCTTTTCTTTCTTCATTAGGGCTATTCTCATTTCATAAGCCATCAATATGTTGTGCAAATCATATAAGGGCAGCCTATCCAAATCTCTATCTTCTATGGAGGAAACTTTGGCATTATAAGCTTATGGTAAGGTTTTAAGTATCTTCTTTATGATCTCCTTTCCATCGCCTCTAGTGGGGCACACAATTTTGTTGACTCTTGTGAAAAAGGCATCCATAAATTCATCATTTTGCATCTTTATGTCTTTAAATATGCTCCTCCAAATTTGTAGCTTGGCTTCCTTTACAACCTTGTCTCTTTTGTAAATATTCTTCAATTTGTCCCAAATTTGTTTGGTTGTGTTGCTCCTCATCACTTTGGTGAATTCTTTGTTTGATAAAAAGGCATACAAGGCATTTATTGCCTTTCCATTATACTCCAAATTCTTTTTATCAATAGGCGTTATAGCATCACCTTCAGCAACAGGGATGAAGCCATTAACAGCAAATTCAAACACATTCAAACCAAGTGACATCAGATATAGGAGCACTCTATTATTCCATAACTAATAATTTTGTCCATTAAAAGTGGGAATGCCTTTACTGTTAACACTATTCATACTATCTATGATATCAACCAACAAAAATTCACAATAGCAACAACAATTTCAAATCAAAGCTGACAAAATGGATCAACAGAGGAAACCAACTTTGATACCACTTGATGAAGGATCTTCTTTGGTCTTACACTGAGAGGAGGAGGAGGTGAATCAGTGTGAGATGCTTGTTTTTTATAAATCTTTTCAGATTAACCTCTGTGACTTGTTAGAATTGATGATCAAATTTTTATCTTTCTTTTTCATATTAGAGCGATAATATGAATATTTGCAAGCACCCAAGAACACACGTCAATTTTTACGTGGTTCACCCATAATATGTGAGCAATGTTCACAACGTGATAGGATCACTCCTAAATCACATAATCCACTCTTGTTATTAAGGGATACAGTTATGTTGTGGAATGATCACTTTTTAACCATTTACAATGATCTCCTGATCACTCTAAGGTTTGATCTCTTGATCACTCAAAGGACTAATTTCCTGATCACTCTAAAAGTGTCCCACTCTTTTTTAACAAGTTTATCAAAAGGTTAGTGACTAATACTTTCCTAAGAAGGATCACTTAATGTGCATAGGCTACTGTTATAGAAAATAGATCTTCTCCTTCCTCACTGCCAGTCTTTGCTCAAGCTTTGCCGATTTCTTCTTTGCACGTTATCTCTATTGTAGGTTATCTCTGCTGCAAGTTCTCTCCTTTTATTGTTGGTACTACCTTCTTCGGCCTTAATAGGTTTTCTCTTCTGTTGCTGGGGCTACTTGCTTCTGCCTTGGTAGGTTCCTTTTCCTGCTACCAGTGCTACCTCACCTGCTGTTTTGGTAGGTTCTCTTCCCCTATTACCTTGGCAAGTTGCTTCACTTGCTGCTAGTCTTGCCTGCCCTGCTGATGGGGCATGTTTTCTCCTCTGCTATTGTAAGCTACTGGACTTGTTATCGAGGCATGTTTTCTCCTCTATTGCTGCAAGCTACTAGACTTGCTGCCAAGCCATGTTTTCTCCTCTGTTACTGCAAGTTGCCGAACCTACTGTCGGGACATGTTTTCTCCTCTATTACTACAAGTTATCGGACTTGCTGCCGAGGCATGTTTTCTCCTTTGCTGTTGCAAGTTGTTGGACTTGCTGCTAGGACATGTTTTCTCCTTCTACTGGTGGTGCTGCTTACCCTACTACTAAGGTAAGTTTTCTCCTCTACTACTAATGCTTGCACTTGCTGCCTTCTATTAATTGTCCTCACACTTGTTGCCTGCTGCTGGTTATGCTTGCATTTGCTAGTTGTGCTTATTGTTGGTTGTGTCTGCACTTGCTGGTATTATTGGCTACCTTTACTACTATTACTACACGCCCTTATTGCTATTGCTAGTTGTGATTGCTGCTGCAATTATTAGTTTCCTTGATGCAATAAGTTCTTTCTCCTTGTTATAATTTACTGGTTTCCTAACTGTAATTGTAGGTTTCTTTGTTGTTGCAATTGCTGCTCATTTCTCCTTGGTTTGCTATTGCACACCTTCTCCCTTGATGTGGTTGAATGGTTATTGCTACACATCTTTCCTTGGTGTGGTTTGCCGCTACACGCCTTCCTTCTTGGTGTGGTTGATTGGTTGCTGCTACACATCTCCTCTCTTTAGTGTGGCTGTTACATGTCCTTCTCTCTTTGGTATGGCTGCTGCACGTTTTTCTCTCCTTGGTGTGGCTGCTGCATGTTCTTCTCTCCTTGGTGTGGCTGCTGCATGTTTTTCTCTCTTTGGTGTAGCTGTCGCACATTTTCCTCTCCTTAGTGTGGCTGCTACGCATTCTTTTTTTGTTTGTTAAGGCTGTTACACATCCTCCTCTAGTTTGGTGTGATTGCTGCACGTCTCCTCTGGTTTGGTGTGGCTGTTGCACATTCTCCTCTGGTTTAGTGTGGCTGTTACACATTTTTCTCCTCTCTTTGGTGTGGTTATCGGCTGTTGCACCTTGTTCTCCCTTTGGTAGGCTTACTGACTGTTGCACCTCTCCTTAGCTAATCACCCTCTTTTTGGTGGCTACCTCTTTCTTTACCATTCACCTCTCCTTGCCTTTAGGTTTACTGTTTACCTCTCCTTGCTTTTAGGTTTGTCGTTCTTTCTCAATTTTCTATAGCATATACATTGGTCTTGCAAGATGCATCGAGGTATTTATAGAGCTTTAAGATAAGGGTTGCACACTCATCAACGATCAGTATTGATTCCTAAAGGTTGCCCTACAATCAATGGCCAGATTTGATTTCTAAAATTTAGATTCAACGGTCAACATTGACTTCCTAAAATTTAGGGTCAACAATTAGCCTTAACCCCTAAAATTTAGGGTCAATGGTTAATATTGATTCATCAACTTTAGGGTTGATTTACCATTAACGGTTTTGCCTAATGACCTCTCTACATTTCAACGATATTTATAACATCAAATTAACAAGAACAACTATGTGAGATGCTGTTGACGACAAATCCAACATTAGCCATGAAAGATGGGCTCAACAAAAGCAATAAGCACAACACATACGAGAACCTTCCCAACCTTTTATTACTTTTCACAAAAGCATACAAAGGATATAATGTCATGTACCTCTCGCTACTTCTTTATTGTAAGTCCTTGCATGCTTACATTTATTTATAGAGTTTGTAGTTAACACTCTTAATTACTTAAACCTATATGACTTCTTTACCAAGCCATTCATGCCTTAGTGAATTACATGGTTTCATGAATTAGTAATCAAGGAAAGTGATCCTGCTTCTTAATTTTGTGCTCTATATTTAAGTGCCTCAAGCATTACACTTGTCCTTTAAATTCTCCTTATTGGATAACACAATTTGCTCACTCCAAGTTGCCCATAAGTGTTCCTACATTTTTGGCTAGCAGCGCCCCCTATCTTGTTATCTTTATGGGGGAGTTAGACTTTGATCAACACACATATTGCCCATTAGTCAATTGCCTATATGATTAAGAAATACTACCTATGGTTTCCTTATTTTCATAGGCCTTGAGATTATGCTAGCTAAATGCCCCCTTTAAACCATCTAGTTCCCCATACACACCTAGCTTGTGCATGTATGTTGCTTAGCATATTGTTTACTTAAAACTCAACCATTGTGCCAATGTCTTCTAATGGTATAACCAATTCTTGGGACCCTTGTTTGCTAATTTGCTTTATGCTTGCATAGTGTTAGCTCGAACCTTTGTTTATGCAATGATATTGACAAACTCTCAAGTAAGGCATGCATACCCCCTAAAGAGAATTAAGGAATCTAGTCATCTAGCAATAAAACTTATTGATGTGTTTGAGTAGTCACTCACTGACCAACAACATGTTGTTATGCCACTATTACACACTGCCACACCAACCAACAACCTAAACACCCTTCCCAAATAATGCCAATGCTACCACTTGTTGCCACAATGCTAAGGCATGATGTCATAATGCCAAGTCATGCCACCATAACACCACCCACACTTCAAACTCTAAGCCTTTGCTCATTTGTTGCCAACACCATAGCTTGTATCTAGTCTCTTCTAGCTTGTTATCATATATGTTGACTTTAATATTCACCTTGTTTCCTTTAATGTGTCAACTTATATCAACTTATGCCAAACTCTATGCCAAGCATTGGTGCAAAGGTGCCATCAAATGCTTGCATTTTCCATGTTAAAAGGACTTATAAGGTTAACAATGGGTGTATGGTAATTGTTGTCTATGGTATAAAAAATAATTTAAATACCTTACCTTTGATCATACAATGGTAAATAGTATGAATAAGAGTCAATCCTATCAAAAGTACTACTAATTCAATGTTAAATAATGAAAAATTAAAGAAATCAATATAAATGTGGGATAACATTGAATTTTGACTTTATGACAATTAAAGTAAACAACTTGATTAAACAAAACAACTTAAAGAAATATCAATTAACAAAATTTTAGTTCCAAGTTCATTAATAACTATGATATTTGATATTTTTTATTATTCATAATATTGTTTTAATTTTATTAGAACTATTAACACTAGATAATAACAAGTTTTGTTACCAAAAATTTCCTTTAAATATTCACTAAGCAAAATAGGCTTTTCACTTAGACTTTAATCATCATACTTATGAACAAGCTCTTTAAAGGTGTATATTGGTAGCCTGAAGGATTAAGAAATAGGTTAATCAAGCAATAATTACATAATCTCATATTATTTTACTTGTGTTAAGTTATTCCTAACAATAAGATAAAAACTCATCCATAATCTCTTACTATTAATTATTATTCAATGATTAGGAATATAATAAATACGGATCATACTCA
This sequence comes from Ceriops tagal, assembly GCA_021533255.1. NCBI lineage: Eukaryota > Viridiplantae > Streptophyta > Magnoliopsida > Malpighiales > Rhizophoraceae > Ceriops > Ceriops tagal. Next base: position 4,699,835 of record CM038606.1, on the reverse strand, counting down.
AACAATTCTAATAAAAAAGAAAAAAAATACAACAAAATAATCTATTCCATTAAAATATCAAACATTTTGAAATCCCTTCAAATTGTTGAAAAATCCTAACTGCTCATACTTAAAAAAAAAATCAAATTCTTACTAAATATATGTCTACTACCTTCCTTGTGTGTCTATCTCCTAAGTGAGGCATGTATACTCAAACACCCTTCTTACTTAAAGTTGATGTTATTAACTATTACTGCAACACCATGACAAATTATCATAATGCCATGGCATGTGCCATGGTATGCTATTACAATGCTACCCATGCTCCAAACTCTAACTCTTTGCTTGTTTCTTGCTAATGTCGTAGTTCACATCTTGCCTCCTTTGGCTTACTACCATGAATGTCGATCTAAAATTTTGGATCGGTTAGATCTCAGTTACAACAAACTCACCGGACCAATTCCTTTGTCTTAATGCCAATTGACCAATTTGACCCTCTATTGCTATGTTCAAATCTTTTAAAAGGTCCCATAGCAAGAGCAGTTGGAAATTTGACTTTCTTGATCCATCTTGATCTTTCCCATAACAGAATTTTCGGCGAAATTCCGACACAAATAGGTAAGCTCCTACATCTTTGGTACTTGGACTTCGCAAATAAAATTAGTGGATCTATTCCTTTTGAAGTAATGACTTTGGGGAACGGGGACTTAACTTATCCAAATCTAAGTTTCAATAATCTATCTGGCACCATCCCCAATACTTTTCCTAACCATTATGAGGTTTATTTTAATAATAAGTCTTCACATCCCGTGTAACTTAAGGTTTCTACCGCGTTCTAGATTTGTTGGCAACAAGGATTTGTTCATTCAGGAACTACCTGTCAAATGCTATCAAGCCTCATCAATCATTGCCCCCATGCCCGCAAAAAGAAGTAAAGCTATTGAACAATACTTGAGAGTATACCTTCCCATTTTCTTGTTCCTTGCACCCTTGATAATTCTTGGAAGCATATATCTCTTCTTTCGCCTTTGCCAGAAAAAGAATTCCCAACGAGAGGCAAAAGCATTGAAGAATGGAGACTTATTCTGCACATGGAACTACGATGGCAAAATTGCGTTTGAAGACATTATTAAAGTAACAGAGGACTTTGACATCAGGTATTGTATTGGGACCGGAGGTTATGGCAGTGTTTACAAGGCACAACTTCCGACTGGTAAAGTAGTTGCTTTGAAGAAACTTCATCGATTGGAAGCAGAGGAGTATGTTTTTGACCAATGTTTTAGGAATGAGGTCAAAATGCTAACAGAAATCCGCCACAAGAACATTGTTAGACTTCATGGATTCTGCTTGCATAGACGTTCCATGTTTCTAATTTATCAATACATGGAAAGAGGAAGCTTGCTCTATGCCCTAAGGAATAATGTTCTAGCGGTGGAATTGGACTGGACCAAAAGGTTCAACATCATCAAAAGCATTGCTTTTGCTTTATCTTACTTGCATCATGATTGCAACCCGCCAATTCTTCACAGGGACATTTCGAGCAGCAACATTCTCTTGAACTCCAAGTTGGATGCTTTTGTATCCGACTTTGGCACAGCTAGATTTCTTTATCCGGATTCATCCAATCAAACTGTCCTTGCCGGCACTAATGGTTGTATTGCTCCACGTGAACATTTCTTCTTCTAATACTAACTAGACTTCTTATGCCTTTAGAATACAAAATTCAAATGAACAATATTGAATCCTATAGGATTTTTCTATTGTTTCAATTTGTTGGATTGTATATCTCGCAAGACAAAGCAATATGGCATTTGCTAATGGCCTTTTCTTCTGTTTAATTTCCTTGAATTCAGAGCTTGCTTACACCATGACCATGAATAAAAAATGCGTTGTTTATAGCTTTGGGGTCGTGGCTCTAGAAACCATGATGGGAAGGCATCTTGGAGAACTGCTTTCGTCATTAACGGGGCCACGGGATCAAGAAATGATGTTAAAAGATGTGCTGGATCCACGTCCCTCACCACCCCGCAATCGTTTGGTTGATCGAAACGTGGCTCTTGTAGTCACATTGGCTTTAGCTTGCCTGCGTTCCAACCCAAAATCACGGCCAACAATGCAGAATATCTGCTGGGAACTTGTTGTTCGTCGGCCACCACTGCCCCTTTCTCTGCATGCAATATCACTGCGACGTCTGATGAATCAGGAAATAGATAGGGTGGACCAAAACTAGAAAGAAAAGGCATCTCATAAATGGAGTAGAGGATGTGAGAAAATTTATATCTCTGGAACTTTACACATGGTGTTGGAGCAGAGTTGGATAAAAATTATGAATATGTAATAAATGGTCGTGTTGTCTGGGTAACCCGTATAATTTCTTTCTGTGACAAAATAATGATGACATTTTCTACATAGAATTTTGCAAAAGGAAAGTATAATGTTTTATACTTGCTTATAGAAACAATTTTTAATGATGACTTTTCAATACTCTCAATTGAGGAGGTTGCTGAAGCAATAAGAAATTAAAAAATTATCACAAATTATTTTGGCTCTAATTACGTCCAAATAAAACAGTTTATGTAAAGAGTTTGTACTTATGATATACACTAAGAATTTCTCAATTTTTTAATTTTTATAAGAGAGTAATTATTATATTTTTGAATAAAATTATAAGTCTATTATTATTTAAGGAGATAAAATGATAGTTAATTTTAAAATTTTAAAATTATTTTATTTTTTATTAAAATTAATTTTTAATTAGTTAATAAGTAAGAAAATCAAACAAAACTGATTTTTTAAAATTAATCTAAAGTTTTGTTTTAATATTAAATTTTAAAATGTATAAATAAAAACTTTAATTGGGTTCAATTTTATAGTTAACAAAATAAATATCTCCCCTTTATTAAAGGGTAAGACTTATTATTACTAGAATTTCTTAATTAATGCAACCAGAAATTAAAATGGATCTTTGTAATAGTAAATGAATGAAAACTTGGGTTATATACAAATTACAAGGCAACTAAAAAATTTAAAAGACAAAAAGTATAGCTTTTTAATTTGTTACTAAGAACTACTAGTTTTACCTTAAAGAGAACTTAAGTTATGTCTATGACTTCAAATTGATGAAATAAATTTTAAATTTTAATTAATTTCACATATAATGGTAATTAATATTATATATAGAGAGAATAACCTTTACACAAATTATTTACTAATAGTGATGTAAGAATTATAAAATAATATGAAATTCATAAATATTTAATTCAATTCTTATTTTATTTATTTTTATAAATTTTAATTTGAAGTTATCTAATTTTTGTAAAACAATTTATTAGATATTCTAAAATTTTCACAACAAAAATTACTTTGGACATTATTAATACTAAGATGATTTTGCAACAAAAAAAAAGAAGCTAACATATAAAATAATAATAATAATAATAATAACAAGTATATAATGAAAATTTAATTATTAAAAGCAAAATTTGAATTTTCTAGCACCCGATCTCGTTTGAATCCCCCCCTTCTTAATGTAACGGACTCACCGCATAGCGCACAAGATGTGCGTCGCACTTGATGGGTATTTCATTATTTTGCTGCGTTTTACAGATGCCCGCTATGTGTTGTAAGATATAAAAAGAGAAGACTAAAGAAGTAAGTTTCTTTTTCTGAGTGTCCCCGGTGAGATTCTGCTTGCTTAAAAGGCAAATGCACTGGCCACTGTGCTACAGAGACATTTAACTTTAGTGAAACTGCTTGAAATAATATACATATTATTAGTAAAATTTTGAAGTAAAAATTGATGAAGTTTAATACGTAGATTTTGACCCCCTTCCAAGCCAAAACACCAAAAAAAAAAAAAAAGGATAGGCCCTCGAAGAGCATGAGCATGAGAAAACAAATGCACAACAATAAGTAATAATGCATCCAACCCAAGTTTATCAGATCAGATGGTGAACCATGCAGCATTGCCGACTGCCGAACTAATAATTTCCATGCGCCAAAACTGTATAGTGTGATAATTTCCCATCACATCTGCTTGCTCTCAAAGGCTTCTCGTGCGTAACGGCTGTAGTTTCCATTCCAGTTTGATATCGTATACATCAGGCAGAAGAAAAAGTACGGAAAAGTGATATCATAATTTATCAATTATAAAATATATATATATAAAAAAAAATTGTATATTTATTAACTATATAAAAATATATTAAAATATGATTAAACTTCCACTATGACAGAAGAGTTCTAAAACACCCTAAAAAAAATAAAAGGGAATAAAAAATCAATGAGGCTGTCAACTTTAAAAAAGAAAAAAAAAAGATTATGCTAATTTTGTAAAAGTTACTAAATAACAATTTAATTAATTAAAAAGTAAAAAAAACATATATAATATATTTATGTTCATCCAAAAATTTTATTAAATATAATCTAATTATTAGAATTTTATTTTTTAACAGACAATCATTTTTGTATCATTTTCAAACCATTTTCTTCTTTGTTTCTTTTTCTAGTTCAAAGATTGTAATTTTCTAAACCCCACGATACTTCCGCTTAATAGATTTATAGCGCTTGGTAAGGCTGCACCGCAGCCTTTGCCGATTGGTGAAGATGATGTTTGTGCCGTATAGGTGCTTGGGAAAGGAACTCGAGTGGATTATCAAGCCCCAAAGGATTATAATTTCTTTTTCCCAAACAATTTTGCATATCTGCCAAATTGTGTGGCCCCTTCTATCAAGTTTGGCGGTTGCCTGATATGAGCAGTGGGCTGTTTTTCTTTTTAAGCCTTGTGAAATGAGGATGGGGTGG
>CM038606.1:4589654-4694953 GCA_021533255.1 Ceriops tagal | reverse complement strand
GTAATGTAACAAATCCCCTCAACCATGTTGTATTTGATCTTTCTCCCATACTTGCGGATAAGCTCAATGGGTCAAAACCTGTCCTCAAATGTCCTTACTTCCCAATATATAAACACTAGTTTATCAAGAATACGTTAAAAAAACACTTCAAATTGTTGATTCATCGTCGGGATAGCTTAGAACCAGTATGAATACATAGATTTTGACCCCCTTCCAAGCCAAAACAAAAAGATAGGCTCTCTAAGAGCATAAGCATGAGAAAACAAATGCACAACAATAAATAAAAATACACCCAAACCAAGTTTTTCAGATGGTGAACCATGCAGCATTGCTGACTGCCGAACCAATAATTTCCATGGGCCAAAACTGTATGGTGTGGTAATTTCAGGACACATCTGCTTGCTCTCAAAGGCTTCTCGTGCATCCAAGTCTAGCAACGGCTGAAGTTTCCATTCTAGTTTGATATCATATACATCCCAAACAGATGCAGGGAAACCGGAAAAAAATGTACGGACGGTGGTAGAATTTTGGGCGTCGGAGTTCGATTTGGACGATGTTGCCTTCAAAACTCCAATTGTCCAAGTAAGTTGGTTCTGTTTTGGGGACGAATATGTGCACAACAAAGCTACTCTTAACTCTTCTAGCACCAAATATTAGCGCTACTGTTAGTGCTTGCTTCAGTGACAGCTGAATTATGGGGGCATTGGTAAGGCAAGTCAAATTTCCTACCCATCAAAAGTGGGTTTGTTTCGAGGAGTCGTGAATTCTCTGAGCCTAGCCAATCGAACGGACGTCGTATGCCTAGTCGAGGATCGGTGTTAATTCACTTTTCCACCCCCATCTTAACCATTCTACTGTAAAAAAAAAAAAAAAAAAAAAAAACTTGAGAGGATTTCATTAAATAGAAGTAATTGACCTTATCATTGACATTGCTGATTCTTATTGTTAATTTTAAATTATTATTAATATATAATTAAATAATTATAATAATATGATAATAATATATTTTTATTATTAAAAAATAATATAAGTATATTAATTAATTTTTTTAATTTTAAATCAAAACATTCATCATTTGAATAAAAATAATTACAATTAAAATTTTTTTAAACTTAATTACAATAATTATCAAATTTGAAACTCAATACTATGCTTGAATTTTAATTTATTATTTTTTAAAAAAGAATACACCAAAAAAATTAAACATTTGTCAAGTATATAAAATTATATTAAATCATTGCTCAACTTTAAAATGCAATGCATGAAATTTAATTTTTTTTTCTTTTCTTTTTTAAATTGAGTATAAAGTATAAAATTAAATTAAAGAATTTTAAATCTATGAGACGAGCATCCGGTTAAATAATAATAATAATATTCCTGAGATAAGAAAATACTATAAATAAATCCTATTACTTTTATAATTGAAAAAAAAAATCCAAAAATAGATTATGCTACTTTGTGAAAGCCACCAAAAAGATAATTTAATTAATTAAAATTTAAAAATTATAAAAAAAATTATATAATATATTCATGTCTATTAAAAAAACTTATTAAATATAATATAACCATAAAAAAGTCTATACAATTCAATTTACGGTATTTCTTTTTTTTTCTTTTTGTGTCTTTTTTGGTTCAATGATTACAATTCTCACACTCTTCACATTCAATAACACTGGCGTGGTGCTTGGTCATGGAACTTAACAGGTCCTTTCAATACACTGTTTCATGATTTAACCCGCAAATATTTTGATTTAGAACCTGTGCTTGAGTCAAGGCGAAAAAAATTATCTTAAGTCGTCGGTTGTATATCCTACTACTAGACTAAAGGCGGTTTCCATCAATTCCACTTTATTTTGTATGTATGTATTGTCTGATGGCGATGAACTAAAAAGAATCTAGGAAATTAAGTACAGGTCCAAGCATAATTGGAAAAATAACCATTGGAAAGCAACTTCTTAGTTCCACCTGCATTAACATGCTTGACATTATATGTTTTGTATATGACTAGAATTTTCAAAGCGTCACAATCAAGGTCACAGCGGTTGACTCATTGACTAGAAGACCAATAATGCAGGACTACTAGCAGTAGTGGCAGCATTTATTGTGGCACCAGAGCAATCAAATTGCTTGAAACCCATTAACCTAAACGCTCAGCCCGATAATAAGCGTACAACTGCAGAGCCCATCATGGCATTATCTATCACCATTCCCGTTAAGATTGTAGCTTGGACTACCTTCATTTACACCTGTGTGATTATTAATCTTAGTCCAAGCGTGCCAATTTTGTCAGCTACAGCGTTCGAGTCGTCGTTGTCATCATCGCTAAGGCAAGAGGCACAGGCTTTGCTCAATAGTGGGGTTAGAGCTTTTGGATTGAACACTCTCGTGCTTGTGACCACGAGGCATTTAGTTTTTCCTATGTCCTTTGTAGAAGTTAAGTCAACCTTTTCCCTTGAATAGTAAAGAGAAAGTTGAACACCACAGAAAATATAAAAGAAAATGATGAGAAAAAAGAAACATTATATTATACTTGAGAGAGAATACAAATTAATTAGATGCTTCCACCCCTTGGGGCTACTCCCCTTTATATACAACTCTACCTTTTAAATGGATGGCCAAGATTCATCTAATCTAATGACTACAATCAAAGTTTTAGAGAATTCTAAAAGGATCTTTACAAGTCTACATAATCAAGAGAATTCTAGAATAAGGTGGAATGTTCTAGGTCCTAGTAAGCCTCTAGGCTTCCCTAGAACATTTCAGGGTGTTTCACTCTCCCCCACCTAATCCTTCGACGCCCTCGTCGAGTCCTTGTATGCTTGAAGTTGTTGTTGAAATTGTCACGTCTTCTTTACTTTCCCATGTTGCTTCACTCTCGAGCAATCCCTTCCATTTGATCAAGTATTGAGTGCTTAGTGGTATACCATGTTTTCGAACAATCCATTTGCCAAGCACTTCTTCGACCTCTTTGTTGTAGGACTTTATCACAATCGGGGGAGCTCTGTTGGATACTTCACATCTTGGATCTTCCTGGTCTTCCTTGAATGGTTTGAGCATACTTACGTGGAAGACTGGGTGGATTTTTAAGTTTTTGGGCAGGTCCAATTTGTAAGAAACCTTACCAACCTTTCCCAGGACTGAGTAAGGTCCCTCATACCTCCTTATAAGACCCTTATGGACAGAACGGAAAGCTTTGAATTGTTGGGGCAAGATTTTGACCATTACCTTGTTTCCAATAGCAAACTCGACCTGTTGTCTTCTCTTGTCTGCCCATTTATTCATCTTCTTAGCTGCCTTGTCAAGGTAGGAATGGGTTATGTTGGTTTGCTCCTTCCATGACTTGGCCATCTTTAGGGCTCTTGGACTTCTGGTTGATGAATCTATATCCACGCTATGGGGCATTAAAGGTTGTTGCCCAGTCACCAACTTAAAGGGACTTCTCCCGGCCGCCTCGCTCTTTTGTAGATTGTAAGAAAATTGAGCCGTGTCCAGGAGTTTCCCCCAATCTTGTTGGTTGGCACTTACAAAGTGCCTAAGATAACACTCCAAAAGAGCATTCACCCTCTCAGTTTGATCGTCTGTCTGAGGGTGAAAACTGGTGGAGAAATGCAACTCAGTTCCCAAAAGTTTGAACAACTCGTCCCACAGTCGACCCGTGAAACGAAGGTCACAATCAATTATGATATGACACAGCAACCCCCAATACTTTACCACATTTTTAAAGAATAACTGTGCCGCTTCTTCAACTGTACAATCAGTTAGAGAAGGGATGAACGTCTCGTACTTTGAAAAGCGATCTATGACTACTATGATTGACCCTGACCCTTCTAACTTGGGTAATGCAAAAATGAAGTCCATTGTAATGGTCTCCCAAGGCCTTTGAGGTTTTGGTAACGGTTCCAATAAACCTCCATGTAATTGGTGGTCAACCTTGTCTTGTTGGCACACCAGACAAGTTCGAACATACATCTCAACCTCATCCCTCAATTGAGGCCAATAGTATGTCGCCTCCAACAATGTCCATGTCCTCTTTATGCCTGGGTGACCCACCCACTTGGTATCATTGCACTCCTTAATGAGGGAGCATCTTATATTCCCTCACTTAGGCACATAGAGTCACCTTCCTCGGGTATAGACTAAGCCATCTTTTACCCAAAACCTTTTTGTCTCCCTCTTGACAGCAAGGTTGGTCAGTTGCCTAGCCATGGGATCATGCTTGAGCCCTTCTCAAATTAGGTCCTTCATATCTCCCTTTACGCGAGAGATGACCGTCAATTCTGCTTTGCGACTTAGGTCATCAGCGACTACATTGGCTTTGCCCGGTTTATATTCCAATGTATAATTGAACTCTACCAAATAGTCTTACCACTTAGCATGCTTTGGGGTTAACTTCTTTTGGGTTTGGAAGTAGCTAATGGTCACATTATCTGTCTTGATCACAAATTAAGAACCTAACAGATAATGATGCCAAGTACGGAGACAGTGCACAATGGCGGTCATTTCCTTCTCTTGCACCGTGTACTTCCGTTCGGTGTCATTCAGTTTCTTACTCTCATAAGCCACAGGATGCCTTTCTTGCATTAGGACCCCTCTTATAGCAAAGTCTGAAGCATCGGTGTGGACTTCAAATGCCTTAGTAAAGTCAGGGAGAACAAAGACAGACTCTTTATTTACCGCAGCCTTCAACCCTTCAAAGGCCATTTGCTGTTGAGTTGTTCATTCCCATGACTGGTTTTTCTTCAACAAATCAGTTAAGGCAACCGTCCGCGCTGAGTATCCCTCAATGAACCGCCAGTAGTAGTTGGCTAGACCAAGGAATGATCGCAACTGTGACACATTCTTTGGCGGTTCCCAATCTTGGATGGACCGGACCTTCTCTTTGTCCATTCGAATTCGTCCACTCCCCACCACATGACCAAGGAAGTGTACTTCCCGTGCTGCGACAGTACACTTCTCCCTTTTTATGTAGAGTTCATTGTCCCGCAACAACTTGAACACAGTTTGTAGGTGGTCTACATGGTCTTCAAGAGTCTCACTGTAGATAAGGATATTGTCTAAGTAGACCACTACAAATTGGTCCAAAAATGGCTGAAAGTTCTGGTTCATGAGTGTGGAGAAAGTGGCAGGGGCGTTGGTTAGCCCAAAAGGCATCACTAACCATTTAAAGGAACCATAACGGGTCACACAGGTCCAAAAGGCGTTGGTATCCAGAACACAAGTTCACCTTTGTAATCCACTTGGCTCGCCCTAATCTATCAAACAAATCAGGAATGAGAGGAAGGGGGTACCAATTCTTTACCGTAATCTTATTAAGCGCCCTGTAGTCGATGCACATACGTAATGAACCATCATGCTTCCTCTGGAACAGAATTGGGGCGTTATAGGGAGCTTTTGAAGGTTGAATTTGACCCGTATCAAGTAAACTAGTTAGTTGCCTCCTCAACTCCTCAAGTTCGGCAGGTGTCATGCGATAAGGAGTCATAGCAAGTGGCTTAGACCCTTGCTCCAACTCCATTTTGTGGTCAATTTCCCTCCTTGAAGGAAGTCGTTTGGGCAGCTTAGGAGGCATGGCATCCTTGTTTTCTTCAAGGACGTCTTTAACCTTCTGGGGTAAGTCCACTTCTAGAGAAGGATCGCTTGTCACCATCTCTGCCAAGTATGTGATTTCCCCTCGCTTGACGCCCTTTTTTGCTTGCATTGTAGATAGGACTTTCCTATCACTCACCTTCAAGGTGGTAGAAACCATGTACGGGGCCTTTGTCTCAAGTACACACACAGAGTTTAAATAGGGCATAGGAACGATTTGTATCTTACGAAGGAAGTCCATACCAAGCACGATCTTGAAACCATCCATGTGCACCACTGAGAAGTCCACTGCACCTCTCCATGGACCAAGGCTCATCGGTTAAAAACATGACCATTTAAATAAATGGTTCTAAGGGACACAACTTTTCTCTTTTTTTCTTTTTTTTTTGTCTTTTATTGTAAAACAACATATAAGATCGTTATTTGATATCTTTTAAGTAATTGCCCTTTGGTCCAATGGTCATAACCTTTTAGGTTTCTGAAATCCACCAAACACCATTATCGTTTATTACTAAATAGACACAACAAATAATTGTTTGAGATAATTAAACTAATGGTTGTACGGTGCCTCTTGAGTTCAAATTTAAGAAGGCATAATTTTTCATTTCTTCCTTTTTTTATTTTGAAAATCCAATAATCACTCGTTATTTCAAAATATAAAGAATATAGTGGATCTTCAACAATTTTAATAATCATTTGCATAAATAAAAGTATCTTACAGTTTGAACCTTTACATAGTGAAAAGTACATTACAGTAAGTTTGAATCATATAATAGGCAAGTTTTGAAGCAACTATTCTTATTGACAAGTTGTAAAATCAATTCACACAAATGAATGTACACCATTATACTTCTCTTTTTAAATAATTGACATATTAAAAGTCATTGTGTCTATATTTTTTTCATAAATGTTTTAAAGCCCTTTAACTTGTTGGAATAGTCTAAACATTTCATATTTATATAGGCAGATTGAGGTTTTCGCTATAAAACACCCTTTTAAGTTTGTTATAAGTCTTATAGACTTATCCTTCCAATTTACTAAAACAAAGCACTATATGACCTTGAGATGGAAATAAAATTGATTATAATGTTTCAATCATATTAATGATGTACTTTGACTCATTAAACTCAAGATTTAACATTATATCAAACATTGTGTTGAGTTTCCATCATTGGTGATTTGTATTTATGGGTTTGAAACCCATCCCTTTTGATGTCTTATTCATTATATCTCTTTTTAATTCTTTTGTTAAAGGATTAGTCATGTTTTAACTTGAACTCACAAAATCAATCATGACTACTCTGTTTGTAATCAAGTATCTCCCATAACTGTGTTTTAGTCTAATGTGTCTTAACTCACCATTATATATTTAACCATATGCTCTTACTACAGTCATGACACTGTTACAGTGTATACTACTGGGTGCAATTGGCTTTTCCTATAGAGGAATCTTGTAAAGCAAATTCCTTAATCAGTCTACTTATTTACTTGTTGAAGCTAATGTTATAATTTTTGTAACTATTGTAGAATCTGTTATACATGTTTGTTTCTTAGAATCCCAAGAAATTGCACCCCTACTAAGTATAAAGATTTATCCATTAGTTAAAGTATGATCTTTTTATCAATGATCTAACTAGTATCTAAATATCCTTCTAAAACAGAAAGGTAACCAGTATAATTTATACCATAATTTATTATTTTCTTTAGGCATTTTAGGATTCTACTTACTCTATGTCAATGCAAGTCACTAGGATTACTTGTATATCTACTCATTTTATCAACTATATAGGTTATGTCTAGCCTTATACTTGTCATTTTGTACATTAGACATCCTATTACCTTGGTATATTTTAGTTGGCATATTAGACTTCCAACATTCTTAGTAAAATTCATGTTAAGATCAAATGGGGTAGAGGCTGGAATATAGTGAAAATGATTAAATTTACTAAGAACTTTTCTAATATAATGTGATTGAGATAACATTATACTTTTTTGATCTTATAAAATTTTGATTCCAAAGATGACATTTGTCTCACCCATGTCTTTTGTATCAAAGTTACTTGACAAAAACTTTTTGATAACTTCAACTTGTTCTAAGTCAGTCTTAAAAATTAACATGTCGTTTATATATAAGCAAATAATGACACCTCTTCCTTCTTCAAACTTGTTATAATCATATTTATTTGATTTATTAATCTTGAATCCATTAGCAAATACCATTTTATCAAATTTTTGATGTCATTGTTTAGGTGTTTGTTTTAGTCCATACAAGGATTTAACTAATTTACAAACTTTTTTCTCTTGATTAGGCACAACAAATCCTTTAAGTTCCTTCATGTGCACTTTTTTTTCTAATTCATTATTTTGGAATGTTGTTTTTACATCCATTTGATAAATTACTAGGCTATGAATTGAGGCAAGTATAATGAGAAGCCTAATTGTAGCAATTCTAGCCATTGGTAAGTATGTATCAAAATAATCAATATTATACTTGAAGTTCCCGACTTCTCCCTAGGATCTATTAGTTTGTGATATTGAGAGGGGGGGTGAATTAGTATTACCACAATTCGCAATTCGCAGGTAAGTGAACAACTTCAACCTTTTCTTAAAAGCAAACTCTTTCTCAAACTCGACTAAGGTAGATCTATTGCTACCTACTAATCACAATAGTCCCCAAAGTCACCTTTCAAACACCTTGCCTAATAGATAATTTGGATATTCTTGTTTAGGTCTTCATTAGGTTATGGGTTGGCTGATACTTTAGCTGCGTTCACAACTTAATTCAAAACACAAAATGTAAAGCAAATTAAGGACACACGAGATTTACGTAGTTCCATCAACAGGACGTACATCCACAGTGGTAGGGACTCTCCCTTACCAAGATTATCCACTATACTTAAGAATTCCAGTTACAATAGATGTTTTAATCCTCTGCTCCTTTTACTATTGCAATTACTAAGCAAGTACAATACAAAGAGTGTCACTTACTATGTCTACCTTTCTTCTAGCTTGTCTTGCCTATGTTGAATTGAATGGCTGCTTCACTGCCGTTTAGAAGTTCACCACAACGCTCTTTAACCTCTCTTGAAGAAATTTGGAAATACGTTGATTTCTTTCCGATGTTTCGCCAAATTCTTCTCTAGGTTGTCTCACACAACTCCTGCTTTCACTGTCTCATGGTCTCACCCATCTCCTTATCTCACGACTCGCCTCACGTTTCTGGTTTGTCGTTCCACATCTCATGGCTTGCCTCATGTTTCTGGTTTGGTGTTACACATCTCACACATGTTTTTGGTTTGCACCCTTTGCTAGTCACACACCTCATGCACGCTTCAGGTTTGGTGTTTCACGTCCCACGTACGTTTCTGGTTTGCACGCCTTACTGGTCACACGCCTTACCACCGTTTCTGGTTTGCACTTGTCCATTTCACACCTCCAAACAGCTTGGTTTGCTCTCCCGGTGGTCTCTTCTTTCACGGTTTCTCCTCTCTTCCCTTACGGACAATGTGTTATCTTCTCTCTTATGTGAGTCACATGGTTTTCTCCAGTCGTCACACCTCTTTGCTGTGTGTTCTCCCTTGCCGTCCAGCCTTGCTTTGGCCATTCTCCTCCTTGCTTGGCCATCCACCCCTTTGCCGTGGTTGTGTTTGGCCGTGTAGATTGGTTTAGACATTCACCTTGTTTGGCCGTGTAGGTTGGTTTGGACGTTCACCTTTGGTTGGTCGGTTGTCTCCCTTTGGCTGTCCCTTTGTGTTTTGCCGTCCAGCTCTTGCTGTCCAGCCATTCCTCCCTTGTTTTCTCTCTTTGGCCTATCACCCTTTGTGTTTTGTCGTCCAACACTTTCTGATTTGTGATTTGCCGCTCACCTTTGGTTGCTGTCCAACCATGTCTTCTCCTTTGCAGGTGGTGGTTTGCCGTTTGCTCCCTTGTGTTTGCCGAGTGGTTTGCTTTGGACGTCTTTTTGTTTGGCCAGATCCTTCCTCATGTTTTCTCTCTTTGGTCGGTTGGTTGTCTAGGTTTGATGTCTGTTTTGCTCAATTGCTGACTTATCTTCATTTATTGTCTTATAATGGCCTTTATATACTCCTCCATGAAACCCTAATAGGGCTTACTTGTGGCAAATTTATTGTCTTGCCTTTCTATGTGGCTTTTATGTTCTTGCCCCTCTATGTGGCTTTTACCTTCTTGCCCTTCCTTGTGGCTTTACTTTTTTGCACATTTAAACCTAGTTGACAACAATTACAACCCATACAAGGCTGTGGGAATAACAATACTTTTAAGTAAAGCCTTTTTCAACTAGCCTAACTTTAAATGTATTAATGGTTCCATTAAACTTCCTTGTCTTTTTGAAAATCTATTTACATCCAATTGGCTTTGTATTAAGTGGGAGGTCTACTAATTTCCATATTTTATTACTCATAATTGAATTCATTTCATCATTTACTGCTTTCTTCCAAAACACAACATCTTGCGATTTCATCATTTCACTAAATATCTTCGGATCATCTTCAATATCGAAACAATATGAATTTGATTATTCATTGATTCTCTTGTTCCTTTTACTAAGAACATAAAATAATTAGAACCATAAGATTTTTCTTTCTTCGCTCTTTTGCTTCGACGAAGTTCAATGACTTTATCATTTTCATTTTCTCTAGCCAATGCCTCATTTTCTTTATCAAAAACTTGTTTCTGTTATGAAATTTTAAGAGTAGAGATGAACTTATTTTCATAAAAAATAACATCACTTGATTCTATGATTGTGTTAACAAATATAGAGATGTTAGGCTATATGACCATGAATCGATAGACCTTGTTATTGTGAGTATATCCTAAGAAGATACACTCAATTCCCCTTTTATCCAATTTTTTCCTTTTAAGTTTAGGAATTCTAACAATTGTTCTGTAACCTTAAAGTCTTAAGTAATTAAGCTTTGGTTTCCTTTTATTCCAAAACTTATATGGGTTGTTTTATTCCTTTTAATTGGAAATTTATTCAAAATGTTGCATGTTGTGAACAATACCTCACCCTAAAATCCATAGCTTAAGCCTAGATTTGACAACATAGCATTGACCATTTCCATCGATGTTCGATTTTTATGTTTAGCAACACTATTTTGTTGTAATGTATAAGGAGTAGTTGTTTGATGAATGATTCCCACAAACTTAAAGAATGTAATGTCATAATATTTTTTTCCCTTATCAGATCATAAGCACTTAATAACAGATTCATATTATAACCCAACTTCAAATTTATATATTTTGAATTTTTCAAGAACTTTATTTTTAGTATACAGTAAATAAACATGGCAAAATCTAAAGTAATCATCAATAAATGTCACAAAATGTCTCTTTCCTTTTAGTGTTGGGGTGTTATGCAAATCACATACATCACTATGAATTAATTCTAACATACTTGAAGATCTTTGAATGCTTAAAAATGCACTTTTAGTTATTTTTTTAATATACAAGTTGTGCATTTATCTTTAAATTTATCAAAATATGACAGTAGTTCTAATTTAATCATGCCTTGTAATCTTCTAAAATTTATATGACCTAATATATTATACCATAAAGAATAATGCTTAACAATATAAGTAAAAACATTATTATTATTGATATTAAGTTTAAACATTACATCATATAAGTAATCTTTTCCCATAAATATGCCTCTTTTTGAGAAAACAAAGTTATTTGACTTAAATACAAGTTTAACCCATATTTATTTAAAAGACTACCTGAAACCAAATATTTTCTAATTTTTGGAACATAAAATACATTTGTAAGAGTAATGACTTTCCTAGAAGTGAATTGCAATTCTACTTCTCCAATTCACATAATAGGAACTATAGCAGAATTTTTCATGTATATTATAGTACCATCAATTATCGGTTTCAATTCTTTGAAGAGATTTTTGTTTTTGCAAACATATCGAGTAGCTCCAAAATCAATCTACCAAGTATTGTTATCTACTACTAAGTTGATCTCTGTAATCATAATAACCAATTTCTTATTTGTTACTCTAATAAAAGCTTGCCTTTTCTTTTCTCACTCGAATTTATAGTGTCTTTTCTTATGACAGAAATGACATTTGTCATTTGTCTTCTACCTTTTATGTTGCCTTTTGTCACCATTGGATTGATTCTTTCTCTTATTAGGAAACTTGCTGGAGTGTTCATCTTTAACTACATGCATTATTGAAAAATGAAAGACTTACTCTTTGTTTTCTTCCTGTGTATAAAATTCTATTTTTACACAAAGATGATCAATAAGTTTTTCAAGAGAAATATCTTCTACTTTGTGCTTTAAGCTTCTCTTAAAATCTTTCCATGAATGAGGTAATTTGTTTATTATTGAACTCATAATAATGATTTCATCCATAAACACCTTGTGTTGTGAAAAGTGATCAAGTATTCTCTTAATTTGAGAAAATTGTTCTATTATTAGTCTACTATTAATCATCTTATAATTATTGAATTTAGAGATAAGAAATTTCTTTCTTGTTGCATTTTCTTGCATGTATTTCATCTCTAATTTTTCCCATAGTTCCTTTGCAGTTTGACAAGTGTAGTAAACGTCAAATATTGACTCACTCATTGTGTTCAAGATGTGTCCTTTACATATCTCATCATCTGTCTCCTATTTTTGTCTCCTCCTGGTATTGACAATAATTTCATTTTTTGACTTTTTTAGTCTTGTAGTATTAAGACCATAAGTTACTTGTATTGACACTAACAAAAAGTAAATTTCCTCTATTAAATCTTACTAATTTCATACAATTAGAAACTAACTCTTTTAATGTATCAGCCATAGTATAAGAAAATTTTGCCTTAAAATTATTTATGCAAAAATAAGGTTATATTAGAAATTGAAAGAAATTGCTTTAAGTTATGTGTTCGATTCTTTCTCAGAATAAAATGAAGTACATTTGATTGTAGATTACACTACTAAAATCAAGCCTTCGAGAAGTTAATGTATTTTCAAAATTGCTTTTTAATTTGCCTATAATATTTCTATAGTAATATTATAAACAATAAGATTTTTGATAGAATAAGGGAAGATTAAAAGAAGAAAAGAAAATTTTCATATAAGAAAAATGGTAGATATTTGGTATTTAAAAAAATGAATGACTACGTTTAATTAAAAATCACCTTAATCCAATAGTTAAAAGATAAGATTATTTAAATAAATGGTTCTACTTAAAACAATTACTTATGTAATAGTGACAACTTTTAGGTTTAGGTATTAAGTTTCCATTTCTTCCTTTTTTTTCATTTTGCAAATCTAAAGTCTAGCTTTTAAGCCTCCATCAATTTTTATGGTTTCCATACCAATTTCATTGTATTTAGGAGAGCTCGGGCATCAAAAGGCTTATCCGTCTAGAGGGTTCCCAATAAACAATATAGGGCATTTGTCTCTTCTTCGTCTTCAAAGCCATTATCCATTATTGCTTCCTCTGTAGAAGGGGTCAATGGCTTACAAATTATAATGAAACTCTCACAAGGCAAACACTTTGAGAATAAACATGTTAATCTGAATATGGCTAGTGCTTATTGTAGGACAGAGCTCCACACCTTGAACAAAATCAGTTGTGGGCTATAAGATCGAGCTTGCTTTGAGATGTTGCATAACAACCAAGTACAAATGAGAGAAGAAAGGGAGGAAGAAAAAAAGCAATGAGATGTTTGGGGCTTTCCATTTTTTTCTTCTCAACGACATCATAATGTTTAAGATATTGGTGAGACTACCAATAGTGGATGTCATCAGCTACACCTCCATTTACAAACAATGGTACACTTTAATCAAAACCCAACATTTCTTCTTAACCCACCCTTACTTTTCTTCGAAATCCCACCCTTTGATCTTCCTCCATTAGTACAATTACACTTGTAGAAGTAATTTCTTGTCTTCTTATTGTAATCCCCGATCTTTCAACTGTTACAGCACTATTCCTTGCCCATTCCTCTCATCACCTTGCTACTTAGATATTCTGGGGCACATTCACAACTTGTTCTGGCTTTCCAAACATAGCAACAGTGGTACAAAAAGTTATAAGTTTTATTACTTGTGGAATTACTAGGTGTTGATTTTAGCATATTTGAGGCATTTTTATGATACCCCCAAATGCCAGCTCCTTTTGCTAAAATAGGGTAGCTGGAGAACAATAGGTTTTGTTGAGGAAGCAAAGTATTGGTCTGTTAGTAGCAAGGGGCGCTTTATCAAAGGAGCGTTGCATTAGGTGTCATATAGCAGTTTTGTTTTAGCGTTTGATATTGCTTGTAAGACTTTTAAGAGGATGGGATTGTCGTTAAAGGTATTTAGTTGTCTTGCCAATATAGAATTTAGGGATAAAAGGCTTATAATGCTTGTCAATGATTTTTATGAAAAAAGTTAAAGATTTAAAAGCATACTATCAATTACATAAATGAATGTAAAATGCAACAAAGATATTCTAAATACACAATGTCCATAACTATACTCTCAAATCTAATAATTAAGTAATCGACAACATAAGTTCAAACTAGTCCTTTTGAAATTTATTCCTATTGAGAATTATGTCTTTTTTGAATATATGAAAATCAAGAATATTTCTTAGAACATAGCCTAATATACACTTCCACTATAAATGATGTGGTTGCTATTAATTATTTTAAAAGGTGGAATTACCTTGCTAAGTTAAGAAATGAAATATCTTGTTAAAAACATAAACTCAAATTCACTTCCACTTTAATGAAGTATTTTGCTCAAAAAATAGGGAAGGGTGACAAACCAAATGCAAATGTATTAGAAGTATAAAATATTTATATGAAGGCACACAAGAAATTTTGGTAAATTGCTAATATAATATAATAATTTACCAACACTTCCACCATAACCATCATAATGGTTTAAGTATCAACTGTTTAGAATAAAAATAATATTACATATCCATTAATATCTTATATCAATATATTTTGATCTAGTATAAAAACTTAAAATTTTATTAAGATGGATTATACTTTAATTATCATAATACAACACATACTTTCAATTATTCAAAACTAAACTTCTTTGTAAATATTTTCATCCAAAGTAATTCTTTAAATGCTTCAATTATAATAATAAACTTTACTTTTATAATAAACAATGCAACACACTTTTATAACTAAAATTATCCACTAATAACTTGAAGTAGACTTGTTGGAATCAATGTTCCCTACCATATATGAATCTATGTATCTAACAAAAGAACACTTACCACTTTTAAAATGAAGTCTTAAATTAGTAGAACCATACAAAAATCTTAATATCTACTTCACTACATTTTAATACTCCTTACGGGAATTTGAAAAGAATCAACTAACAATGCTAACTGCATGAGCTATATTGAATCTTGTACACACCATTGCATATATTAAACTACTTATAAATGATGCATAAGAAACTCTCTACATCACTTAATTATCTTTCTTTGTGGAAGGACATAAGTTAACAAATAATCTAAAATATGTAGTAAGATGAGTACTTACTACTTTAACTTTATCTAATGTTGAACCTCTAAAGTACTTCTTCAATGTATTACTTTTGAGACAAATATAAATTCTTATTTTTGCTATCTTAAGTAATTAACATGCTAAGGATCTTCTTTATTGGTCTTTCAAGGCAAAGGACTTACTTAACTCTCACTTTAACGTGTCAATTCTATAAGCATTATAACTAACAATAAATAGTAAAATAATGACATTATAATTAGTGAATTTTTGAAAAAAAAAAAACACTATGATAAAAAATAGTTTTTTTAATGGCCTTGCTTTTCCGTAACAAACTCAAATTTCTCATACCATTGCCTTAAAACTTGTTTTAAACCATATAAAATTTACTTTAACCAATACATATATTTCTCTTTTCCTTTTACCTCAAAGTCATATGGTTATTCCATATAAATTTCTTCTTTCAAGTCACTATGGAAAAAAGTAATTTTCACATCCATTTGCTCAATCTCCAAGTTTGGCATGTAGTCAAACTAAACATAAATCAAATAAAAGGCATTTTTACTACTGGTGAGAAGATCTCTTCAAAGTTGATGTCTGTTTCTAACTGGATCTCTTGACATTCAATCTAACCTTATACCATAGACATGAAATGTTTTCTTTTTATTTCATCTTGTAAACTCACTAAGTTTTTAAAATCCTCTTACTTTTAAATAACTCTACTAACTTATAAGTAGAATTATCATACAAGAATTTTATCTCATTTATCATGACATTTATTAAGTGATATTTATGCTCACTTTCAACTACTTCTTATAACACTTAGGTTTTTTCCTTTTAGTTAACGTCATAAATTTATTAAGAAAATACCAAGTAAAATACATTAGAATTTTGTTATACCTTAATGGTTGAAATGAAGGAAGATGTATGAGTAGATGGTTTTTTATAAGAGCATTAATATCACTTGCATGTTACATATTATAATTTTGTTAAACATTTTTATCATGTTCTTAAACATCACCATGAACATTAACTAGATCACTTAAAGGTATTTGGAAAATTGAATCAATATCAATAAGACTATTATTAATCTAAGTAGTTACCTTTTCAATATCTTCATTATTTTGATCATAAAAAAACACAATATCTTTGCTTATGACAATCTTCTTCTTAACCAAATCATATAATCAATACTTAAAGTCCTTTCACCATAACCAAGAAAGATACATTATTGAGTTTTTGCATCTGACATCCTTTTTCATTTTTTGGGATGTAAATAAAAGTCTTATAATAAAAAATGTACAAATTATTATAAGAGACTTCTTTACCAAACTAAACTTTTTTTAAAACATCACTTCATAGAGGAATACTAAGAAACAAATTAATCATATGTGTCATTATATTCAAAACTTCATTTTAAAAGGATATAAGTAACTTTACATCTGAGTGTAAACATCTAACCTTCTTAATCAGTTTTTTATTTATCCTTTCAACTAAGTTATTCAACTATGGTGTTTTAGGAGGTGTCCTCTAATGTCTAATTCCATATTTTTTACAATACTTATCAAACACTCTACTCACCACCATTATTAATATAGACACATTTTAACTTTTTACCTATCTATCTTTCAATAAAGGTATGAAATTGTTTAAACACATCAAAGACTTAATATTTAGTCTTTAAAGAATAAATTCAAAGCTTCCTTTAGTGATCATTAATAAAAGTCACAAAATAGATAGCACCACCAAGTAAGCATGTCTTCAAAGGACCACATACATCATAATGCACTAACTCAAGTAACTCTAATTTCATTGAAGGCTGGTAACTTTTGAATGTAGCTTTATTTTATTTCTTAGCCAAACAATAAGCATACTTTCTTAAAATTACACTCTTCATGTTTGGAAATTATTTTTTTCTTGTTAAACAAGTTATTCCCTTTTAACTTATATGACTAAGTCACATATACCACAATTTAGTGGAATCTTCATTTTCCATTACATGCATAACAACTTTGAAGATGGAAGGTTTAAAAAAATATAAATTAAAGCATTTCTTATCTTATGTCATAATTAGAGAGTCTTTTGTAAGTTTCCACTAGCCACTAATAAAAATGTTACAAGAACACTCACCATCAAGCTTTCCTGTTGAAATCAAATTCAAATAGATATTTATGACATGTTTAGCATTTCCTAATGTTAGCTATGATCCATTGCTAGTTTTTAAGTAAACATCACTAATATCAACAATTTTTACTAAGTCTTTATTACCATCTTCAATGCCTTATAATCACAAGTAGTATATATTGTGAAGAATTCCTTTATTAAAGTAACATGAAAGGGGACACCACTATTTATAACTCAATCAATTTCATTAGATATCAGATAGATCATATTCTCATCACAAATAATAATAAAGTCACTACTAATAGAAGTAGATGTAGTAGCAACATAATTGTTATCGTCATTCTTTTTTTCATGTTTATCACTGTCATTTTTGTTTTTTCTCTTTCACTTGTAGTACCTTTTCTAAATATTACCCATCTTTCCAAAATAATGACATTAGATATTTTTGTAATTTGATCTTAACTTATTTCAACTTTTACTTCTACTCTTTTTACCCCTTCATTTTTCTTGGTTTCTCCCTTTATTTCAATAACTATAACCTTAACCTCTAATTTGAATGATTATAAATCTTAAGATTTTCTTCTCATCTCTTTATTTAACACATTTTCTTTTACAAGTTCTAATGATAAAACACTGCTAAAAGTAGAATTGGTAAATGAAATCCAGAAAATCTATTAAGAATCAGATAAAGTAAAAAGTAACTATAGGGCATGAACCTTATCATTGAACTTAATATGCATGCCTTATAACTGATTAGTGAGACTCTAAAACTCATTCAAGTGGTCAACAACTAAACTCCCTTTTTTATATTTCAACTACATCATTTTCTTTAACAAGAATAACTTATTATTATTAAACTTAGAAGCATATAATATTTCAAGTTTGCTCCATAAAATCCATGTATATGTCTCATTACAAATGTGATTGTAAAAATTATCATCAATAAATTATCGTACAAAATTGTAAACCTATTTATGCTCGAATTCCTATTCCATTTTGGTCTTGGACTTAATTTTACTAGTAACAAATATTGAAAAATGCAATTTCTCCACAAATAAGAGATCCTTTATTTTACTCTTCCACATATGATAATTTATGACATTCAAACAAACATTTTATTGACATTCAATTTCATCATTTAAACAAGCCAATTACACTAACTAGTATCTCTAATACCACTCTAATAGGAGAAGAGATAGCATAGTATGAATAACCTAAAAGACTACTTATGCTTCCTTAAACCTTTAAAAAGATAATTAAATAAAAAATATGGTAGTCAAAAGTAATTATACAAAAGAACACATTAATTTTTACATAGAAATTCCCTCTAAATGAAAAGATGAAGAAACTATAGGATGCTTTGGTCTATAAATCAACTCTAATATAATCAAGTGAGTACAATAGAGGCATGCAACCTTAATTACATCAAACAAATTGAAAAAAATTATTTTTAACCTAATGAGAGGCTAATGAATTGATCTAAACAAACCAATTACATTTTATTAGCTATAACTCAACAAGTAGGCCTCAAAATAGTAACTTACTATTGAGCTCATCTTTGAAGACTTATGTTGGATTTGTTGTCAACAGCATCTCACATTGTTGTTTGTGTTGATTTGATGTTTTGAATGTTGTTGAAATGCATAGAAGTCATTGGTCAAAACCATTAATGGGAGGTCAACTAAATTCAATGAGTCAATATTGACCATTGACCCTAAATTTTAGAAATCAAATCTAGCCATTAATTATAGGGCAACCTTTGGGAATCAATGATGACCATTGATGATCGTGTAACCTTAATCTCAGGGCTCTATAAATAACCCCATGCACCTTGCAAGACAAGTGTGTGTGCTACAGATTTTCCTAAAAGGAACGGCAAACCTAAAGGCAACCAAAAGGAAAGATGAATAACAAAAAGAGAGGCAGCCAAGGAGAGCAATAGTTGGGCACACCAAAAGAGGATGCAACAGCTGGCCACACCAAGGAGAGGTGCAACAACCAGCCATACCAAGGAGAGGCATAGTAGCAAGATCCAGCAGAAGGTGTAGCAAAAACTAGCAATTGTAGAAGGTGAAGGAGTGGTGCAGTAGCAGGATCCGACAGAAGGTGTAGCAAAAACCAGCAACTGCAGAAGGTGAAGGAGAATCAGCAAGGTCTAGCAGCAAGGGTAGCACACCAAAACCTCCCAATTGTAAAAGCAGTAATAAGGGTAGCAAACCAGTAATCTACAGCAGGAGATCCCTGCACTAGTAGCACAACCAGTAGGCGTTCCTAACACCAGTAGCATAACCAACAAGCATTCCCTGCACTAGCAGCACATCAAGTAGCTTGCAATCCTAGAAATTGCAACACATCCAATAGGCAATCATAGCGAGTGCAGCATATTTAACAGGCAATCCCAACAAGTGCAACATGTCTAACAGTTGTAGCACGTACAACAATAACCTTTGAGTAGTGGGAGCAAGAAAACTAGCAACTGAAAATTGCAGGAGCAGTAGTAAGCTTAAGCAGAATGTGTAGGCAACGATAGTAGCCCATGCATGTGCAAGCAACGATAACAAAATATGTATACAATGATAGCCTATGCACGTGGGGATAGCAAAAGTAGAACATGCAAATAGCAATAGCAGTATGTGCGGATAGCAATAGTAGCCCATACATATGCAGGTAGCAAAAGCAAAATGTGTAGGGAGCGATAATAGCACGTGTGAATAGTAATAGTAACTCGTGCACATGTAGGCAGCAAAAACAGAACATGCAAGGAGCGATAGCAGCATATGCAGATAGCAAAAGTAGAACATGCAAGCAACGATAACACCACGTGTGGACATCAATAGCACCACGTACAGACAGCGATAGCAGCACATGTGGACAATAATAGCAAAACATGTAAGCAGTAAGAGCAGCACGTGCAGACAGTGATAACAAAATGTGTAAGCAGTGATAGCAGCACATATAGATAGCAATAGCAGAATGTACAGGTAGCACGTGTAGGCAGCAATAGCAGTAAGTCTCGCAGCTTGTAGTAATCGAGGAGAGAACGTGTCTAGACAACAAGTCTGGCAACTTACAATAGCTAAAGAGAAAACATGTCCCAACAGCAAGTCCAACATCTTATAGCAACATAGGAGAAAGTGTGCCTTAGCAATAAGTCTCGCAACTTACAGCAGTAAAGGAGAAAATGTGCCCAACGATAGGTTCGGCAACATATAGCAATATAGGAAAAAGTATGCCCCGAAAACAACTCTAGTAGCTTGCAGCAACAGTGAAGGCAACCTGCCAATGTAGCAAGAGAGGTAGCATTAACAACTGGGGAAAAGAACCTGCCGAGGTAGCAGGAGAGGCAACACCAGTAGCAGAGGAGAGATCCTGCCGAGGCAGTAGGTAAGGCAACACCGGCAACAAGGTGAGAGAACCTACAGTGGAGATAACCAGCAGCGGAGAGAACCTATAGCAGAGATAACCTGTAGTGAAAATAACCTATAGCGAAGATAACCTACAAAGAAGAGATTGGCAAAGCCTGAGTAAAGACCGATAGTGAGGAAGGAGAAGATCCGTGTTCTACACTAGCAGCCTATGCACATTGAGTGATCTTTCTCCAAGAAAGTTTTCATTATAAACCTTTTGATAAACTTGTTGAAAAAGGGTGGGATACCCTTGGAGTGATTGAGAAATCAATCCATTAAGTGATTAGGAGATCAACTAGTGATCAGGAGATCATTGTAAGTGGTTAAGGAGTGATCCTTCCATAACCAAACTGTATCCCTTGATAACAAAAGTGGAATGTGTGATTTAGGAGTAATCCTATTACACCGTGGACATAGCTCACACATTGTAGGTGAACCATGTAAAAATTGTCATGTGTTCTTGGGTACTTGTGTTTGATTGATATCCATATGGTCGCTCTCACATAAAGAAGAAATAAAAATTGGTCATTGAATCTAACAAGTCACAGAAATTAAATCTAGATAAATTTATAAAAAACAAATATCTCACACTGATTCACCCCCTCTCTCAGTGTGAGACCTAAAAAGGTCCTCATCACTAACCATTAACAATAGACTTATAAATGCTCTTTACCAATCAATTAAAATTTAGCTTAATTGAACCATTAATTAATGTTCATCCCCACGATCTATTGAAATTCTCATATACTAGAAAATAAAAAGTTAACAAAATTTGGACGTCTTAATTTTGAAGCAAAAACCTACCCATACAAATCCCCTCAACATGATTCAACCATCCACAATGAAGATATATGTGTCCTTTAACTATTAACCAAAAATTAGTTCAAATAGACTACAAACAACCTTTGAATTGCACAATTGATCAAAATTTTATACAAAAAATACCAAAAATGTAGACCTACGAAACTAAAGAACAAAAATTTGACTTACTATATTCAAAACATAATCTTCATCAATTAGAATTAAGAACAAAATATCCTCTATTTACTTTCTAAGTTTCGACATAATCAGACACCGTTTGCTCTTCTTGTAGCAAAATATAAGAATACTATTCCAAACTGAAAATTTTCATCAGCAATCCAACTTTCCTTTTCTCTTTCTCCATCTGCAAACTTTATTTTTCTCAATTAGGTTATTTTTCTCAATTAGGTTTTTAATAGTCAAAGAGAAATATTTATACCATCATTAAATATTTTTGGGTTGTGAACCGGAAACAAATACATTTAGACTCTATCTCCATAACAATTGGACTCCCACATCATATAAGAAGGGACCAATGAGCCCACATGCTTCACGGTTATGCCCCAACCTCAACCAAACATGAGTTGTCTACTCAAAGTGCAATAGGCCAAAATCACGTTCCAAAGACGTTTATAATCATGGTGCAATCTGCAATTGAACCTTATGAGTAGTGACGTACAATTATTAGCCCAACTATTGCCTCCTTGTCTTTTTTTCTACTAACTTAAAGCTACTCCAATAATTTTTACAACAGTTCAAAATAGCCATATTTCTCCTTAAAGAAAACAATTTCGGACCCTTAGTGCGTCTACTAAATTTTGAAAGTTATAATGCTTAAGTAGTTATAATGTGCTAATGTTGATGCTCCACGCCATAGTATGCCATATCTAACTCAAACGTCGCAAGACGATCCCCATTCTCATGGCAGCATCAAGTAGCAATTCAACCATTGCATGGAAAATTCTTTTTTAACTCCTTAATTGATGTTACTTTGGCAATTATTTCACCTTTTAATCCTGTCTTAAGTTCACTATGTCCATAACATTGATGTAAGTTGAGAAAAAGCCAGTAGAAATGGAATAAACCAAGAAGCAGGTGCCCTGCTAGCCGAGACAATGATACGACAATATAAGTCAGATAAGAGGGCCCTAGTCTTCAAGATTCATCACCTAGTCAGGCATGTACATTATGCCCATAACATTGATGTGTTTAGCCTTCTTAGCACTGGCAATCATGCCTTCTATTATCGGGTCATGGTGCGAAGATGTTGCCTTAAATGGTCCATGCACGAGCTTCGACTCTGACTAGGATGGATGCTGTTGTTGTCAGTCTCTCAGTTTACGTAATGCTATACATATACTGATAGACCAGTAGTTCAAACGCGTTATATTCCCCCTTCATAAGCCCACTTTTGTTCAACAAGTGTGCTACATATCTCCACTTTATTTCGACAAGTTTCCTCTTCAACTGGATGTGTACTACCCCCAACTTGTATGAATTCTATTAGTTTAGGTGTACCCCTGTGTTCAGTTCATGGTGCTTATCGTTTCCCCGAAAAATGGTTCTTGCCTTAACTTGCTTTCTGTATTCATTTTGTCATTTTAATTGTAGTTTCCAATCTATGCAAGGATTGTCACAAAATATGATACAGTGTGCACATATCTTAAGCCTAAAAGTTCAAACCATTTGCATATTTATCATTTTTGTATTCTTGAAAGAAAATGAGAAGTAGCCACTCTTCCCATTTATTGCGGGAATAAGTAATATATGTATTCTCAAAGTTAAATCCATACTTTACGTATGGAATAAACATTTTTTTTGGGTCAAGCTGGACACTTTCGATAGGCGGCAGCAAACGCCCTCACATGAGATGCGTAATTACTTCTTTGCCATAAGAAACTGCAGATTTTTTATATGGGCAGGTGGCGTAACAAGTCCAGAATGAATGGTATTGTTAACAAGGGGTGTTTTCATCACTCAACAAAATCATCATTACATATTGAAAAGATAAATGAACGCCCATGCTAAGATATTATGTTTGAATATATAAAGTAGACAATGCCATGCTTCTTTTCATTGCTTCTTGAGTGAGTGATTCCTTAAAAGCATGTCCCCCCGGATGTAAGATTCTCATAAATTTCTAGTTGTTCTCGAATAGAGTCGTATAACTATTTAAGGTTCGCATAAGAATCAAATTACCACCCAAAATAGTGCAGCATACTTGCCTAACAACATACACACTCAGCTATTCAATAAAAGTGCTCTTCCTAATAAATCAGAACGACGCTGGAGAGTAACTTACTTTCAGTATCAACTTCATCCCCCAAGTTATAAGCAGAAAAGATAATCATGTGTTGGTGGAAAAAGTTAACAAAGGAACACAATTGAGATAACAAAATCCTGGTTGTATACATTCCACAAGAGCTGGGTACACTTTGATACAAGGCAGCCAGCAGCCACGGTAAAAGGTCTTGAGACAAAGTTTTGCATAGGACATCCAAGCCAGAACCTACATATATTGGAACAACTAAGGATTAATAGAGTGAGTAGCTCTGGAGCCCGGAGATAGAGACAGTGACAGAAACTCGATATGATACAGACACTGTAACAACCCAACTTTGAAAAAAGTAAGACACAAACACGACCACAAAAACTTCTTAAATAATGAATTTTATTGATTAAGGTTAATAAGGAGAAGCTTACAAGGAAGTGGAGGATCCATGAAGAAATTAAATACAACTTTTTTAAAGAAACTCTCTATTTTTCCTCGGCCTTCTTTTTATGAGAACAAACTATTTATAAGTAAAGTTTTCGGACTTCAAAGATTTTGAAATCCAAATATTGTAAATTCTTACATCAAAATCTTAATAACTTTGTAGTAATATCACTAATTATATCATTTAATATTATTGCAGCTTGACCATTTCTTTTTGGCTATACCATACCCTTGTACATTATAAATAGAATGTTTAACATTTGGAGGTAAAAATGTATTATTTGAATTTTGAAATGTTATGAATGAAATATTTAATCCATAAACAAAATTCACAACTATTTATACTAATGATGTGTTCACATTTGTAAATCTTAAAAATTTTCATAATATTGTTAAAAATAGTGATTTACTTATTTCTACAAAAAATGATGAAGTTATGTTAAGTCAAAATTAAATTTCTAGAATATAACATTTATTAAAGAACTATTACCTCTATTGATTGATCTATAGAATTCACTAATAAACTTTTCAATGAAATAAAGGATAAACAACAATTGTAAATATGAAATAATATTAAAATAAAAGATTGATCATAAATATTCTATTAAATTATTTAATTATTAAAAAGAAATTGTATGCATTTATTTATGTATTATGTCATTTCAAGAAGACAATTTGAAAAAAAAAAAAAAGGTTTTTACTTTACATTAATTGTCAACTAGTAAAATTTATTTAAAAAAATGTTAAATTTTGATTTCTACATAGATTTTTGCAAGATGAAAAGTTTCACTCTCTAACTTTGATTTTAAAATTGAATTTATCAAAAAAAAAATTCTAATCAATTAAAAGTAAGAGAAAGTAAATACTAAATTTTATTAATAAAGGTTAAAAGGAAGAAGAAGCTTACAAATAAGGAAAGCTTCATGGAAGGATTAAATACAAATTTTTTAAAGAGACATTCTATTTTTCCTTTACCTTTTGTTCAACAAGAACAAGCTATTTATAACTACAATTTTTAGACTTTTAAAGGCTTTGAAAATCAAAAGTCATAAGCTCTTACATTAGAATCTTATTATTTTGTAGTAAAGTCACTGCTTTCTAACATTATTGCATCTAAACCATTTTTTCTTCTTCTTGTTTTTTTTTTGGAAGTTATGATTTCATAGTTATAAAGCTATTTGATTAAATATAGTCCATAATTTGAGTACTAGTACAAGTTAGTAGTCTTGCTTTTTATCTCCTTATGAGATATTTGTGACAATTCCTATTAACCTTTTCTTGTAGTTTTTAGAAGAGGAACTTAATGCTAAAAATATTTGAATTTTGCTTTTGGCTGTAAGGAAAGTATTTTGCTTTAGGTGCCACAAAATGTATTCCTTCTTTTAATTCTATTGTAATAATTTGCTATAACCTTTAATCCAACTTGTTATATAGGAACCTTAGGCCACCATTTCATAGAGACTAATCTTACCATCATAAGAAGATAAAGAACAAGATATTTTTCTTCAATTGACTAGTTCCAACTTAAAATCCATGGTATTTCAAAAGTAATGGAGAAAAAGTAGTCTTTAGGAAAGTTTGCTATTCACTTTTTTGAATAATAAGCATATGTTTCTCGCTCCTCTTTTAGAAAGACTTTTTGGTTTAAACCAAAAAGTTTTTGCTAGTCATGGAAGCATCTAGGATAATTAATTAAAATGTAGAAACTAGTAATAATTTTAATTTTTAAGATGTAACACATTAATCCAAGTGGCAATATAATCATGATAATTATATGTATGAAGTACAAACTCTTAAGAATCTCTTGTACTAGTAAGTTACAGTTGCATGTTCTTTAAGATAAACTAATTTCATTCAATTTCTTAAGGTCAAGACTCTCGTTATTTTAATTTTGGGGAAAGTTATGCAATTAAGGTCCTTTTGATCTTTATTGTGAATAATTTCAACTAATTTTATAACTATGAGTTTAAACTCATAAAACGTTTGATATTATTTTGGTCTTCTAATAAAATGTAGAAACCTTAAAGAAATACTCTAAGAATAATATATTTAAAGTCTAGGGGACGATGCTCTTTTTTTAATAGACAAATAAGGATTGTTATAGGTTTAACAATATATTTTATAAAAAGAAAAAGGAAGTTTTTTAACAAGTGAAGGAGTATAAATGGATTGAAAGGCTCTAGTAGTAACAAATGATTGGTAGATCTTGGCATAAATTTTAAAGCCTTTTGATAATTGTTAAGAGGAGTATTTGGTTCATTTGGTAATTAGGCTAAAACTATAGACTTATTGGTAGAACAAGGTCCTGATGTTGGCTCTTTATGTATAACCATTCTAAAAGATTTTTGTTTTTTGTAATTTTGTCACCACTAATTTTAGTAACTACTTATAATCTTTAGGAAATTCTTTGAAAAAAGAATCAAGTAAATAATTAAAATTGGCTTCGATAAATTCAATTTCAAAATTAAAGTTAGAGAATAAAGCTTGTCGTCTTGCCAAATTCTATTTGAAAACCAAAATTTTAACATCTTTTTCTAAAATACACTTTGTTATTTGACAATTAATAATAAGTAAAAACTTTTTGTTAAAAATATCATCTTGAAATGACATAATGCATTAAACAATGTTTTTTCTTTTTGACAGTTACATGACTAATTTGAGATTCTTATCAAATTTCAAAATGGTATTTCATAATAGACTCTTTGTTATCAACCTTTTGTTTTGATGTTCTTCCATATCCTAAATTTAAAGTATCAATTTCTACTATTAAAAAGGCATTAGGGTTAGGGATTCCAAGACATAGCAAAATTTTGATTAAAAATTTTTATTTTTAATATAATTTATGTCATTTTATTAGTCTACTTAAGAGGATTTTTCCTTGAACTATTATATAAAGGGAGACACATAATTCTAAAGTAAGGTATGAAATTAAAAATATAATTAAGACAATCTACAAAGTTTATGATTGTTGCTTATCTTTTATTTCATTAGAAATTTATTAGCAAATTATATAAATCAATCAATAACGGTAATAGTTCTTTGATAAATATTATATCATAATAAATCTAATCTTGATTGTCATAACTTTATCTTCTTTGCAAAAAAAATTGCACCATTATATTTAATAATATTATGAAAATTTTCAAGATGATTAAAATGCTCTAACATAAACTTTGAAAGTGCTAACACTTTATCAATATAAATAATTGTGAATTCATAACATTTTAAAATTCAATTAGTGCATTTTAAATCCAAATGACATGACATTCATTCACATTTTCTAAAAGGTACAATGAAAATAGTCATGTATTTTTCTTTTTCATTTATTTATATTTGTCAAAATCTAGATTTCATATTAAATTTAGAAAATGCAGTTGTTCTTGCTAGTTGTTTTATTAAATCTCATTTATTAAGAATATGATATTTAATTCATTATAGTATTTTGTTTAATAATTTATAATTTATTACTAATCTTAGTGTTTCTCTTTCTATTTTTGCTTGATTATTTACACAAAAACAAAAACAAAAAATAACCATGACAACTTACTTGGCCTAATTATTCCTTTTTTTTTTAATAATTTGTTAATTTTTGCTTGATGATATTCTAATAATTCTTTATTCATTTGTATAGGTTTGTTTTAGTAGGAATATTTCTTTCGTTAAAATCTTTAACATATGGTAATTTTACAATGTGCTTTTTTTATTCAAAAATGTGTTTGGTAGTTTAATAGTTTATAAACTAATTATTTATTCAAATTTCATTTTCAAACTATTTATAAAAACTTCTAACGATTAGTTTATTTTCTTCCTTTTCTATATCTTCTTCTATTTTTTATAATTCATTTCTTTATTTTAAAAAATATAAATTCTTTTTTTGTTTAACATTAATTACTTAAATATTAACTCATTTTTTGATGAATTAACCTCAAATATTCTTGGTTTAGATATAAATTCAAAAGAAATTTCCATTTTAACCATTGATGTAACTATCCCTTGTAAATTTACTTTAAAGGCGTAAATTTGTGTTAGGAAAGGTGTTCCTAAAATTAAGAATCGGCTTAAATCTTTTACTAGAATAAAAGTATTTTTCGTAAAGTCCATTTTGCTGAGAATGTTCTTTTAAACCAATTTAATATTTTAAAAGTTTCTATAAAGTATTTAAGTATATAAAGTAATATTTTGTAATGAATTCTATATATCAAAGTTATATTCATATATCTATACAACATATTTCAAGAATTAATAAATTTAAGGTAAAGCTTTGTTGATATTATGATTAAATAATGATAAAGAGTAATTGGGATAACAACTAAAATAAACAAAAATATTAACAAATTTTGACTCAAATACAATATGTAAGAAAATTTTAAAAGTCTAATATTTTAACATCTCTTAAATACATTAATATAAGTGTATTTATATCTAGTTAATATAAAGATTTTATGACTACTTGTATTAATCTTATATACAAAAATTCATAATTAGATTTATAGAATTTTAAACATTCTTCTTTTATAAAACTTATTTCTACAATCTCGTAATTGATATAATAAATATTGTTTATTGTGTGTGTGTGTGTGTATCTATATATATATATAACATTAATCACCTAAAATAAATCAAAATATCCACAAAATACATATAATAGCGCCTTTCTATTTTTTTTTGTTCAAATTTCAAACAGATGTTTATCCCTGCCATAGTGAGGTAATGAGGTGAGTTTGACAGCGTATAGGAAAAACGTGTGGTTCTCTATCTCGCACTTGATTTTAGTTTGTGCTTTTTGAAGACAGATCTCAATTTCTAATCTCGAAGAAGAAGATAAGAAGATGATGACGATGATGATGATTATATGTCTGATGCGATCTCTAATAGGCAGGATTAGTAGGTGGCGTTCTTAATAATTGTCTTTTATTATTTCCAAATTAGTAGGCGGGATTATATCTCTCGTAGGTGAGATTGTCTTTTATTATTTCCAAATTAGTAAGCGGGATTATATCCCTTGGTCTGTCAAGTCTATATAAATGTAATACCTATGACCTTTGGATTCAACTAAGCAATAATATCACCAAAGCATTTAGCTTACTAAAGGTCGATCCCCTCAAAGTGATCATTAGAGGCTGATCCTCTCGAAGCGATCAATCTATCTCTTTTATTTCTGCAAAACCTTTATTTTCGATCCCCACTTCCCAATCCTTATTCCAAATTCTTTGTTCAAAAACCCTAGATTCTCAACATTTGGTATCAGAGCGGCGTTCTTAAGGATTCTATTTCTATCTATTCTGTCCACCAAAAAAAAAAAGTTTTTATGCCCCTTACCCGACAACAATAGAAAAATTTGGGTATCACCAATTTGCGATCTTACAATATGTCTTCACACAACTTTTCTGATTCTGACGCTCGAATATCTCGAATTAAAGAATCATTATCTCTCATGCAAGAGTCTTTCATGAGGCTTGAACAGATGGTACTCTCTATTGCACAGAGGGAGTCAAGAGACAACACTCCTAAATCTGCTAACAAACAAAAAGAACCTATGGAATCTTATGGAGGCACCAATCGTGACTATACCCAACCACACACAAGGGTAGAATTTCCCCGCTAGGATGAGAGTGATCCTGCAGGTTGGATCTCTCGGGCTGAAAAATATTTTCACTTCCATCGTATGCCAGAGCTCTTTAAAGTTAAAATTGCTTCTATTCAATTAGAAGGTGATGCAATCCAATGGTATGATTGGGTCGAAACATGTGGTGGAATTCCCACGTGGGTTGAATTCACTAAAGGCCTTCTTGTGTGATTTAGGCCCTCGGAATATCACAATGTTGACGGAGAGCTCGCAAAAATTTGCTAGACATCCACTATCCTCAAATATCAAAGTCGATTTGAACGACTTGCCAATCGAGCTAAAGATTGGTCCGAAAGGCAATTGGTGGGAACATTCATTGAAGGACTTACTTCCGACATCTGACAAGAAGTCAAGGCTCGCCAACCACGAACAATGATAGCAGCTATTTCCTTTGCTCGCTTACAGGAGGAGAAGCTAGGTGCTGAAAATCGTCGACCATATGCTAATGTGACTAGCAAACCTATTGAAGGTAACATCAACTTATCTTCTCTTACTCGTCCTTCTAACACTAGACGCTTAACCCAAGAACAATTAAAAGAGCGAATGGCAAAAGGGTTGTGTTGGCACTGTGATGAGAAGTGGCACAAGGAGCACCGTTGTAAGCAAGGGAAGCTTTTAATGATTGAGCCAGTTGAGGAGATTGAAGAAATAAGGGCTGACCACACGGGCCCAGATGATGATGACACCTTTGTTGAATTCATAAATGAGCCTGCAGTGCATACTTTAGCTGGGTATTCAAACTGACAAACTATGAAGATTGATGGAGTCATCAAGGGATGGCCAGTAATGGTACTAGTTGACTCGGGTAGTACCAATAACTTTATGGATGAGAAGATTGCCAAAAAACTTGCTTTTCCAATCGAGGATTGTGACAAGTTTGCTGTGAAGGTTGCAGACGGGAGAAACTTGACATATCAAGGGAAGTGCACAAAGGTAAAACTCACGTTACAAGGTCAAATTGTTTATGTTGATCTTTTCTTGCTACCCTTAGAAGATTATGAAATTGTCCTTGGCATTGATTGGTTACGAACCTTGGGAGATATTACTTGAAATTTCTCTAAGTTAAGAATGAAGTTTCTATTGAATGGACATCTAGTAGAATTACATGGAAGACGTGGGGGTAAAGTTACTACTGTTAGTAGTCATCGAATGGAGAAAGTCCTACAGAAGGCAGGACAAGGGTTCCCGGTACAGTTGACAGGTGCAGAGGTGGCCAAATCACATTCTATACAAAAGAAGGGGGTTACGGCACTATTGACTAAATTCTCTAGTTTGTTTGCTGAGCCTGCAGGTCTACCCCCGCAAAGGACACACGACCATCATATTCCGTTATTATCCGAGAATACACTTGTTAATGTTCGACTCTACCGTTATCCACACTTTCAAAAAGGGGAAATTAAGAAAATTATTAAGGAGATGTTGGAAGTGGGCATCATCAGATCGAGTGTTAGCCCATACTCATCTACTGTCCTTTAAAAAAAAAAAAAAAAAAGGGACAGTTTTTGGAGGATGTGCATGGAAATCGAGCTATTATCCAAATCTTGGTTCAATAGACTAACCTTCCTGTTGAGGATGCTACCTAGGAGTTATACCATTCTTTTGTAGATTGATTTCCAGACTTTATTACCAGTCAGCCTTGAGGACAAGGCTATTTTGAAGGACAGCGCGATCCCTAATAGGCAGGATTAGTAGGTGGCGTTCTTAATAATTGTCTTTTATTATTTCTGAATTAGTAGGCGAGATTATATCTCTCGTAGGTGAGATTGTCTTTTATTATTTCCAAATTAGTAGGCGGAATTATATCCCTAACAGTGGTCTGTCAAGTCTATATAAATGTAATACCTATGACCTTTGGATTCAACTAAGTAATAATATCATTAAAGCATTTACCTTATTGGAGGTTAATCCCCTCGAAGTGATCATTGGAGGCTGATCCCCTGGAAGCGATCAATCTATCTCTTTTATTTCTGCAAAACCTTTATTTTTGATCCCCACTTCCCAATCCTTATTCCAAATTTTTTGTTCAAAAACCCTAGGTTCTCAACAATGCCTGGATCTGCTGCTTATTTTAGGACTGATCCAGCATTAGGATTGAGTTTAATTTGATGTCTTTTGCATACGGTGCGAATGTGCAGATGGTAAAACAGGAAATTCTGCAGAGTTGTTTGCAAGGGTTTCTCAGAGCGTAAAGTTAAAGCATTATAGTGAGGCATTGGATGATCTTAATGCTGCCATTGAGGCAGACCCAAAACTTTCAGAGGCATATCTTCGTCGTGCATCAATTCTTCGTCAGTTGTGCAGGTTCATCGGGTTACTTTAAACTGCTTGAAATCTTATTGCTAGCTTTTGATTTGAAGGCCGCAAGGTGTTTTGTTTCATTCATAAGCAGCATAGGAGAGCTCTTCTGTGGTCTCATTTAATCAAAATAGCTTATAATTGAACATGCGTGATCTGTTTACCTTAAGGTTGTCTTGCCTTCCATTATGGACTGATATATTATTTTAAATCGAGGTTCTGATTTTGTGTTAAAAGGATGTCTTCTTTCATAAGTACATATAGATTTCTTCTTTTCAAATAAGAAATGCCTGCACTTTCTAATGTCTGAATTGATATGATTTAGTGGCCTTTTTCCCCTCATGTAGATACGAAGAATCAGAAAAGAGCTATAAGAAGTTTTTGGAGATTAAACCTGGGCATTCATCTGCGGAGAAGGAGCTTTCTCAATTACATCAGGCGCAGAATGCTCTGGATATGGCTTTTACCCTCTTCAGTTCGGGCGATTATGCAAAATCTCTGGAATATGTTGACAAAGTTGTACTGGTTTTTTCTCCAGCATGCTCAAAGGTAACATTTTTGGTGCTAAGATGGAATTGCTGCTTACTTTACATTCCATCATTTATGGGTTTTGTTTGGTTTGTTATCCTTTACCCATTAGTTGGCAGTTCAATAGTCTTGCAGTGCAGTGACTGCATGCATTTCTGCTTGCAGGCCAAATTCCTTAAAGTGAAGTTGTTATTGGCAGCCAAAGACTACTCTGCTGTTGTCTCTGAAACTGGATATATTCTCAAGGAAGATGAAAATAATCTGGAAGCATTACTACTCCGTGGCAGTGCATACTACTATTTAGCAGATCATGATGTTGCTTCAAAGTTAGTTCCTAAGTGATTAGATTCTTACAACATTTTTTTTATGCGTACACAGAATGCTTAATTTGTTGTATGTTTCTTTAGGCATTTCCAAAAAGGACTACGTCTTGATCCAGAGCATAATGAACTGAAGAAAGCATATTTTGGATTGAAAAATTTACTCAAGAAGACTAAAAGTGTAAGTACACTGATTTGTGGGATTTCTCATTTTTTTGGAGGCAGGTGTAGGAGGCAGGTATATCATGAAACAAAGGATTGGCACAGTAACAACACCAAACTTAGTCTTGTCAACATGACCCTCGCGCGATCTAGGGATACATTAAATGCCTCTGCCAACGCATGGTAACAAGTGAGGATTAGTGAGTTAAGGGAAGCATCAAGGCAAATCTAAGTAAGTTGATTCGGTTTTATTACGTTATTGTGAAGAGAACTATTATATTGAGACTCGGATCCCATTGAGTACAAATGAACACTTTGTACACAATATGCTATGTAATTGAGGCAATAGGGACACGCCCCCCAAACAAGTAAGCATGATTGAGAAGATGAATAACTCAATTACAAGCCCCACTACACATGGGATTTGAACAAACGAACTGCCACTATTTCCATGCCTTATTGGATGGGCTTTGTTGTGTGTCTTTTAAGGTCTTCAAGCAAGACGTTAGGGGAAATAAATTTAGTCTAGTTTCACCGCCTTAAATTAATTTTTTTAACCTTATCATAAATTAAATTACCAAATAACTATTGTTAAACATATCATATACAATATTAAGATATTCATAATACTTATATTTTATATATTATTATATTTTAAAAATTAATTTTTACATAAAATATACAGATATTGTATTCTTTATATTTTTAAATCTAAATACCAATTTAACCAGTTTAATTCCTAGTTAATCTGATTGAAATGGTCAAACTTTAAACATTCAACTCTTTTGGTTTAATGACTTATTTGGTTCTCCAAACCTTGGTGTAAAAAGATATTGAACATAACTTGGTATATATTGGTTAAAGTGTTACTCACGAATGCCCTTGTGAGTTCACCCATCTTATTTTCACTAACACGCAATTGTCTAGAAAAAAACAATGTCTACAAACTGAACTTATTTGGCAACACACAAGTTAGCTAGCCTCAAATTCTCTTGGTTATCTTACTATACATGAACTCATTTGTTAGGAAATTGATACAAAAAACTAGAAAGAAAAATTCAACTATCAAATTTACAAGTTTGAAAAACAACCCTCGTAAAAAATAGATTGGATATTTTGAATGCACATGAGTCATAATTTATGAATACAATTAGAGTCCAAGTAAGGAAGATTCCTAAATGATTGACAATGCTTCAATTGTCAACACACTCAAATTGAAATTATAATTATGTGGTAGTGGCTATAAAGTGTCCTTTGAGAAAAATGCTTATCATATGGTTGACTCCAAGTCAAATGACTCCTTATTTGTTGTCAAGTGGTCAAACAACCTTTACGTGGTTGATTTACACATGTCATTTTAATTTAAAGTTATCATAGTGGAGAGTTTAAAAATGATGGTTGTAAGAATTCCTATAGTTCTCAAACTATCTCTCATGATTTTTTAACTTTAAGAACTCCACAATAAAATGAAATAGTTGAAGATAAAAATAAAACTTTACAAGAGATGGCTAAAACCATGTTAAATGAGTTTAGCTTTGCTTACAATTTTTAGGTTGAACTAATGTGTGCTACCTGTTTTATGTCTAATAAAGTGCTTATTTATCCAACTCTCAAGGGAACTTCCTATGAGTTATGAAATGGTAAAAAGCCTAATATTATCTACCTAAAGGTCTTCAGTTGCAAGTGTTTTATTCAAAATACAAAAGACAACCTAAGTAAGTTTAATACTAAGGCAAATGAAGGTATCTTCTTAAGATACTCTTAAAGTTATATAGCATATAAAGTGTTTAACAAGAAGTTTCTTATTGTAAAGGAGTTTATATATATTGTATTTGATGAAACTAATCCCTTTTCTCCAAGAAATAAAGAAAATAATGATTTTGCAACTTTAAATAATAACTTAAAGAAAGTGAGTGAAATATCAAAGCAATAACAAGAAGCCAATGATATTGCAAAAAGGTAAGTTAAACAACTAGACGTAAATGAGTCGATTGTTCCAACATATGGCAATCCAAAAATAGTTGTTCAATGGGTTCTGAGAGAGTAAAAGCATGTTAGAAAAGTGTTTTAAGATCAAATTATTGGTGACCCTTATAACCGTTTGAGAATTAGGTCTCCATCTTAGAACATAGGCACAATTACACTTGTTTCATAAGTAAAACTAGAGCATGTAGATGATTCACTAAGCAACTAATATTGGATGTATGCCATGAGGGATGAACTCAACTAATTTTTTTTTTTTTTTAAAAAACAAGGTTTGGACCTTAATCCTTATATCAAGTGATCATCCTATTATCAAAATCAATTAGGCCTTGAGAAACAAGCTTGATGAAAGTGGCCAAATTGTGGGAAACATGACAAGGTTAATTTTTGAAGGTTACAATCAAGAAAAGGGCATCAATTATGATGATACTTTCACCCTAATTGCTAGGTTAACAATCATTAAAATATTGCTTGTATTTGTATATCATATGCATTTCAAGTTATACCAAATAGATATTAAAAAATGTATTATTAAATGACTACATTATTCAGAAATTTTATTGGTATTGAAAGCATTGAGTTCCTTAGCTATGTTTATAAGCTTCTAAAAGCCTTCCATAGGTTAAAGTAAGCTCCAAGAACTTGGTAGGAGAGATTGAGTTATTTTTCTGCGAGATAAAGGTTTCACCAAAAGTAAAATTGATACTATCTTATTCACCAAACCAAAAGGTAAAAACTAATTAATTGTTCAAATTTATATTAAAGATATCACATTTAGTGCTACTAATAAATTATTATGCAAGAAGTTTGTTAATAGTATGAAAATAGAATTTTAGATGAGTATGATAGGAGAATTAAACGTTTTCTTTGAGCTCTAAATAAAGTAAACAAAAGATGAATTTTCATTAATCAAGCCAAGTATATAAAGAAACTTATTAACATGTTTGTTATGGATAATTTCAATCTTTGTGACACTTTTATAGCAACTTCCATAAAACCAAACAACGATGAAAATGGCAAGGTTATGAATGAAAAGTGGTACAAAGATATGATTATTAATCTTCTTTATTATATTACTAATAGACCAAATTTAATATTTATTGTTTATATTTGTCCAAAATTTCAATTCAAACTAAGAGAATCACACTTAATTGCTTTTAAAATAGTACTTATGTATATAAAGGGAACCATGGTTTTAGAACTTTAGTATTCTAAAAGACCTACCTTAGACCTGATGGGTAACATAGACTTAGGTTTTATGGGAGATAAAATTGAAAGGAAGAGTATCATGGATGTGCTTCAATTCTTTAATCAAACATTAATCATATAGTGCAATAAAAATTAAGGTACAGTGGCTTTTTTTATAACTTAGGGAAAGTACTTAATAACTAGTGCCTACTATAATCAATTATTTTTTATGAAATAAACTTTAGAGAACTTAGAATGTATTACTCTAATATACCTATCAAGTGTGATAACCAAGTGTAATTAATATAACTACGAACCCTATACACCATACCAAGATAAAACATATTGATCTCAAACACCGTTTTATTAGAAATTATGTACTCAAAAGAGGCATGTCCTTAGATTTTGTAAGCAACAATAATCAAATAATTGACATCTTCGTCAAACCTTTAACTAAGGATGGATTTATGACTATTAGAGAAATATGAAGCATACTTAAGTTAGATTGATCCCTTGCTTACGTGTTTATATGTGTTTTTAATATGTTTTGAAACAAGTTCTTATGTGTTTTTGATTGACCCCTTGTTTTGATGATACCAAAGGGGGAAAGAGTTGATTGATCGATGATGACTCCTTTATTAATGTATTTAGACATAGATCTTTAAATTTTTTTGTTTAATTATAATTAGATAACTATGTTTGATTCTTATATTTCTATTTATCTTTTTTTTCTAATACTTATAATTTTATATGCTTACTTCATTCATATATTTGCTATAAT
Source organism: Ceriops tagal (assembly GCA_021533255.1). Lineage (NCBI taxonomy): Eukaryota > Viridiplantae > Streptophyta > Magnoliopsida > Malpighiales > Rhizophoraceae > Ceriops > Ceriops tagal. The sequence continues at coordinate 4,657,966 of CM038606.1, read as the reverse complement.
ATTTATATTTACTTTGTTATCAAGAGTTGTACTATTAATTAATCAATATAATTGTGTTATTGCTTTGATTGCATTGAATGCATAAATAAGGAAGAACATATATTCAAAGGGAGTTATTACATCTAAATCTATATCATTTATCCCTATCATTAATCATGGTTGTCATTATAAAAATGAAAGAGATTGTTAAGAATATTTTGTTCATATCAATAGGCTTTGATGTGTTCCCTATAATTAATTGATTTGTTTAACCATAATTATGTTGTTTGTATAATCATTAATTGATTGATTGTGTATATTCTAACTCATGATTAATTGAGTAATTAACATATTTTGTTCTTATTATGAAATATTATTTTTGATTATATGTTATTTGTGTCAAGTTCTTTGAATTTAAATTTGAATTATACTAACTATTTGTTCAAAGATCTTGTAATATTCTCTATATTCTATTTTTAGAAAAGTTATTGAATGAAATCTTAAGAGATCTTTAATGTAAGATGAAAAGAATCAAGGTGATTCAAAGTTCATAGAAAAGTGAGATTAGTTGACCTATCTTATCAACTAGATAATATAAAAAAAAAAGAGAAAATTAAAAAGTTACAAAAATTTTGGACCTATTAATTAAACTAATTGCTATGGTTGATCAGACATATGTAAAAGTTGTGAGTTAAAAATAAAGTCTTACAAAGATTTCAAACTACTTAACTAGATTGATTGGTCGAACATACCAATTAGTCGATTAATGTGACATAAAAACATAAAGTGTAGAAAAGTTATAAAGTTTTAGAGTTTTTAGACTAATCGACTAATCAAAATGCTACAGTTAACCAATACTTTAGAAAAAGAAGTGTTCAAATTTGGTTTTAGATTTTAATTGACTCTTTTTATGAAAATGATCTTAATTATATTAGCTAGTTTAAGCCTTATGGGTCTAAATATTCTTATTTGTAAAACAAAGTTAATGATCTTAAGAAAAAAAGAAAAACAGTGAGATTTAGAGTTGAAACATAAAAATCCAAAAGATAAAAAAAGTGAAAAAGATCAAAAGTAAAAGTACTATAATAAAAATAATTTAAGTGTGTTATAGTAGTGAAAATGTGTGCTCTTGTATTAAGTTTCACAAAAGGCTGGTGCGATTCAAGGTCAAGAGACCAATTGTATGTTAGCATTTTTTTTCACTTATCAAAAGAATAAGTAGTAGTTAATTAAACTCTCAATGAGAAAACCTTAAAAAGTAGACATGAACTCTCAATTAAATTATAAACATTATAAATTATTATACACTATCTCTCTTCCTAACTTTCTTTATTTATTTATTGTGTTTATATTACTTGTGATTATAGTTAGTTATTATTTATCATTATGTTTGATATCTTGAAGTTGAGATTTAGCGAGCATTGAGTGACCTTAGCTCATTAAACACAATTTATTGCCCTCTTAAATTGTTTTAAACATCAACAAGTGGTACACAGCTCAGTTTTTATTTTTGTAGAATTAATCTCATAGACTTGATTTATTAACAACTTTTATATATTTGTCATATTAAAATAATAATTTTTTAAAACTACCTAGTTCAAAATAACTACAATTAGTAGAAAAATGAAATTATTATATGTATACAATCTAAAACCTATTACTTATAGGAGATAGCAATGAGTGGTCTCAAAAACAATTATGAAAATCGCATAAGAGTGATAAGTTGAAGAAAAAAAAAAAAAAGAAAAAACAGAGTGAATAGACCACCAAAGAAAAGGTTACCTGTGTACTCTTGACAGTTCATCAACATTATGTTCTACAATGGCAACATAAATTGGAAAAAATAGAAAATTAATAATAACAACAATGCAATATATTCCACAAAAATTGCATACTAAATCATCGGCTCCATAATTCAACTGTAACAACGATAGAGTGAGAGTGAGAGAACAAAAGTTAGAAAGAAAGAGAGGATGAGAGAGAGCATGAAAACAAAAAGAAATTAAATTGTTTAAAAAAAAGATTTTTGGCAAAAAAAATATTTTTTCAACTTTAGTTATAAGTTTTTGAAAATTTTAAATTTTTAAAAAATTATCATGTCATCTAATTTTGATGATGTGGCAGGTAAGCCAAGTACAAAATTTTGATTGCATTGGCCAAAATTAGTGAAAGAGTGCTCTTGTGAGTCTATTCTATCCAACATACTAACGTAGAATGCCAATTTCAAAAATAAAAAAGGAAGTGTACATGAATCCAAAAATCACTAAACATAGTGAGTGAACTTTTTTTTTTTTTTTTGGTTACAATAAAAAGCGACCAAAGTCTATTTCTACCCTTTTCCTAACCCCACCATATTTTCCTTCTCCAAACAAAAGGTTAGCATACATTTGATTTAGTTTGTTGCTCAAGTAGTATATTGCATACCGTTGAAGATAATAATTTGTCTGAACCAAATAAGTATTTTAACATTATCACCAGAAATTAGTTTAGAAAGACCGCTTAATATAGTTTTTGTTTTAAAAAAAAATGTGAAAGTAAAAGTGAAAAAGACAAGGAAACATGCAAATGGCCGTAATGATCAATGTGACAGGGTCAACTGAAAGAAATTTTGAGCAACCAACTAACAAAGTTATTCTTCCCTTTGTTTGTTGGGGAAAAAGACTTTCTTTTCTTATAATTCACGGTCTTGCTTGTAGCTCTGACCTCAAAATGTTTATGTTGACATTATAAGAAAGAAATCAATTCATGTAGATGTTTCCATTACAGTGCTTTCATTTCGTGAAGCAAATTGCAACAAAAGGAAGAAGCGTTTAACCGGAAAAAAAAAAAAAAACAGCCAAGAATTTTAAGAAGTAACAAGGTCATGTATACGATTTTCACCACATTTGCTTTTGGTCATTAAATCTGTAGATGTGCAAAGAATGACTGTAATACAATGTAAGCGCCTAATTATCCCTTCTCAACCTTTAGCAGCATTGAATGAATGCAAATAGTAGTCAGTGGTGAAAGTGACAGGTGCAACTTCAATTTCATGGGAACTGGAAAGAGCCTCCAATTTGATCACCAGATGGAGGATCGATGGCAACCCACAATAGAGAAATGCAGATTGAAACCAGACCTGACCAAACAAATACAATAGTGGGTGTTTGTCTCCTCCTTCCCATAAGCCCTCTGGCAAAAGGGTAAAGATGAGCCAGGACCCAAAAGCTAAAGAACAAACCTCCCAATAGACTGCTCCATTGAGGTGTGACACTATAAATGTTTCTGAAAACAGCAACTGCTATGGCAATCATGTTGACCATTATGATCGTGCAAGGCGGTATCATCAGGTATGTGTATTTGACGGCATAAAGATCAGCAAAGTCATCATCAGCATCATCGCCAGCTGACTTGGAAGTTAGAGTGAATGATATCTCAATTCCTGCAACCACCTTCAGCAGGCCCTGGAGCACAGCAGCAAGATGGGCACTCGTGCCTCCGATTAACCAGAACTGCTCATTCCTCCACCAATCTTCCAGTGTAATTCCAGCCCATTTGATCTCAAGAATGGCAAGGAGACAAAGTGTGACATTGATTCCCAAGAGATATGCCAGGAAGGTTACATCGATATAGGAAACTATAAACTTGTTGGAGAAGAGGCATACTGCAGGAAGGAAGCAGTAAACGACAAGGAAAATAGAAGTGAAAGGGTAAATTCCCACATTGAGATAGGCAATCCTCTGCAGAAACTTCAGTCTAGGACCACTAAAGAGGGCATTGTTGCGAGAAAAGAATATCTCAACCGACCCAGTGGCCCAACGGAGAACTTGGTGAAGACGATCAGTCAGATTAATGGGAGCAGTGCCACGAAAAGCATCCCTTTTAGTCACACAATAAACAGATCTCCATCCACGTTCATGCATCCTATATCCAGTAACCACATCCTCAGTTACAGAGCCATAAATCCATCCAACATTTTGGCCCCATTCAGTTTTGTCCTCAAACCAGCAAGATATGACATTCACCGCCTCTGATATTGTGGCTGGATCCAGAGGCTCTCTAGGAAAAATAAGAGCACCAGGAGGTCGTCCATTTTTGTCAGTTGGATGATTAGCAACTGGAAGGCCTTGAAATGCTGCAATGCTTATAGAATCAATAAAAGAACTAGAATTTCCAAACTTTTTAGGAATAAGAAAAACGTTGATTTCTACATCATCTGAGTCTTCCATGTCATGGGAATGGCTCTTATCAGAGGCAGAAACAATGGCAACCTTCTTGTGATGGCGAAAGCAGCTGGCATAACAACTTCTCTGCTCTTTGTTACATGGAGGAGGGTCAAAGCCATAGATGGCAGTCCGACGAAAGAGGCAACCAGTTCCAACATACATTGGACCTTGAATCCCATCAAGTGCTCTCATATTAACATCAAAGAACACAGTATTGTGATTGGCATAGCGATCAGATGGATCAATTCCTTCAAACCTTTGAGGAAACTGAACATAGGAAATTCTGTCTCCACCGCTGTCCATCATGAAGCACACTCCCTCTCTCAGGGCCTGAGAATTGTAGATGTAGTGATCGCAGTCAAGGTTAAGAATGAAGGGGCCATTGGACATGATGGCTGAGGCTCGAACCAGGGCATTCATTGCCCCAGCCTTCTTGTTGTGATCATAACCAGGTCGCTTTTCACGGGAGACATAAACCAAAATGGGAAGTCGAATATCAATGTCACTTAGATTTATGTCATTGCCTTCTCCGGCTTTGCCTTTCACTGGTTCATTGCTAGGAGGTTGTAGCATTACCTGCAATTTGATATTTCAGCTTGTTATTTAGCATATTCAGGCCCTCCCCATCACTTATAGACAAAGGGAATTCAGGAAAGCTACTAAAAAGTGTAGTTGCATTCAGGGAAATACTATCTAAATTCTATTGCTGCTAACATAACACCATAAATTTTAACCTAGAGGAAGATTTAGTAATATAAAGGTTGAAAAATATCAAGGGCCTACGCAATGACGAACTCATTGTACCTTTTGCAAATGATTTACTACAATATCAGAAAAAGGGTTTCCAGAATGAAAGCAAAGTTTCTTCTAGCACTAATCCAAGCTTTGTAACTAGTTTTAGTATTCCTACCTGTACAAGGCTGGCATGATCAGCTCTACCGTGCTCAGGAGATGGAACTGTCCAGGTCCCAGGCCAGTGGGTTCCATCAGCCATCCAAGTGGCTTTTGGGATCTTCATTCTTTCGGTCAATTCATCATCACTACTGTCTTTCCAACGCTTGATAGCCTTCATCTCCTCCTGGGTGTGATAGGCATCAGAGCGACGACGTATTGAATCAGGAAGGCCGTTGATCCGAATCTCAAACTCATCATACTCGCGCTTTACCCGCCTGCGATCTCTTACAAAATCTGAGCGTACCTTGTTCTTGTAAGGATCTCTCTTCAGGTTGAAATAAGATTCTGGGTTTCTGGGTTCAATGTCATGTTTTCGACAAAATGGCACCCACAAACTTGCAAAACTAGCAGCCTCTGCCATGGCCTCAAAGGTTAGGAGAGCACCTCCATCATCAGAAACGTAACATGACAGTTTCTCAACTGGATAGTCAGTTGCAAGAATAGACAGGATAGTGTTTGCAGTGACAAGAGGTGGCTCTTTCTCAGGATCTGCTGTCGATACAAAGATATCTATGCCAGGGAGATCAGATTTTCCTGTAGGATTACTTGGGCTAGGACCTTCAAACTTTTCCTTTAGAGCACCCAGGTAAGCAACACGGTTAATTGGGCATAGCTTAGGAACTTCATCAAGTAGCCAACAGAAGGCAAACCACATTTCACACACAATAGACAGAACAGACAACCAGATTGCATCTTCATTCGGGTACCTGACCCTCCAAGACAAGAATAATGCAAGAACAATCATTCGGACGACGATTAAGATCCTGGAACAAAATTCCCCAAGAATGCACAACCAGTGCGTCATTGGATATAAAAATTGCTAAATGAAAAACTCCTTTTTGTAATGATATAACAGAAATCCTTGAAGAAATTCGGTATGCAAATGTAACAATTCGGAACAAAAACAGAATGCTAATTGAAGGGAAACCAATACTCTTACCGATACGGATTAATGACTGCAGCAGATATATTCACTTTGTGGCTGAGTGGCTTCCACTGCTTTTCAATCCCAATTTTAGAATCACCACCACCAGCAGCGCCGCCAATAGACTGATCGCTCACATCCACGCTATCTCCTAGCCCCACAGTAGTTTCATGCCCATAAGTCCGTTTGTTCTCCAGAAAAGTCTCAGAATAATCGAGCTCATTGAATGCACACATACCATTGGCATTAACCAATGACAATGACAACCTCGTATCATACTCAGGTTCAACTTGCCTCGTATAAGGTTCATGACAACCCGGACACATCCCATCACCAGTTTGCGTGACTTCTCTATAGCTTTCCACACAAATTTTATAACCACAATCACAAGGTTCATTGGTCATGGCCTTGCCATTGCGCACAGGCATAGCACATTTGGCCATCTTGTTTTCAACATGGCTGGCATGAGTTGAGCCAACATGGAAGCCTGAAAATATGGAATCTGTCGTGTAAGGCCCAGTCCTTCCAGACATATTCGGATAAAATGGTGACTCCATGGATGACATTTCCATTGGCTGGTTATCTGGGGTGGGTGGTAACTGGACTGTGTACTTGGTGCTAAATTCTAGGCTCCCGATATCACTCTCAGAATCGCCTGTGGAGTTGCTAATATGGTGAATTGTTGGCGTCCTCCTTGCTTGTGATGCTTTTGAAGCCATCTTGTTGGCTCTGCAATGTTAGCTGATAACTTTAAAGAGAACTTGAAACAGAAAGAGGTTGGCACAGGAGATTGGGTTGGGATACGCCGATGGGCAAATATATATTTACAGAGAGACTAAGTGAGCAAATATACCTTGCAATTCAGAAAATCTCGCTCTTGTTGAAACCGGAAACTCTCGAAATTACAATAAGAACTCAATGAAATGATTGACAATGAGGAACCAGAAATTATTTCCGCTTCTCTTTTTAATCCCCAGAACGTTCCACTATTTCTTGGCACAAAGATACACCAGTCCAATGAGTAGTTAAGAAACAGAGCCAACAAGAATCACAAAGAGAGTTCCTCGCAAGGAGGCACACCTATTTGAAAATGAACAAACCAAATGGAAATATATATATATATATATATAAAAGGGACCAAGTCCAATCGAATCCAACATGTATCCACAACCTCTTCTTCTTCAAACCCTTTTTTAATTCTGTACTACTAAGTCCATGACTACCTTTCTCTTCACATAAAACAATGAGTGTCAAATCTAGTCCTTTTCAACAAATATTGAATGCAGGCTCTCATAATTACAATAGAAAGAATGCAGGCTCTCATAATAAACAATAGTAACGTGAGATGCCAATTGTGGTTTTATAGAGGTTTTAAGGAGGTAAATTTGAAGTTCGACCAATTTTAACCAGTGTGAATTTACATTTTTGGCCCCAAATTGGCAATGTATTTGTCGTAAGGACTCCCCTACGTATCTGCTCAATTTTTTTTTTCTTTTAAATAAAAAGGACAGTGATAGAATGAATACAATATAATTTATGCTATACATATTGAGTATTTGGTATTATATAAATAATATTTGATATTATATAAATTTTATATGAAAATTCACTTTATTTCTATACAATTTTTTTTTATATGATACTAAATATTATTGATATTATATTAAATATTATTTATGTAGTACAATCACACTGCATCTAACTACATCTACCGAATAGCATATTCATCTAGTATTTTAGTTTTAATCAATGAGGTTTTCGAGATTTTATTCCTCATATCTATACATATATATATATATATATATATACACACATATAGAGAGAGAGAGAGAGAGAGAGAGAGAGAGAGAGAGAGATGGACTTGTGCTTTGGGTTCATGTAGAAATTTCACGATAAGTTATTGAGGCGAGTTCGGGTTAACTTTAAATTGTTTAAATTTGGGTTACTTTCAGGTCAAGTTAACTTTGTGTCATTTCAAATCCGAGTCGCCCAAAATTTGCGCTGAATTCGGATGAACTAGACAAATTACTATTTAAAAATTAATCATTTTCACTATTTTTTTATTTTATTATATATTAGAGTATGCATAAATATTTTTATGTATTATTTATCTATTAATTTGTATCAAACTCATGTAATTTATACTAAAAATTTTTATTCTATCACTTAAATTTGATTGCAAATTGATCTGACAATTTTAAAAAATTAACTTTTTTTATTGTATATTAAAATGGACAAAAAATATATTATTATTTATATTTTATTTTTTTACATATAAATTTGTTTTAAAAAATTTATGTCTATATTATATGCATTATGTATAAATAATAAAAATAAACAATTACATAACATAAAGTATATAATATTAATATAAAATAATTAAATATACATGATGAATTAAAAAAACATGTAAATTAAATGTAACATATATTTTATGATATATAAAAATAAAATAGTCTATGTTTGTGATATTTATATATTTGTGTATATATAAGTAATGAAATGAGTAAAAATATATAAAAAAATAGTAAATATTAAACTTGTTTTGCATTCCTAAATAAATGTTGATAATATTTATAGTAAAAATAGTAGAAATTATCCTCTCTTTTTTTTTTTTACATAAAATGTATAGTTCAAATATTATAATCCTTTATTTGGCTTTTTTTTTTCTAATAAAACAAAAACATATTGGAGATTATTATAGGTCAAGTTTTAATCTAAATTTTTGGAACATTTTAAATTTATATTATTTTGAAGTTGAATTTACATTAAATATTTTTAATAAATTTGAATCAATCCGTTAGATAAAGTTAAAATTTGACACTTATGGTAAATAGCGAGAAGATACACTTGTCCAATCAAATGTATTAAAAATTGCCAATATGCATATTTTAAAGGGCAACTTTAAAATTTCAAAAACCTTCGATTCAAAGATCAACTCTTTATGCAGGGTTTTGGCTTTATTAGGGAAGTGTTCTTAACTTTGGCTTTTTGTTTCAATTGATTGATCATCGTTACAATTCATCAAAAAAAGAAAAAATTGTAAACAAATTTAGGCTTTATAAGCTATTGATGAGAAACTAGAGTTTTGATAAAAAAAATTGCAAAAATAAGAAAATAAAGGATTAATCGCTTCAAAGAAATCAACTTCCAACGATGAATTGACTTTTAAATAGTTAGAAAAGTTTTAATAGGTTTTTATTATCCAAATTCATAAGTCATAGGCTTTATATATATAGTACTGAACTGTTTATAAATACAAAGATAATTATATCTATTAATACAAAAATAATAAAAACAGATATTAATTCGTATGAAATAAGGAAATCCTATCATCACATAAATTAAGAAATTTTATCATTTTGATGCCCTTCAAAACGATCTTGTCTTTAAGGATGAGTAATAATAAATTTCAAAAATTACTCTACAAAAGAATGATAACTCTCCCAAGTTACATTTTCAATAGAAAGAATAGACCATTGAACAATAATATAAAATAGTTTGATTTTCACATTTGACAATACATTAGTTAAAGTTGGCTTACAACTGAACATTAATCTCTCCTATAGAAGTAAAGTCGGGTAGCTAGCATTATGCAACTATACTGTCACAGCCCATCCAAAAGTATTGCCAAATTAAGCTTGTTGGATGCCTAGTCCATTTGTTGCATAAAGACATGGTAATGAACATTCCAGAAGTATACTTAAGCATTAAGTCTCTAGAATACTCTTTTGTAAATATCTAGTTATTCTAGAATAATTTTGATCTAAAGTGTTCTATAAAAATCTAGAACAATTAATCGTAGCCACGCATTGAGGAGGTGGAATAAGTATAAATACTCTCATTCCTCTAATTTGTAACACACCACTTAATTGAAGAAGTTTTCTCCATTGTTAAGCTCTCTTGTGCTTACTACGTTTTAGTCTTCCTAAACCTCTTACTTGCCTTTCTTTACTTTAAGTCAATTCTCTCAAACTTTTTAAGGCTTACTTGGTTTATCTTTACTCACGAAGTGACTAAGTGCCATATGGATTAACAGCACGATCCAAGTTTAACTTCGTCATAGGTGGTATCAGAGCAAAGGTTGAATCCTAGGTACGACTTGGTTATTACTTAAGCTACAAGTATAGCGAGTGAGGAAGGAATTGTTGCTATTGCTATTGAGGAGCAATAAAATGAGCGACAAGCTTGTGGGCGAGAAGAGCAATGTTCTCAACCCAAATGTGGGAAGTCCAAGCCCCTAACAAAAGAACCCGTAGAGTCTCGCATTACTGGCTTGGAAAGGAGCATCATGGATGTGAACTTCGTAATAGGCAAACTTAGCAATCAAATTGATAATTTGATGCATGAGAATGCCAAAATCACTAGGGCTGCCAAGTCCACGATTAGAGAGTTCAGCCATACCTTTAGGGGATGAATAAACTCCCTTAATTAGAAACTGTTTGAATTGTAAAAGTTTGTGGAAGGGGAGATTCAAGACCTTCGAAGAGAGATAGGGTCATTTCGTTGAAGCAATCCTTTTTGGACAAGTACTAGTAGCACTACTACTTAGATTGTTTGAAGGTCCTTAAGCCTGCCATGTATAATGGCACTCACAATGCCACTATTGTGGAGAACTTTCTTTTTGGCCTTAAGCAATACTATGAGGCCATGGAAGTAATTGATGACATTACCAAGATAAGAAATGCCTTAATCTTTTTTAGGGATACTACTCTACTACTCAACTATGGTGGAGAAGGAAGTATTCTGAAAGGAAGAAGGGCCTATGTGCAATCAATACATAGGAGCAATTTAAGGTTGAATTGTGCAAACACTTTATGCCTCATAATACAGACAGTGAAGTTAGAGGAAAGCTACATCACCTAAAGCAAACAGGTAGTATTTTCGACTACATTAAGGAATTCACTACTCTTATACTTAAGATTGATGATTTGTTTAACAAAGACTTCTTCTTCTACTTTAAAGATGGCTTAATGGATTGGTAAGAGTGGAACTAGATAGGCATGATGTGTAGACCTTAGATGCTACCATTGCTGTCACTGAGACACTCATCAATTACTCTACCCATTCCAAGGGCAAAAAGCCTAACTATAAGAAGAGTGGAGGAGAGAAGAGTGGGTAGAAGAAAGATACAAGTCACAAGGAAAGTGGACACCAAAAATCCTCAAGTGGCAAGCCTAAGAGTTTCTTAGGCAAGCATGATGCTAGTAGACCTCTGAAGCCTTGCTTCATTTGTGACATATCACAATGGGTTAGAGATTTCCCTGATTATAAGGCAATGAATGCCATTATGGTAGAGCTCAACAGGGAAAGACCCAAAGAGGAGCCTCAAGTTGATTTGGGAGTTATCCAACACTTAGGTACTCTTTCTAAGCTTTTCTCACCAATAATCTCTAAGGAAAAGGGCTTGTTATACATTGATACTATAATTGAGGGTAAGGTTATGTGTACAATGCTAAACATGGAAGCTACATATAACTTTATAGATATATAAGAGGCTAAACGCCTAGGTCTCAAACTTGCAAAGGGAGTTGGCAGCATCAAGGCAGTCAATTCCAAGGCAAAACTTGTTTATGGCATAGTATAAGGAGTAGCCATCCAAATTGGTGATTGACATGATAAGCTAGACTTTACCATTGTTCTTATGAATGATTTCAAAATGGTTTTAAATCTTTTTTTTTTTTTTTGTAAAGCTTTACCCTTTCCTATTTTTGTTTCAAGTTTCCTTGTTATCCTCAATACCCATAAGATTCAAGTGATTCCTTTGAAAAGTATAAAGAAGTTAAGAGCATCAATGATTTTTGCCTTGTAATTCAAATAGGGTCTTAATTCAGATCAGAGTTATGTTGTTACTATAAGGGAATTAAGTGATGGGGAAGACATAATAAAGCTTAATCATTTGCTACCATAACCCATCTAAGTTATTTTGGATGAGTTCAAGGATGTGATGTCTTCGGAATTGCCTAAGAAACTTCCTCCTAAACAAGATATGGATCATCACATTGAGTTAGAACCTGGTGTTAAGCCCTCTACCATGGCCCCTTATTGCATAACACCTCATAAGTTAGCAAAACTGAGGAAGCAACTCAAAGATTTGCTAGACTCAAGCTACATACAGTCTTCAAAATCCCTTTATGGTGTTTTAGTCCTTTTATAAAAGAAAAAGGATGGATCATTATGAATGTACATAGACTATTAAGCTTTGAACAAATCACCATCAAGAAGAAGTATTTAATACCTTTGATAGTTGATCTCTTTGATCAATTGGGGAAGGCAAGGTATTTTACAAAGCTAGACCTGAGGTTAGGGTACTACCAAGTTCGCATTATTCGTGGTGATGAACCAAAGATAGCTTATGTGACACGTTATAGAGCCTTTGAGTTTCTAGTCATGCCCTTTGGTCTCACTAATGTACCTGCTACCTTTTACACACTTATGAATAAGGTATTGCATCCTTTTCTTAACAATTTTATGGTAGTTTACTTAGATAACATTGTGATCTATAGCAACACTCTTGAAAAGCACCTTAAACAAGTCTTTCAAGTTTTCTATAAAATGAGTTGTATGTCAAGAAGGAGAAGTACTCTTTTGCTAAGAAAGAGGTGGAGTTCCTTGGTTATAAGATCAAGGATAGCAAGCTCATAATGGATTTGGTAAAGGTCCGAGCTATTCAAAAGTGGGAGCTTCCAACGAAGGTCCCTAAATTGCAATCATTCCTTGGGTTAGTTAACTATTATTGTCGATTTATCAAGAGGTATTTTGCCATAGTAACACCATTAACTGACCTATTTAAGAAGAATAGCATATGAAATTGGTCAAAAGAATGCCAAGCTTCCTTTAAGAGATTAAAACATGCAATTTCCAAAGAACCTATCATGATGTTGCCTAACTACCAAAAGATATTTAAAGTTCATATAGATTCATTTGACTTTGCCATTGAGGGAGTCTTCATGCAAGATGGATATCCTATTGCCTATGAAAGTCGCAAATTAAATGATATACAGAGGCGGTACGCCATCTAAGATAAAGAGATGACTATCATAATCTATTGTTTGTGCATATAGAGGCATTATTTGCTTAGAAACAAGTTTGTGATCATGATCAATAATGTCACCACAAGTTACTTCCAATCATAAAAGAAGCTCAGCCCCAAGCAAGCTCATTAGCAAGATTTCTTGGTTGAATTTGACTATAAGCTACAATATAAGCCAAGCAAGGTTAATGTTATCGCTAATGCACTAAGTTAAAAGGTAGAACTAGTTGCTCTATTTGCCAACACACCAAAGAGTAATTTCCTTGAGTGAATTAAGGAAGACATGTCGTGAGACAACTTGGCCAAAAATCTAATAAAATTGGCTAGTGAAGGGAAAACTCGATGATTTTTGCTGAACGATGAGGTTTTTATGACAATTAGCAATCAAGTCTTTGTGCCTGAGTGAGGAAACTTGCAAAAAGAAATTCTCAAAGAGTGTCATGATTCCTTATAGGCTGGATACCTAGGTATAACATTAACCTTTGCTATTGTTTAATAAAGCTATTATTGGCCGTAAATGTAGAACGATGTCAAGGTTTATGTACGGACTTGTCTTGTTTACCAACAAGACAAGGTGGAATAGCAACATCTAGTTAGTTTACTTGAGCCACTACCTATTACTGAAAGACCTTGAGAAAATGTCTTAATGGACTTTATTATGGCCTTACCTAAGTTTGATGGGTTTGGAAGCATTATGGTGATTGTTCATTGATTTAGCATGTACGCTACCTTTATTCTAGCCTTTGTTAACTAAAACGTTAATGAGGCAGCTCGTATATTCTTTAAGAATGTGGTGAAGTTATGAGGAGTGTCTAGAAGCATCATAAGTGATAAAGACCCTCGCTTTATGGGCAAGTTATGGCATAAGTTGTTCAAATTGCTAAGGACTGATCTAAACTTCCTAACTAGCTTCCATCCCCAAAGTGATGGCCAAACCAAGCGGATCAATGCTTTATTGGAATTATATCTAAGGCAAAGCTACTTGACGTTGCCTAATTCTTATACAACATTTAAAGGAGTGAGATAGCAGGTAAAAGTCCCTTTGAAATCGTCATGGGACAATAGCCTTTAACTCTAAGTACTGTTGTCTCTTCATATATAGGAAATAACCTTATTGCCTACAAATTTTCAAAGGAGTGACATGATAAGGTAAACATAACAAGGGCTTGCCTTGACAAAGCTACCAAATGAATGAAGAAGTGGGCTGACACTAAGTGACATCCAAGGGAATATACGAAGGGAGATTTGGTGATAGTAAAGTTGCTACCTAACTAGTTTAAGTCCTTATGCAAAGTGTATAATGGCTTGGTAAGAAGGTATGAAGGGTCATTTCTTATAGTTAAGCATATAGGGACGACTACTTACTAAGTCCAACTTCCCCCAAGACTCAAAATCCATAACATCTTTCATGTAAGTCTTCTAAAGACATTTCATGAAGATAAGGAAGATCCAAGTCGTGGTAAGTTCAAGCATGGATAAGGAATTAGAGTGCATTTTTGTAGATAGAGTGATTTGGAAGAGAAGGGTTCTTAACTATATCGAGTACTTAATCAAATGGTGAAATCTACCAAACCATGAGGTTAGTTGGGAATGAGAGGATTTACTTTGACAATTTACTAACCATATTTAGCGTTATAAGGATAAAGGTGTGACCAGGACATCATAAGATTAAGTGGGAAAGGATGTCATAACCTATCTAAAAGCATTGCTAGAATAGGCCCATTGGACGCTTAGCCTATTTATTGTATAAAGACATGACAAGGAACATTACAGAAGTATGCTTAAGTGTCAAGTCTCTAGAATACTTTATTGTAAATATCTAGCTATTCTAAAATAGTCTTGATGAGTGTTCTATATAAATCTAGAATAACTAATTATAACTACATATTGAGGAGGAGGAACAAGTATAAATACCCCTACTCCTCTCATTTGTAACACACCATTCAATTGAAGAAGTTCTCTCTATTGCTAAGCTCTCTTGTGCCTACTACTTTTTAGTCTTCTTAAGCCTTCTACTTGCCTTTCTTTGCTTTAAGTCAATTCTTTTAAACTTTTTAAGGCTTACTTGGTGACTAAGTGCCGCATAGATGAGCAGCACAATCTAAGTTTAACTCCGTGATAGTATGCTCCTTTGACTTCTTCTTCTAATAAGAAACATAAAAGACAAGATGTATTTTAGACCTTACTAGTAAGTCCAAACAATAAGTGAGACGTCTAATGCATCTAAGAACTTTGAATGGCCCAAAAAAGTGAAAAGATAATTTCATTGATAAGTGAACAATAACAAACAATTGTCGATATGGTTAAAATATGAGATAGACCCAATATCCTATGGCAAACTCACATTCAGTGCAATGTGTATCAATATACTTCTTCATTTAAGCCTAGGCTGCAACAAGATTGTTTTTAAGATACTGAAGTAATGTATCTCTATCTTATAGGTATCTATCAACTTAGTTTACATGAGAAGACCCAACTATATACCTTGTAAGAGTTGGTAAAACTTAATCATAAATAGCTTCAAATAGGGATATATTGGTTGAAAAATGATAATTGGTATTGCACCACTGCTCAACCCAAGGAAGCCATTTCGCTAATCCTTTGGATTGTCTCTTACAAAACAATGAAGGTAGTTCTTTAAACATTTGTTAACTACTTTAATCTGTCTATTTGTTTGTGGGTGATATGTAATGCTTATGTTCAATTATGTTCCTTATAAGTGAAATAGCTCATTTTAAAAATTACTAATGAAAATCTTGGTCACTAACAATAATAATAGCATAAATGAACATATTTACTCAATTAATTCACAACAACAAGAATAGTTGCTTTATCTTAGAACAATGGAGTCCCTTAACAAAGTCTATAAAGATATTTGTCCAAATTTCTTTTGGGATAGCCAAAGGTTGGAAAAGACTAAAATACACCACAGATTCACTTTTGTGACATTGATAAATATCATATTTAGCTACAAACCATTTTATTTTATTGTTCATATACTTCTAGTAAAACTCGAGCAACAAGTATTATCCTACCTTTATAGCATAAGTCTGTAGAATCTTAAGAGTAATGGGTGATTGAATTAGGATCCTTTTGTAATTTTTCAATGATTCCTTGAGTTTCAAGATTATTTTACCACTCCTTCCTAATTTGTGCAAGGATATTACAAGCAAAGATAAATGTTGCTACTAGCTTAGCATGATCTGGAATGCAAGATAATGCATTAGCAATAAGATTTTCACTTCCTTTATATATAATCTCATAATCATATCACAATAATTTGAAGATCCATTTTTGTTGCTCCATTGAAGAAATTCATTGCTCTAACAAATATTTCAGACTCTTGTGATTAGTTTAAATCTGAAAATACATCCTCATCAAGTAAGAATGCCATTTTGTAACTACATAAACTATAATTAATATCTCTAAAGTTCCCGACTTCACCCTAGGATCTACTAGTTTGTGATACTGAGAGAGGGGGTGAATCAATATCACCACAATTCGCAGGTATGTACACAACTTCAACCTCTTCTTCAAAGCGAACTCTTTCTCAGATTCGACTAAGGTAGATCTATTGCTACCTTTCAGACACCTTGCCCAAAGTCACCTTTCAGACACCTTGCCCATTAGGTCTTCGTTAGGTTATGGGTTAGCTGATACTTTTACTACGTTCACACAACTCAATTCAAAAAACAGAATGTAAAACAAAGTAAGGACACACAAGATTTATATGATTCCGTCAACGTGACGTACATCCACGGTGGTAGGGACTCTCCCTCTACCGAGACAATCCACTATACTTGAGAATACCAATTACAATGGATGTCTTAATCCTCTGCTCCTTTCACTATTGCAAATACTAAGCAAGTACAATACAAAAAGTGTCACTTACTGTGTCTACCCTTCTTCTAGCTTGTCTTGCCTCTGTTGAATTGAAAAGGCTGCTTCACTGCCGCTTTAAAGTTCACCACAACGCTCTCTAACCTCTCTTGAAGAAATCTGGAAATACGTTAAGTTCTTTCAATGCTTCACCGAATTCCTTCTCTAGGTTGTCTTACACTACTTCTGCTTTCACCGTCTCAGAGTCTCACCCGTCTCCTATTTCACGATCTCAATGTCTCATGGCTCGCCTCACGTTTCTGGTTTGCCGTTCCACGTCTCATGGCCTGCCTCACATTTCTAGTTTGGCATTTCATATCTCACGCACGTTTCTAGTTTGCACGCTTTGCTGGTCACACACCTCACATACGATTCTGGTTTGCATGCCTTGCTGGTCACACGTCTCATGCACGTTTTTGGTTTGCTCTTGTCCGTTTCACGCCTCCGGACAGTGGTCTCCTCTTTCACGGTTTCTCCTTTCTTCCCTTACAAACGGTGTGCTGTCTCCTCTCTTACTAATGGTGCATTTGCCTCTCCTCTTGCTGTAAGTCACACGGTTTCCTTCCAACCATTGCCCGGTTTCCCTTGCTGTCCAAGGTCTCCCTTGGTTTGCCGTGTGTTCACTCTTGCTATCCAGCTAGTTTACTCTTCCTTGTTGTAGGGTTTTGACTCACCGAGGTCTCACTTGCCGTTGGTGTGTTATGATCGTGCTCTCCTTATTGCCTTTTACCTTACCTTGGCCGTTCTCCTCCTTGCCTGGCCGTCCATCCCTTTGCCGTTGGTTGTGCTTTGCTGTGTAGGATTGTATGGACGTTCACCTTGTTTAGCCATGTAGGTTGGTTGGCTGAATTCTCTTTTGGCCGAATACCCTGGCTTGACATGTAGCTTGTGTTTGGCTAGTTGTCTCCTTGCTTGGACGGTTCCTCCTTTGTGTTTGGTTGGTTGTCTCCTTGCTTGAATGGTTCCTCCTTTGTGTTTGGCCGGTTGTCTCCTTGCTTAGACGTCTCTTCTCTTTGGACGGTTTCCCTATCTTCTTGCTGTGTACCCTTTCTTACCGTCTCTCCTTTCCTTTGCAAGTGGTGTGTTGCCATTTTGGGTTTGGCCGGTTGCTCCTCCAACGTTTTGTGTTTTGTCGAATCTCTCTTGTGTTGGATGGTTTCTCTCTAGGTTTTGGCCGACTCCTTTGGTTGAACGGTTTCTCTTGTATTTGCTGAACTCACTCTTTGTGTTTATGCCATGTAGGGTTTGGTGCTGGCCGGTCACTCTAGGTTTGCCAAATGTTCAATTGCCAACCTGCTCTCTGAAGTTCCTGACTTCTCCCTAGGATCTACTAGTTTGTGATACTAAGAGGAGGGTGCGACAATTCGCAATTCTTAGGTAAGTGAACAACTTCAATCTCTTCTTAAAAGTGAACTTTTTCTCGGACTCGACTAAGGTAGATCTATTGCTACCTACTAATCACAATAGTCCCTAAAGTCACCTTTCAGACACCTTGCCTAATAGACAATACGAATGTTCTTGTTTAGGTCTTCGTTAGGTTATGGGTTGGCTGATACTTTAGCTGTGTTTACAACTCAATTCAAAACACAGAACGTAAAGCAAATTAAGGACACACGAGATTTACGTGGTTCCGTCAACGTGACGTACATCCACGGTGGTAGGGACTCTCCTTCTACCGAGACTATCCATTATACTTGTGAATATAGGTTACAATGGATGTCTTTAATTCTCTGCTCCTTTCACTATTACAATTACTAAGCAAGTACAACACAAAGAGTGTCACTTACTGTGTCTACCCTTCTTCTAGCTTGTCTTACCTCTGTTGAATTGAAAGGCTGCTTCACTGCCGCTTAGAAGTTCACTGCCTCTGTGTCTAACCTCTCTTGAAGAAGTCAAGAAATACGTTGAGTTCAATGCTTCGCTGAATTCTTACGTTGTATCATACAATTCCTACTTTCACCGTCTTACGGTCTCACCCGTCTCCTTGTCTCACGATCTCATTGTCTCACGGCTCGCTTGTCCGTTTCTCTCTCTCTTGCTGTCCAGCCGGATTTCTCTCTCTTCTCACTGGATTTCTCTCTCTTCATCGGATTTCTCTTTTCCGTTCACCCACTTAGCCGGATTTCCTCCCTTTTCTGCTGGTGGTCTACTTTTCTTCGTCCTGCCGTCCAGCCTTCTTCTCCCATTCCCGGTTTTCTCTCTTGTCGACAGGTTTCTCTGTTTTCCCAATCGTCTGTTTCTCTCTCTTCCAACGTCTAGTCGCTGGATCTCTCTTACCCGTTCTCAATCTGATCTCGTCTCGTTCCAGTTCGGATTTGGTCTCCCTCATGACTCACCTTCCTTAGCCGTTTTTCAGCCATCTTACGTTTAACGTTTAGCCCCCCTTTGGCCGCCTCTTTCTCTCTCAACGTATTTGCCTTTTTGCTCGATTTTCCGACCGTCGATGGTTACGTTTTCTTCTCCTTCCCGTCGACAGTTGCTCAATTGTTTCGGCTGTCCACCTTTGTTCTTCGTTCAGCCCGGCTGTCGACCGTCTCTCTCCTTCTTTCTCTCTCGATGCTACTGTTCACGACGGCTACTGTTCACTCAATTCGTCCGTCGGTTGCACTTTTACTCTCTTCGTCCTTGCTGGTAGTGTTCTTCCGTGTAAGGTTTGGTGTAATTGTCGACACCTTGTTCTTTGTCTTCTAAGACCATTATATATTCTACACTGTGAAACCCTAATAGGGCTTACACAGTGAATTTACTTTCTTACCCTTCTGTGTGGTTTTACTTTTTTGCCCTTCCATGTGGCTTTACTTTCTTGCACACGTAAACCTAGTTGAAAACAATTACAACCCATACAAGGCTGTGAGAACAAAAATCTCCCCCTTTGTAATTGTTGGCAACACTCATAACAAAAGCCACTATGTAGCAGTTTCAACTCTTTCTAAATATGCACTTCCCTTTTCTTAACAGCTCCTCTGCACTGTTGCTTCTCTCCCCCTTTGCCAATCAATTACAAATTTGAAAAACTCACAAAGTAGAGATGGAGGATTCACCTGATATTCAGGATTGAGGAAGCATTTGCACAAACAGACTCATTCTGTGCTTTTCAAACAGCTCCGTGGACAGAGATTTAGTTAGATTTTGTGTAGCCTCTTCAATAGATTTATGTTCAACTTGTGAGAGTAAAGCAGTAGCTCCCACAATTCTTCTTCTTGTTGTAACTCCTGCTGATGGGTCACATGTGATCTGATTTTCTTGATGAGCACTGGTCCACATTTTCTTTGGCTTTCTTTCTTGCACAGTCTTAGTTGTAAGAGGATCTCTTTCTTCATCAATCACATATAATTTTCAGCTGTTCTCTTCCCGGCTGCAACAGTATTGCCTTCTTTACTCTTTACCTAGCAACCTGTTTTTGTGAATATTACCATATGGTCTTCATTGCATAGTTTGCTGACAAATGCTAGATTATATCTGAGTCCTTCAACGTGCAGAACATCTTTCAGCTTTCCTCTTCCAATGTTTACTGACTCCTAACCATTGATGTTGAGTGAATCATCATTGTCAAACTTGACTCTGCCTTCTTTTGACTTATTTAGCTTTGACAATTTACTCTTGTCTCCCGTCATGTGTGAAGTGCATCCACTGTCAAGGATCCACTGCTTATCCTTGTAGTAAGCTTTAAGTGCAATTTCAGCTATATTAGCCACCTCCTTTTTTGCTCTATATTCCTTCTTTTGAACTGGCTGAAAGATAGCTTTCTCCTTTTTCTCAACTTTGACTGCACTGTTTGTTTTCACTGTGCCATTAAGCGCTTTCTCTTGCTTAGGGAGAAGTGTCATGCATCTCTTGGCATTATGGCCATACTGCCCGCACCTTTCACACTGCTCCAAGTTTGCCAATATAGCAAACTTGTTCTTTGAAATCACTGGTTTGGGCCTCCACTAACAATCCTTGTCAATGTGTCCTTCCCTTTTACAGTATGTGCAAGAACTCACGACAGGTGTTCTCTTCTGGATTTTGTATTGTCTCCCCTTGTATGCAGCATTGTATCTTCTCAAGTTTGAGACATATACTGGCCTTCTCCACCAGCAATTACTCGCCTTATGACCCCAAACTCCACAATAAAGGCAATGACCTTGAAACTGCCT
Source organism: Ceriops tagal (assembly GCA_021533255.1). Classification (NCBI taxonomy): domain Eukaryota; kingdom Viridiplantae; phylum Streptophyta; class Magnoliopsida; order Malpighiales; family Rhizophoraceae; genus Ceriops; species Ceriops tagal. The sequence goes on along the minus strand of CM038606.1, from coordinate 4,636,855 downwards.
CTTCTTGAGTCTGATCACAGCTTGTCTTCTTTTATTCATTACTTGCTATGTAGGCAAAGTAGCTGGCTTCTTTGCTTGTGTGACTTTCATTTCAACCACCTTTTTCTCTTTCTTCTGTTCAGTCATAGCCCTCTGCTGGCTGACTTTCTTTTCTTCCTTTTTGTTTGCCACCTTAGGTTGCTTCTTCAAATCTTCTTTATACTCAGCTATCTTCTTCTGAGTCACAACCTTCTCTTTCAACTTCTATGGCACATTCTTATTTTCTTTAGCCAATGTAGCTTTAGATTGCTACACTTTCTCTACATTTTTTTTTCTTTCTACAGAATTTGTTTCTCCTATCATTTTAAGCTTCTGCAAGTTCTCTTTGCTACTTTTGAGTTGTTGCTGAAGTCTCAATAACTCTTTCTCCATTTCTTCAATTTTTGAAGCCCTTAAGCCAAGCTTTACTGTAAGGTCTTCATATATTTTGATCTGTTCCTCAAATCTTCTCTTCAAGTCAATATGTTCAGCCTTTATTTCATCCTTTTGACTTTCAGCTTCCTCAGACTTTGCTTCAACTTGTTTTATATGGGCCTCCAACCTTTTTATGGTTTTGCCCCTTTTGATTATCTCCTTTGAAGCTGCTTGTAGCTCAGCTTCAAGATCTGACTCTTCTTCATCAACCTCCTCTTCCTCTTCAGAGGTTGAACTACCACCTTTAACTGATGCCATAAAGGAATGGTCATCTGATGATTCTTCATCTTCCTCCTTATCAGCTTCTTTTATCTGACTCACATAACTCTTAAATGAGGCTCTCTTCTTCTTCTGTGGGTTGGTAGTCCTTTTATTGGACTTCTTTGATTTGAATGACGACCTTCTCCATCTTGAATTCAACTCATCATCATTATCCTTATCTTCATCATCAAGCTTTACTTTGCACTTAGAAGCAAAGTGTCCAGTCTTCCCATAATGATAACATCTCAAGGCCAACTGTCCTTTTCCTTTCTTAGACCCCTTTTTGAATTTCCTTGTGAAGTATGCCAATACTTCACCTTCACTTTCTTCCTCATCATCATCATCATCATCCTCATTGGATGATTCTTCCTCTTCTTTTATCTTCAAATACTTCATAGCTTTGAAAGCTGCTTCCTTTGATACCTTCGTTGTTGTAGAGCTTTCAGCTGACTTTATCCTCATCTCATATGCAATGAGATTACACTGGAGATCATGCAAAGGCATAGAATTGAGATCTCTACTCTCCTTTATGGCTGTTACCTTTGAGGCAAACCTCTCAGGTAGAATTCTCAGAATTTTCTTCACAATCGATGAGTCCTTCTTGTTCTTCCCATAACTTCTAAGATTGTTTACAACATCAATAACCCTGGTGAAGAACTCTTAGACTATCTCATTCTTCTGCATTCTAAGAGATTCATATCTCTCCTTGAACACTTGAAGCTTAGCCTCCTTCATTCTGCCATCACCTTTATAGACCTTCTGCAATATGTCCCATATCTCCTTAGTAGATTTGTAGTCCATCACTTTAACATACTCAGCATCTGTCAATGCTGAAATGATGACGTTTGAGGCCTTCCCATTTATCTCAAACTGCCTTAACTCCTCTGGGGTTGGGTCTTTAATTTCTTCCAGAGCCACAAAACCCTCCTGTATGCATTTTACCATGTTCATGCCCATGGTTGCAAATACCATTTGCATTCTTGCTCTCCACATATGGTAGTTGGTTCCATTGAAAATTGGAACCTTCTTGCTGTAAATGGTGCTAGTGCTGGTACCGGCTTCCATTTCTAGTATGATGAACAAGTCAAATTTCTAGATCCCTTCAAACTAGTACACCAAGCTGTTAAGCTTCAAACTGGTGAACCTGGCTCTGATACCAATTGAAGTTCCTGACTTCTCCCTAGGATCTACTAGTTTGTGATACTGAGAGGGGGGGTGAATTAGTATCACCACAATTCGCAATTCGCAGGTAAGTGAACAACTTCAATCTCTTCTTAAAAGTGACCTTTTTCTCAGATTCGACTAAGGTAGATCTATTGCTACTTACTAATCACAATAGTCTCCAAAGTCACCTTTCAGACACCTTGCCTAATGGACAATATGGATGTTCTTGTTTAGGTCTTCGTTAGGTTATGGGTTGGCTGATACTTTAGCTGTGTTCACAACTCAATTCAAAACATAAAACGTAAAGCAAATTAAGGACACACGAGATTTACATGGTTCCGTCAATGTGATGTACATCCACGGTGGTAGGGACTCTCCCTCTACCGAGACTATCCACTATACTTATGAATATAGGTTACAATGGATGTCTTTAATTCTCTGCTCCTTTTACTATTGCAATTACTAAGCAAGTACAATACAAAGAGTGTCACTTACTGTGTCTACCCTTCTTCTAGCTTGTCTTGCCTCTGTTGAATTGAAAGGCTGCTCCACTGCCGCTTAGAAGTTCACCGCAACGCTCTCTAACCTCTCTTGAAGAAGTCTAGAAATACGTTGAGTTCAATGCTTCGCTGAATTCTTACATTGTATCACACAATTCCTACTTTCACCATCTTACGGTCTCACCCGTCTCCTTGTCTCACGATCTGACTGTCTCAGGGCTCGCCTATCCGTTTCTCTTTCTCTTGCTGTCCAGTCGGATTTCTCTCTCTTCTTGCCGAATTTCTCTCTCTTCCTGTCGGATTTCTCTCTCTTCACCAAATTTCTCTTTCTTCACCGAATTTCTCTTTTCCGTTCAACCCACTTGGCCGGATTTCCTCCCTTTTCTGCCGGTGGTCTACTTTTCTTCGTCCTACCGTCTAGCCTTTTTCTCCTGTTCCCGGTTTTCTCTCCCGTTGACCGGTTTCTCTATTTTTCCAACTGTCTGTTTCTCTCTCTTCCAACGTCCAGTCACTGGATCTCTCTCACCCATTCCCGATTTGGTCTCGTCACGTTCCAGTTTGGATTTGGTCTCCCTCACGACTCACCTTCCTCAGCTGCCTTTCGGCCGTCTTACGTTCAACGTTCAGCCCCCCTTTGGCCGCCTCCTTCTCTCTCAACGTATTTGCCTTTTTACTCGATTTTCTGACTGTCGATGGCTGCATTTTCCTCTCCTTCCCATCGATGGTTGCTCAATTGTTTCGACCGTCCACCTTTGTTCTTCATTCAGCCCGACCGTTGATCGTCTCTCTCCTTCTTTCTCTCTCGATGCTACTATTCATGACGGTACTGTTCACGACAGCTACTGTTCACTCGATTCGTCTGTCGGCTGCACTATTTACTCTCTTCGTCCTTGTCGGTAGTGTTCTTCCATGTAGGGTTTGGTGTTCTCTTTAGTTGGTCGATTGTCTAGGTTTTTCTGAATGCTCAATATTGCCGATACCTTGTTTTTTGTCTTCCATGACCATTATATATTTTACTCCATGAAACCCTAATAGGACTTACACGATGAATTTACTTTCTTACCCTTCCGTGTGGTTTTACTTTTTTGCCCTTCCATGTGGCTTTACTTTCTTGCACACGTAAACCTAGTTGACAACAATTACAACTCATATAAGGCTGTGGGAACAACACTCTCTTTTTGTTTTCCAAGGACTTTATAACTCTCTTCCATGAAACCCTAATAGGGCTTATGCGGCAAAGTTACGTTCTTGCCCCTCCATGTGGCTTTACTTTCTTGCACATTTAAATCTAGTTGACAACAATTACAACCCATACAAGGCTGTGGGAACAACAATCTCCTTGTCATATACTGACATATTAAGATATTTTAGTGATAAAGCTTTACTAGTAAAGATTATAGGACAACCTTTCTACATTAATACTATATGAATCCCAACTCTAGAAGCATCAGATTTAATAATAAATACCTTATTAAAATTAGGTAAGATAAGAACTAATGTAGTGGTCATGGCCTACTTAAGGTGAGCAAATGCTTCCTTCGTTTTGTCACTCCATTTGAATAAGTCCTTATTCAAAAGAGTTGTTAAGTTAGAATTGATCTTCCTATAATTGTAAACAAACTTGAATTAATAGCTAGTTAATCCCAAAAAGCCATGTAATGCTTTAATTATTTTTGGAATTAGCTAATGTAGCATTACTTGAATTTTAGATGGACTAATTACCACACCATCCTTGGAAATAATATGGTTAATATACTTTATTATTTGGCTAGCAAAACTACACTTTGACTTCTTAATAAACAATAAATGCTTATATATAGTATTAAAGACAATTCTCAAATACAATAAATGAGCATCTAGAGATGAATTGTACAATAAAATATCATAAAAAATATTAAGATGAACTTATGCAAATATGACTAAAATATGTCATTCATTAAGCTTTAAAATGTGGAAGGAGTATTAGTAAGTTTAAAAGGCATAACAAAGAACTTGTAATGGTCATCATATGTTTTGAAAGCTATCTTCTGTGTATTTTCCTTATGGACTCGAGTTTGGTGATGATCTTAAATTGAGTTTAGTGAATAACTAGGCACTCCTTAATTCATCCAATAGCTCATCAATAACTAGAATAAGATATTTATCTTTTACAGTAATGCAGTTAAATGCTTAATAGTCCACACACACCTTTAAGATCCATCTTTCTTTCTTGCTAGGAGAATAGGAGAGGAGTAAGGACTAATATTAGGTTTGATGACACTTGCTTCCAACATCTCCTTCACAATCCTCTCATTTTTTTCCCTTCTAGAAATACAGATAGCAATATTGTCTAATATTATTAGGCATACTCCCAGGCAATAAAGGAATATGATGATCATATGCCCTTCTTAAAGGTAGACTTATAGGCTTTATAAAATAAATCAGGGAATTTTGTTAATAATGATTGACGTCTTTCACTTTTATAAAATCAAATTCTATTGCCTTTGTATTGTATAGCTATATGAAGAATCTTTATCCTACTTTGCGTATGACTTTTTTTGTCTGATGACTTGTGACAGTGGAGATGTTGCCACCTTACCTTCCTTATAACTTTACTATATGCCCATTTACTAAAACTTTTTTTACAGCTTGGAAAAATTCCAAATAATATCTCCCAAGGTTTTTAATCAATCAATGCTAAGAACAATCTTATAATCCTTCAAAAGTAACAAGAAGAAGTCAATTTAAATACTGTAACCTTACAATAGGAGTTTTATTTTTGTGCACTTGCCTTGACATGTCAAATTCTTACCATCAATAACCTTCATAACAAACTTGTCATAGTTCTTAATTGGAAAAACAAGTTTTTTGGTAATTCTTTCATCCATAAAATTATTGGTATTTCCTGAATAAATTATTACCATTACTAGTCATCCTTTAAGAAACCCATCAATTTTTATGGTTTATGGATTAGAATATCTTGCCAAAGCATGAACTACAAGCTGGTCGGTGTATTTAACATGAATATCATAACATTTGGGATAAGTGTGATTATCATTGATCTTATCAGCTTCCTTAATTGACTCAACCATTAAAAGCCTCTTTTGTTTACATTAATGCTCTTTATGTCATTTCTCATTGTAGTGCCAACATAGCCCTTTTACTATTCATTCTTTTAATTGCTTTTGAGTCAAGCATCTAAGATTAGTTGGATGATGCCACCCTCAAACATGGTTATGTATAGTCACCATTAGCACCTCCAAAGGATTTTGCTGATTCTTTCTATTTATTAGTAGACCTAAAAGTATTATCTCTTGATTAATTGTTTGCTAAGGTCAAGATCTTTTATTCGAGCCTCTAAAGAGACTCTTGTATCAATTCTTTAACATAAGATATTTCGATGTCACAATTTGATGAGTTGTGTGAAGATATAGCATAGGATTACAATTCAGTGATACCAAATTTTTTTTTTGGTTATCAAGTAAAAGGTATAAAATAAATATTTTTTTTGGTCGTTTTGGGGTTTGAAACAAAAGTGAGATTCCTAAGAATATTGCTTTAATACTAAATGATGAGAAACTAGAGTTTTAGCAAAAAGAAAGTTGTGGAAATAAGGAAATAAAAGATTGATTATTTTGAGAGAATCGACTTCTAAATAGCTAGAAAGTTAAATAGGTTTTTATTACTTGAATTCATAAGCATAAGCTTTACATATATATGTAGTAGTTAACAACCTATGAATATAGATATAATTATACCTATTAATATGAAAATAATAAAAAAATGTTAATTTGTATGAAATAAGGAAAACATATTGTCACATAAATTAAGAAATCCTATCAACTACTAGGTTGACATATAAAACCCTTACAATGTCATTAATAGGAACCTTTTTTTCCTCTCTTTAGACAACTAAGAAAAATTTTGATTTTACTTGTAGACTATTCATACAAATGTCAAATTCTTAATTGACAGTAAATAAGAGCTTTATATACATAAAAGTGTCATTTTTATCCTTGTTTATATCATTCAAGAAATTATGATTGAAGTCTTTTTTTTTGTTAACATTAATTTAAAATTGATAATGTAGCATTGTGTAAACCAATTGGTTAGTAGAGTTGCCCTGTGGCTAATGGAGTTTCAACCTACTTGACCATGTAGTTAATCCAAATTTGTTATGAACAAAAAATCAATAATTAAGTAAAAACTAAATAATTAAATCATATTGGATATGTTTTCAATATTAAATTAAAAAAAGATATAATTTATTATATAAAAATTTGAAGGTATTAATTTATTGTATGACTAATAAGTGTAATTGTTTAAAAGATGTTATAAGTGTGACTTAATGTTCATATTATTAGTGTGTTTCTTAATTAATTGTGTATGATAATTTAAAATTAATAAAATTGAATGTTGCTTTAATATAATTCAATATAATTCATTAATAGCAATATTAGAACAACTTGATTAAAAAATTAGAGTGTTGAAAAATTTCAAAAATTAATTAAAAAATGAAATATAAAGATTGTGCCTCTTAGGATTTAAAACTAAAAGACATGTGTGATGCAAAACCACACAATTAATCAAACCATTTTAAATAATTATTTGTTATGCCTACCGACTAATCAAATTGATTGTAATAAAATTCAAATGACTAATTAAGTAAAGAGATGGGTCTACTAATTACGTTAAATTTTCAAGTTGGTTATTATCAAGTATTCTATATATGACCACTTCTAGCTATTCCTTTGGAAATAACAAAGAATTATGTTTAATGGGTTTTGAACTTAAGACATACGAGGTAAAATACAGGGGTATGACTACTAGATTAAAGAGTAATTATTTAATAATTAACAATTAACTAGATTATATGTCATTTCAAAGTAAATAACAGAATATGGAGCTTAGAGTAATACTTTAAGAAACTTAATTTAGTGAAGGATGCCAAGAAGATTGATAATGATGCATTATACCTAATAGATATTGATATGGTATGGTGGAAAGGAGCTCTAGTGATATCAAAAGAGGTATTTGCCTTATCAATACATAGGATGACTTTAAGAAAGTTCAAGCAGTAATTTTATTTAGAGAATATTGAGAAAGAGGTGAGAGCGAAGTTAAGGTGTTTCTAACAAAAGGGAAGTATATAAGAGTATATGAAAGAGTTTTTTGAAGTACTATTAGAAATTCCTGATTATCCTAACAATGAAGCATTTTTTGCATTTAAGGGTAACCTACAAAATTAGATGAATATAGAGATTCAAAGACATAGTGTCCAAGATGTCACCATTATTATTTTCATTACCAAGTCACTAATAGAGTTTACGAAACCCAAGAAGCTTGAGTCTCATAAAGATAAAGGTGATAAGAGAAAAAGTGGGAAAGATAGTTATCTAAGTGAAGAGAGTTTCCGCAAGCTTAATAAGTATAAGGAAGGAAGAGCACCAAGGACAACAATAGGGGTGATAGGCTAACTCTTAAAAGCTTCTTTTATGATGGGTCGAAGAAAGCCATACTTTTAGCTTAGTTAAGGAAAAGGAGAAGCAACAACGACAACATAAGGCGATAAGGATGGAATTCTTAATATCATTAAAGCCAAGGTTGAAGTGCCTAAAACCAAGAGAAAGGGATGATTATATGTGCAAGCAAAGGTTAATATCCAAATAATAAGAGCACTAGTGCATACTAGAACTTTTAACAACTTCATTTAATTAAAGAAAGCAAATAGGTTAAGCATCACATACAATTAGGAGCAAGGATGGCTCAAGGTAGTGAATTGGGAGCCAAGGTTCATCTTTGGTGTTGCTTGTGGCATAAAGGTAAGCCTAGGTAAGTAGCATTGCTTTATGGACTTTTTTATTGTACCAATGGATGATTATCTTATTATGCTTGGCATGGTGTTTATAGATCATGTCAAGGTCATGCTTATTTGTTTTGCCAACACAATATGTATCTTAGATGAAGGTAATATATGCATGGTACCTTTAGTGAAGGAGACAAGCCTACAATTTAAGCAAATTTTAGCCATACAACTTTTCAAAGGTGTAAAGAAAGCACAACTTACCTATTTTATGGCATTAAAGGAAGAGAAAGTGGCTTTATCATTGTATAAGTTGCTTAAGGAAGTCTCTCATATCCTTGAGGAGTTTAAGGATATTATGCCATCCAAGTTGCCAAAAAAGCTCCCATTAAAGTATAAGGTGGATCACAAAAGAGAATTAGTGCTTGGTACAAGACCACCCACTATATTGCCTTATTAAATAGCAACTCTTAAGCTTAAGGAATTGAGGAGGTAACTTAAGGAGTTGCTAGATACAAGCTATACCCAACCATTCAAGGTTTTATATGGTGTACTTATATTGATGGGTCACTCTATTTGTACACTAACTATAAAGTGCTCAATAAGATAACCATAAAGAATAAGTATCTCATTCCATTGATAGCTATCTTGTTTAATCATCTTAAAGAAGCAAGGTGGTTCACGAAGCTAGATTTAAGATTAGAATATTATTAAGTAAGGATTGTAAAGGGAGATAAGCCAACGACTACCTGTGTTTTGAGGTATGGTTCCTTTGAGTTCTTAATAATATCTTTTAGACTTACTAATACCTCTACCATATTTTGTACTTTTATAAATTAAATCTTCCAATCGTTCTTGAATAAATTTATCATAGCGTACTTAGATGATATTGTCGTCTATAGCAAGATACTAAAGGAGCATGTTAAGTATCTATGACAAGTTTTTCATGTACTAAAGGAAAATGAATTGTATAAAGCAGGAAAAGTATGCCTTTACTTAACATAAGGTAATGTTCTTAAGACACATTATTGATGGAGGCAAGTTGAGGATAGATAAGTCCAAGGTGTAAGCCCTCGATGATTGAGAGCCACCAAAGAAAGTAACTGAGTTACAATTCTTCCTAAGCCTTATCAACTATTATAGAAGATTTATCAAAGGCTATTCTTCCATTGCATCTCCACTCATCTAACTTGTTATAGAAGAGTCAAACATGGAATTAGGATGCTAAGTGCCAAGGAATGTTTGAAATGCTCAACCAAGTAATAATTGAAGATCTAATGTTAATCCTTTCTAACCATGCCAAGCCATATGAGGTGCACACTAATGCTTCTAATTTTATGCTTAATGGTGTCTTAATGCAAGAAAGTCATCCAATTTTCTATGAGAGCTACCAGTTGAATGATGCTAAGCATCAACATACAGTCCAAGAGAAGGAGATAATCATAATGGCGCATTGCTTATGAATTTGGAGACATTACTTGTTGGGGTCCAAGTTTTTCGTAAAGAATGACAAAGTAACCACAAGCTATTTCCTTAACTAGAAGAAGTTAACACCAAAGCAAGTGAGGTGGTAAGCTTTCTTGGCAGAATTCAACTTTGTGATAGAGTTGGTAAGTAGTGGGAAGACATGTCATTTGTGAATTAAGGATGGATTACTCACTACCAAAGGTGATAAAGTTTATGTGCCAAAGTGGCAAGAGTTGAAGAAGGCTATTATTAAGGATTGCCATGACTCAAAAGGGGTAGGACATCTAGGTACACATTGTATGTTAGCACTTGTAGAGTATACATGTTATTGGCCTTAAATATAAGATGACTTTGAGTTCTATGTGAAAACTTGTCTCGTATACCAATAAGACAAGATAGAATAACACCAACCATTATGATTACTAAAGCCCTTGCCCATTCCAAAAAGGCCATAAGAGAGCATTTCGATGGATTTTATCACATGCTTATCAAAGTCTAATGGATGCAGTAGTATCATAGTAGTTATGGATCGATTTAGCAAGTATGGTGTGTTCATCCTTTTGCCTACAAAGTTTAGAACCAAAGATGTAGCATACCTATTTTTTAAGCATGTCATGAAGTATGAGGGCATACCAAAGACAATTGTGAGCAATAAAGACACTTGCTTCATTGGGAGGTTTTGGATGAAATTGTTTAAACTAATAAGGTTCGAGCTCAACTTTTCCACAAGTTTTCATTGCCAAATTAATGGCCAAACCAAAAGGGTAAATGTATTATTGGAGTTATACTTAAGGCATTATGTGAGTGACAACTAAGGTGATTAGGCTGAGTTGCTTGATATTGCCTAATTCTTATACAATCTACAAAAAAGTGGGTCAACTAGCATTATTCCATTCGAGATTGCTACCAAGCAATAACTAGTGACTCCATACACTTTGAAAATTGGTTACAAAGGGCTTACTCTAACTGCATTTAAGTTTACTAAAGGTTGGTATGAAAAATCCCATATGGCACAAGCATATTTGGCTAAGGCTATTAATTGGATGAAAAAATGGGTTAATGCTAAAAGAAGACACTAGGAGTTCAAGGAAGGAAACTTAGTGATGGTAAGGCTCCTTCCCCATCAAGTCTAAAGGTTTGCTAAGTTGTATAAAGGGCTAATGAGGTGCTACAAGGGTTTGTTTCCCATAAAGAAGAGAATTGACAAGTTACCTTACCAATTGATATTACCTTCCAATTTAGAGATGCATCTAGCGTTCCATGTGAACTTGCTAAAATCTTATCATTTTGATGAGAAGGAGCCAAGGAGGGACAAGTGAAAAAGGGCCCCTATAACCATTATATCTATGTCTAATATTGATGTTAAGGAGATATAAGCACATCATGTCATTTCAAGGAAGACACTTGTTTAAGCTATGTTGAATACTTTATGAAATGGAAGGGGTTACCTTATAACAAGGCTAGTTGAGAGCACAAGCTTACTTTGTGAAATCACGTGGATGTGATTGAGGCATATAAGAGGGATACGACAAGGGTGTTGCCAAATTAAGTCGAGGAGAATGTCACACCCCACACATTTTTACACAATTTTTAGTTTATAAATAAGGTTTGGTTTTAGAATTCTTTAGAATTCTCTCCATAAGTTTAGAGTTAAGTGAAAGTTTTTAGAAACTTGAAGATATTTTAAATGTTTTCTTGCAATGCAAATAATTATATAGAATATCTTAAAAAAACAATAAGGACCATTAGATTAAATAAATTCTAGTCATTCTACAAAGGAAATGGATGATTATAAATAGTTTTTGAAACTTCACTTATATTCATTTATATAAAGACACTCATCAAAGACAAAAAGCTAAAAAGCTATCAAGCAAAAGGCATTTTTGAACTAATAAAGCATATTCCATGTTTTCTATATTACTTATATTTTTTGTGTGTCATTTTTACTTTTTTTCCACTAAAAACATTTATAACTCTCAAGGGGAGACTTACTAGCATTTTTTGCCAAGTGACTTTGTTAACGTCACATGGTTCATTGCTAGAAAAACCAAGTTTGTGACAACACACACATACACATAAAGAGATATATTACAATAAATTTTTATATAAGAAATTTAAACTTGGTGCCATAACATTAATTTTTTCACAATAATATTTAAGTTTGCTGCACAAGTTTTGATAATATATATACTATTAAAACTTTTGGCATATATGTGTATGTGTGTGTGTCTGTGTCTGTGTCTATGTTAAAACTATTGATATAATGTATGATAGATGTATGTAATTTTTATCTAATAAATTAAGACTAAGACTAAGGTAAATAGTAATTTTTGTTTTCTATTTAAAATTAATTTATGTATTTTTATTTTCCAAAAAATAAAATATTTTGATGCAATAAATCTAGTTTAAGAATAAGTACAAAATTACAATGCAATATATTTCAAATAAATTTTGTCAATTAATCATGAAATCTCAAATAGACATGTTCTCTAATTATTTAAGTTTTATCTACAATCTAGGTTGGATTTGAGGCCGAACAACGTCATGGCAAAATCAATCTCACAAAATTACTCATAAGACTAAGGGGCAACATTGTCTTATTTAGACTGTTTTCCTGGATTTTCAATTTGTAATCGTTCAACTCATAATTTATTGGAATTTTACTTTCCCATAGCAAATTATTTGTTAGAATTCCCCCCACCCAACCAAAAAGAAAAAAGAATATTTTCTCAGATTTTTTAAATAAATAATAGATTGAATATCTTAGATTCGAGCCTTAAATGAATTAGTTCATTCAAACAATATTATTATATAACATCATATCTGCATATAGCTGTCCGTTTTGAGGAATGAGTAGTGCCAGTACGTTAAAGATGAATGCAAGGGCAATGTAAAGTGTGTAATAAAAGTCTGATTAAACGTTTTGCGTCTTTTTATTTTTTATTTTTTTTTAACTAGCATTTTGCGATGGTGTATTCTATATTAAGACCTTACTTTATGAATCTAAGTAGGCAAAACAAAAAAACTATTGTTCTCAACAATATGGCATGGCAAATGGACTGACCCTATGTGCCAGCAACAATAAATTATGTTTATGCAAGTCCCTAATTCCTTTGGTTTCACCAACAAAGGACGTTGCCGGATTTCAAGGAAGACTCATTGTCACAATTTAATAAACTTTGGCTGGACTAAAATTTGTCTCATGCATCCGGCCTTTTTGGTTTTGCACAATTTGAGTACATTTTAAATATTAGTTGGCGTAAAAAGCAACTAAGACAAGATTGGTAACATCATCATAATATGATAAACAGTAATTAAAAAAATAAAAATTTCATGCATTAATTCAGCTATTATAGTTTATAATTTAATGCAAAATCTATTAGATTAATTTAATTAAGACTGATTCTTGCTGACTTGCTTGTTTAGTGAATTATTACTTATATAAATTTTGTTGGTTTATATCAATTGATCCACGGTATCTGAGTAATTCTTGTGAAGACGGCAAGCTGCTACTCTGTAGTTATTGCCCCCCCCCCCCTTTTTTTTCTTGATCTGAGTAGTTAGTGTCTTTTCCTTTGGATTTCTTGCCAGAAAATTGAAGGTGAAAGTATACTGCGGCTTCAAATTGTTTGTCTTGTAATTGGACTGGATACAAATACATATAACATAATGAAGACGTCAATACTTCGATTAAATTCTTTTGTCCATTATTATCATTTTTCACTAATCAATGTGGCGTGATTAACAAATATCATCTGTATGAAAGTTATGACAATGAGCTTTGTGTCATGGGCATTACATTCTATCAAAAAAGTAACTTGTTGGGTAGTGTGCATCCATTACATTCCCCCACACGGAATTGATCGACATCCTCATCGTTGTTCTTGGAACTACACTGAGCCGGTAAAATTAGGGGTTCTTGGTATTCCACGCTAAGTCGAGGGTCTCACGGTAGATAGGCGTAGGCGTAGGCTTTAATACTACTTGTGACAGAGTCATTACCTTCTCCTCAAAAGATAACCTGTTAGGGTGTACAGTACTCACGCTTATATAATCCAAAATTCCCCTCTTTCTCAACAATGTGGAAGTTGGGTAATGTGCACTTACATTTGGCTCATAAGCAAGAAGCCGCCCCTATGGTCTAGATCAATTTCCAGTTTGAACTCCACGGACAGCCAATCAATTGAAAAAACAAATGTAAGTACTATTTGTAGAAATACAATATTTCTAAGCATGACTTTGAAGATTTTTTTTTTTATCGACATGCATACGGGTGCAATAGCATTCTTAAAGAGTTGAACAACTTTCCCAAAGCAATTTTCAAACACATACTTCTCTTTTATGTATTAGGGCCAAATGTAGCAATTAATTAAATCCAAACTTTTGAGGATTGACTAATAATAAAATCCAACTCGTGGGGTTTCCATTTATTCTTGAGTACAATCACATGCATACGATCATAAGCATTTCCAATTTTATTCCATGAGGTTTGTCGTTGAACCTTTGCACATCGAGACTTCATGAGTTGATAATTATTAATTTAGCTGACTCGTACGAGGGAGATACTTCTCATACTCTGACTATTGAGATTTTAATTATTAATTTAGTTGTTTGCTTCTTGTTTTTCTTTTTTTTTGTGGTTTTCTTTCCTATATTATTTATGAAGCTTAAGTTCAATGATATTCTATAGGTAGAAAAAAAAAACGAAAACAAAGAAGAAGATATAATTAAGTTCCTTAATGTAGTTTCAAGTTCCCACTACAGTACATATTAACAACTTGACTAGGATTTAAATTGATTTCGGAGTTCTCACCAAGTGAAATGTTCAACCGTGTATATTTGTTCTAATAGACCCACAAGGTTAGGTTTTTGTGTTAATTTTTTGCACAATTGTGATTATGGATTTAGACCCATATAGTCCCAACAAATAGCATCAGTTCATTAGTACATATGTTGTGATGGTCAAGTCCAATCTTGTCGTTTGAATGCATAAGCTATCAACAGAAGGGACTTTACTACCTTCAACATCGTCATTTTAGCAAGGTATTGTATCCTTCGACGGTGCAGGCCTACAATCATGGGAATCAAGGACCACAATTCCCATCTCACACTTTCCAGTTTGTCTAGGCCCTTACTTGTGCTAGTTGACAGGACATGTGCAGCGAGGTAGCCTACTGCTGTCTACTTCTAGAACAACTTGACCAAAATTGGCATACTTCAAAGACTCAAGTCTTGGGTTGTGGCGGCTACAATTGATCCAAACTTAGTAGCAGAACTCTCATCTGTTCCACAAAGTATTACCCTCTCATGTAGATTAATAATTTAGTGTCAAATGTATGTTACTTCTAGATGCAACCCAAGAGGGAAGTAAACTGAGTTTACTTAGCAAATATCACTTAAGCCCAATCCCAATTCCAAGAGATCAAACACATATAAATGTAAGCAATATAAATGCAACAAGTAAATAAACAGAGAGCCAAGGGGAGAGAGAGGGATGATAATTTATAATGGTTCAACTTAACTGAAAGCCTATATCCACTCCTCAAAATTTCCTCATTTAGAGTTCAATCAACTATCACTTCACTTTTGATGGGTAAAGAAAATCCTTACACTTTTGGCCTTGTGATCTCGAATCACAAAGCTTCTGTGAAACTTTATACAATTCTAGAGCTTACAAACTCTAAGACTTTTTAACTTAGAAGACTCTTACTTTTTTTTACAAACTCACACTTGAGCCCTTTACTCTTGATTCCTTTTTCTTTTTCACTTGATTAGACTTTGCTCTTTTTCTCTTTTGATTACACATTGAAGTTTTCAAGCTTTCTTCTCCTTTTTAAGGAATTCAAGGTGTCTAACAAATAGTTCCTAAGACACTCTTATAGACTATTATGGATAAACTAACTGTTATGATTGTGATCTCCTTCCATAAAGACAGTGAATCAAAATTGAAAACTTTTTCTAGGGCATTGGTTAATTGAAGCATTAAGTACTTCTATTGATCGATCAATCTAAATTCTCTGAAATTTTTTTAGCTTTTAGTACTTTTGCTATTTCAATTAACTATAGCAACCAGCACGGTTGACAAACCCAAAATCTTTAGAACACTTTAGCTTTATGCGCTTTACTCCTTTCTAGCCACATTAGTTGACCATAATAATCAGTTTGGTCAACTGACCAAAAATCTTTATAACTTTGTGGTATTTTGCTTAACACTCTTTCATATGTCTAATTGACTACAATGATTGGTACAGTCAATGGGTCCAAGTCTTTTGTGATTTTTCATTTTTTCATCTCTTTTCCTTGTGTTGTTTAATAGATAGGTATGGTTGACTGATCCCAAAATTTTGCTAATTTTGAATCTTCTAATTATTTCCATCTTACCTTGAGATCACTCAAAATCTTATTCAAAAACCTTTCTAAAAATATAATAATGAGAAGACTACAAGATTTTTGAATAAATAATTAGTTCAATTCAAATTCAAAGATCTTAACATATATAACATATAATCAATGATAATATTCCACGACAAGAATAAAAATATGCCAATTAATCATTTAATCAATCATGAGTTAGAATATATACAACCAATCAATCATCTATTAAACAAATTACTTAATCATGGCTAGGCAAAACAATCAATTGTAAGGAACGTATCAAAACCTACTTATTAGGCACAGGATCAAAATATTATCAACAATTTCCCCTTTTTAATAATGATAACCATGATTTATGATAGAGATAAATGATATCAACTTAAATGTAATAGCTCCCTCAAATGTATGCTCCCCTTGTGAATGCAATAAATGCAATCAAACCAATCAAACAATTATATTGATAAATCAATAGCACAACACATGATAACAAAGTAATTTGTTCTTTAAAGCCTTGCACATTGTTGTATCCCTATTTGGTTTGAAATCAAATATATAGTTTTTCTCTCTAGATGTTTGCTAGGGTTGCAATTATCGATTTTAAATGAAGAAAGCAAAGGAAAAAAAAATAAAGAAATGATTTTTATTATGAAAAATAAGTTTGAAGTCTAAAATTAAGATTTCATTGCAAATTGCAAAAGTACAACAAATACATAATATAAAGGAAGCCAATGGATATACCAAGGGAGGAGATCTAAGTTCACAACAACCATAAAGTTAAGGGAAGATACATGGCCAAATTTCAAACAAATCAAATCCAATCCTTGCCAAGTCAACTTTTTAATCTAAGGCCCCAAGTCAAAGCCAACTTCCAAGTGTCTTCAAGAAAACCATAAAGCCTAAGAATCCTAACCAAAGAACTAAAAGACATGTTAGAATAAAGTTAAACAATGTCAAACATTCATAAAAAAACTAATGAACATTATTTCTAATAAACTATATTAACTCCAGCTAATAAGAAATAATCATTGCCAAACTTATTTTTATCACTTCCTAGCCAATAGGATAACTTAAGGAATAGACCAATCATAAGAAACTTTTAGGTAGTTAAAAAAGGCTCTTTTGGGCTTCTTGAATGAGACAAAAAAAAGAAAAAAACAAGAGCAATAACAAAGAGGAAAAAATACAACGAAAAAGGGGAAGTAAAAAATAGAAAATAGTTGAAAAACAAAATAGTAGTTAACACTAAAAAGAATTTTGCCTTACATGGTTGTTAAAAAAGCCAACAATAAATACTTTTAGGATTGTTGAGAGTTCATCATAAACTACATGCAAAATGCCAAAAAAAAAAAAAAAACAAACAAACACAACAACACTTGAAACTATAGTTGGAAAGGAAAAGGACCATTCACCTTAGTAAAAGTGATTAAGAACCCACTAAGTGATTTGTCCTAAGAACCCTTGAATCAATTTGTTATGCACACCCCAAAAAGCTAGGAAACAAGTTGGGTTGATCAAATTAGAATCCTAAGGAAACTATATCCTAAAAGCCCTAATCTTAAGATGTTACAAAGGTTGATCATTCCTTTGATAAGTCAAAACAATGTATTCTTCTAAGAACACAAGAAAGTAAAGCAAAGCTTGCTAAAAAAATACCCCAATCTTATTGATTCTTGTTTTACATAGTTGTAGCCTTTATATACACATGTAAATATTACAATTCTATAAGGAAAACTTGTTTCTTAACATACTTATATAGGAAAAACCTTAATTATAAAAGATCTATCTAATTAAATTTACTTTGATTAAGAATCCTAAGAAATACAAATTTGTCTTGATTAGGAATCCTTAAAAAGATTACAATTGATAATTACTAGGCATAAAAGTCAAAGTAAAACTCTAACTAATGTATCAAGAATTAGTTGAACTTATAAGCCTAAATAAACTCATAAAGTTAAGCCTTTTCTACATATAATTTGACCTTAACCTAAAATTCAGTAACCTAAAACAAACTTAGGCCCTTTAATACAATTTATCATGCAAATCAAGCCTTTCCTTACCTTGGTCATGCAACTTGGACTTATATCATGGGCTCTAAGTTTTGTTCTTCAAGTTCTAAGCCTTATCCATCATCTTGCATATAAAGATAAGTGATTATCCATAGTGTAGCATTGGAAACTTTTATAATAGCCTCAGAATCTTCTAAAGCACCCTTTTTGTCATGTAGCTTTATGATTAAGCCTTGTAAAGCCTCTTTCATCCTTTTTGTCCTTGCCCTAATTATTGGATAATTGATTTCTTGCAAAGGATCTTAGGAATGCTTACTTTGTTGCACTTAAATAGCACCTTATTCTCTATCATTCCTCCCTTCCTCAAAAGATTCATCCTCAAATCATCTACATCAAACAAAGATAAGTTAGTAACATTAAAAGTAGCACTAACATTACCATAGTTACTTGGTAAATCTAGCTTGTAGGCATTGTCATTAATCCTCTCTAAGACTTGAAAAAGTCCATCTCCTCGAGGCTACAATTTGGACTTTCTTTGTGGGGGAAATTGATCTTTCCTTATATACACTAACACCCAATCACCAGGTTCAAAGACAACTTCATATGCCCTTTATTAACTTGCTTAGCATATTACTCATGCAATATATCTAGAGTCTTCTAAATACCAAAGTGCCTCATCAAACCACCTTCGTGAGTTTCCCTAACTAACAACTTACAAATAGAACAAATAGGCACACATAATTTATCCCTCTTAAACAAAAATCCTTCTATGTCTATAAAAATCACCAAACGCACACTTATCATATGCATTCCATACTTGGCCAAAATGAGAATCATTAGCATACAAGCTTTTTAACAATTCAAAGCCAAGTAGCTTAGTTTACAAAGAAGTAAGTAATATGTACCTCCTAAAAAATGCATATGAAACAACATTTTCCTTTCTATGTATGTACTTAATCACATAAGGAAATGTTTTTATAAACTCCAACCACTTAACATGTCTTTTATTAAGCTTACCTTGGGATTTCAAAAACTTTAAGCTCTTATCGTCAAAATGAATGATGAATTCCCTCGGTCATAAGTAATGTTGTCATGTTTGAAGAGTTTGTACCAATGCATAAAGTTCCTTGTCATAAGTAGGATAATTTAAGACAGCCCCATTTAGCTTTTCGCTAAAATAAGCAATTGGTTTGGAATCTTGTATCAAAATAGCCCTTATTCCTATTCTAGATGCATAACATTCTACCTCAAAAACTTTATCAAAGTTAGGCAAGCATAACAACAAATGTGCATTAATAAGCTTTTCTTTTAAAGTACTAAAAGCCTGATCATGCATTTCATCCCACTTGAAAACGACATTCTTTTTAACTAGTTCATTTAAAGGTGCAACAATAGAATTAAAATCCTTAACAAACCTTTGATAAAAAACTTGCTAAACCATAAAAACTTCTTACCTTGTTTACATTCTTAGGCACAGGCCAGTCCCTTATTGCCTTTACCTTCTCCCCATCCATATTAATACCTTGCAAACTAAAAATATAGCTAAGAAATACAACAGATTCCATGCAAAATGTATACTTTTTGATATTAGCATATAGTTAGTTCTCTCTTAACACACTGAACACAATATGCAAGTGTTTTATATGTTCATCCAAATTCTTGCTATAAACTAAAATATCATTAAAGTAAACTATTACAAATTTCCAAATGAAAGTATGCAAGACATGATTCATTAACCTTATGAATGTACTAGGTGCATTAGTTAATCCAAAAGGTAATACTAACTACTTATACAATCCATATTTAGTTTTAAATGCTGTTTTCCATTTATCCCTCTTTCATGCAAATTTGATAGTATCAATTCTTTAAATCAATTTTTGAAAATGCGCACAAACCATGCAACTCATCAAGTATATCATCTAACCTAGGGATAAGATGTTTATACTTTAGTAATCTTATTACTAGCTCGACAATCCATACATATGCGTCATGTTCCATCTTTCTTTAGGACTAAAATGATAAGGATCGAGCATGGGCTAAAACTCTCCCTTACAAATCCCTTTTGCACTAAATCATCCACTTATCTTTGTATTTACTTTGTTTTATCCAGATTAGCTCTATAGGCAGGTCGGTTAGGTATGCTAACACTAAGTATAAAGTTTATTTGGTGCTTAATTCCTCTTAAAGGAGGTAATTCCTGAGGAATCTTTTCGAAAAATAAATCTTCAAACTCTTGCAATAATCAAACAACCACACTAGGCGAAGAGAAATTAAAGTCATTAGATAAAAAATAAACATCCTTGTATATAAGTACAAATAGTAATAGTTGTTGCCTTGTGATCATAGCACTATTAACCTCACTTTTCCAAGTAAACACACTCACCCTTTTACTTTTCTCTCCTTTTTGCACACTTTTCTCTCCAGCTTTTATCTCTACCTAACCCTTTTAACTTGAATTTTTCCCTTTCGCCTCACTTTGTCTCTTTTCGTTTGACCTCTCACTCTCTTTCTTTTTCTTTTCCCCTTGTTTTCTCATCTGTTCTTCTCTTTTTTTGCACTCTCTTGTTATCTTAATCCAATCTTCATATGTTTGAATAGGTTTGAGAGGAGTTAATACAACAATCCGATTATTAATTACAAAAGAGTATTTGTTCTTGTGGCCATTGTGAGTAACCTTCCTATCAAATTGCCATGGTCGACCAAGAAGTATATGACTAGCATGCATTGATGCCACATTACAAAGAACCTCATCCTTGTAATTGTCAATAGAAAAGGCAATTGAAACTTGCTTGGTTGCTTTAATTTCTTTAGAATCATTCAACCATTGCAGCTTATATGGCTTAGGATGCTTAAAGGTATCTAGATTTAACTTCTTTATCAACAAAGTATTAACAACATTAGTACAACTTTCATTATTAATAATCATGTTACATACCTTGTCTTTAATGTGACATCTTGTATGGAAAATGTTCTCACTTTGCTCCTCATCATTATCATCTTTAGGTTGAATACTTAGTGCACACCTTGTAACTAGCATATCTCCATAAACAGGTTCTTTAACATCAACATCAGAACAATCCTTCAATGATGACATGTCATTATCACTTAAACTAATGCTTTTTATGTCACCATTCTCCAACATGATCTTAACTCTTTTATTTGGACATTGAGAAGTAATATGTCCATGTCCTTAACACCTAAACCACTTAATCTTGTAAAATTTAGAAGATTTCATTTCAGTTTTACCTTTAGAAATAGCAACTGATTTTTTTGGCTTGCATCTTTTTTTGGCTTTAAGGTTGCTTTAGCATCTTTCTAAGTTGCCTTTCATATAGAACTAGAAGCTAACCCAAATTTAGACCTTTAGACTTGATTTGTTTCTCCACCTTGATAGTCTTATGCAACAGCTCCTCCATCTCCAAATAATGTTGCAAATCCATTGCATCTACAATTTCCTTGTTTAAATCACCAATAAACCTTGCCATGGTAGCCTTTTGGTCTTCCTTTACATTAGTTTTAATCATGTATATCTCCATCTTCTTGTAATAGTCCGCTCCACTCATGGACCCTTGAACTAACCCTTACAACTTTCTATGCAAGTCTCTATGGTAATGGCTAGGTATAAATGTCTTACATATTACCGATTTCTTTATTTCCTATGACTGAATTGGCTTTTCACCATTCCTCCTTCTACTTATCACTAATTGGTCCAACAAAATACTTCATAGTCAGTGAATTCTATGACTGCTAACTTTACTTTTTTCTCCTAAGAATAATTATGGAAATCAAATAAATGCTCAACCTTTCTTTCCCACTCCAAATAAAGTTTAAGATTATTCTTCCTTTGAAATGCTGAAATCTTCATTTTTTATGTTGCCTAAATTATTATTTTTTTTAGAAACAACCTTCTTGCCTTTTCTCCTTACTACAGCTATTGCTTTCGTCTTGCTATAACTGTTGTCTCTCTTATGTTTTACAGAACATGTGAAGTTCCCGACTTCTCCCTAGGATCTACTAGTTTGTGATACTGAGAGGGGGGTGAATCAGTATCACCACAATTCGCAATTTGCAGGTAAGTGAACAACATCAACCTCTTCTTAAAAGCAAACTCTTTCTCAGACTCAACTAAGGTAGATCTATTGCTACCTACTAATCACAATAGTCCCCAAAGTTACCTTTCAGACACCTTGCCTAATAGACAATACGAATGTTCTTGTTTAGGTCTTCGTTAGGTTATGGATTGGCTGATACTTTAGCTGCGTTCACAACTCAATTCAAAGCACAGAATGTAAAGCAAATTAAGAACACACGAGATTTACATGGTTCCGTCAACGTGACGTACATCCACGGTGGTAGAGACTCTCCCTTACCGAGACTATCCACTATACTTAAGAATTTAGGTTACAATGGATGTCTTTAATTCTCTGCTCCTTTCACTATTGCAATTACTAAGCAAGTACAATACAAAGAGTATCACTTACTGTGTCTACCCTTCTTCTAGCTTGTCTTGCCTCTGTTGAATTGAAAGGCTGCTCCACTACCGTTTAGAAGTTCACCGCAACGCTCTCTAACCTCTCTTGAAGAAGTCTGGAAATACGTTGATTTCAATGCTTCGCTGAATTTCTATGTTGTTTCACACAACTCTTGCTTTCACCGTCTTACGGTCTCACCCCTCACGATCTCACTGTTTCACGACTTGCCTGTCCGTTTTTCTCTCTCCTGCTGTCCAGCTGGATTTCTCTCTCTTCACCGGATTTCTCTCTCTTCACCGAATTTCATTTTTCCGTTCACCGTCAGGTTTCTCTCTCTTCCCGCCGCTCTGCTCTGGTTTGGCCGTCGGGTTTCTCTCTCTTCCCTTCGGTCTACTCTGATTTGGCCGTCGGGCTTCTCTCTCCTTCCGATCTGGCCGTATAGGTCTTCGCCGTCCACCCGTCCAGCCGTGTCGTCTCCTCGCAGACCGCTGGTGTACCGATGGTGTGTCGTTCCTCACGGGTTTCTCTCCTTCTCCGGTCTGCAATTTCTCTCTCTCGTCCGTCAGCTGCGTTTTCTCTCTCTTGGTTCGCTTTTCTATTCACCGTCAGTTTCTCTCTCTTCCCACGTCTAGCCGCCAGATCTCTCTCATCCTTTACCGATCTAGTCTCGTCTCACCCGTTCCAGCTCGGATCTGGTCTCCGTTCCCGATCTGGTCTCGTTCCTCTCTCTTGCCGCATCGTTCTCTAGCCGACCGGCGACGTTTTCTCTCTCTGGATGTTACTGTTCACGACGGTTCCTGTTCACTCGATTCGTCCGTCGGCTGCACTGTTTTTCTCTTCGTCCTCGCCGGTGGTGGTTTTTGGTGTTCTCTTTGGTTGGTCGGTTGTCTGGGTTTTTCTGAATGCTTAATATTGCCGACACCTTGTTCTTTGTCTTCCAAGACCATTATATACTCTACTCCATAAAACCCTAACAGGGCTTACGTGGTGAATTTACTTTCTTACCCTTCCACGTGGCTTTACTTTTTTGCACACTTAAACCTAGTTGACAACAATTACAACCCATACAAGGCTGTGGGAACAACAACATGCTTAAGATTTTACAACACACATTTATGGTTTTGCAGCACATATTCTCTTGGTGTTTTGTAGCTTACTCTTTCTTCCTCTGTCGTGCCCTCTCTTTTGTTTTGTAGAACCCGTTTCTTCCTCTGTTGAGCTCTCTCTTCTAGTTTGTAGTAACACATTTTCTTCCTCTGTTAAGCTCTCTTTTCTGGTCTGCAGTAGCACATATTTTCTTCCTCTATCGAGCTCTCTCTTCTAGTCCACTGTAGCATGTGTTTTTTCCTCTACCAAGTTCTCTTTTCTGGTCTATAGCAGCACATGTTTTCTTCCTTTCTTGAGCTCTCTCTTTTGGTTTATAGCAGGACGTTTTCTTCCTTTATTGAGTTCTCTCTTCTAGTCTGCAGCAGCACATGTTTTCTTCCTTCTGTTTTTGCAGCAACCACATTTCTCTCTTTTATTTTTGTAGTAACCATGTTTCTCTCTTTTTTTTTATAGCACGCTTATATTTTTGCAGCACTTTCTCTTACTATTCTTTCTTAAATTTTTTATAGAGCACACCTTTCTTAGCAACTGCGTGGATATATTTGTAAGCCTTGCATTTAGGGTTGCCCTACAATCAACGACCAATATTGATTCCTAAGGGTTGCCCTATAATCAACGGTTAACCTTAATTCTTAACATTTAGGGTTAATGATGAAGGGTCAATGATCAACATTAACTCTTAAAGTTTAAGGTCAATAGTCAACATTGACTCACTAAATTTAGGGTTAACCTGCCACTAATGGTTTTAACTAATGATCTCTCTACAGCTTAAGCTCTTTGACAAATACAAAATGCACTTATGGGTAGCAAACACATCTCAACAAATCTATGAAATGCTATTGAAAACAAATTCAACATTAGCCATCAAAGATGGGCTCAACAATCTCGCCCTTTGGATTTGTTGGCAACACATTAAATAAAAAAATCAGTAATTAAGCATAAGCAGCAGCTTTTAACATTCATTGTTACCCTTGAAACATGATACCAATTAAAAACAACCTTTAACTACCCTTTTTTTCTGCTTCTCCCCCTTGACAATTTCTCCTCATTTATTTGATTTCCCCCTCCCCCCTTTATTTGATTTTCCCCTTTGAATTTGTTAAGTTATCCCCCTTTTGATCAGTATATACTCTCTTTGGATTTATGCAAAATATCTCCCCTTTAGACAACAAATCCAAAGAACAATAGAAAAGGGAAGGAGAGACGGGTTAGAGGCATACCTCAACCTCTAAGGGGTGGCTGAACATATAAGGTCACAACCAATCAATAATGGCAGCTGCACATCCACCTTCAGATTGTCAAGTTGTTGTTTCATCCATAGCATTTGAGTATAAGCCTAAGTAGCAACCACATATTTAGCCTCTGCAGTGCTTAGTGTCACTGAATTTTGCTTTTTGTTGTGCCATAAAACACATCTACTATCCAAATAAAATGCACCACCTAACGTTGACTTTTAGTCATCACAATTTTCAGCCTAAATAGTATCTGTATACCCATATAAATTAAACTGTCCACTTCTATCATAAAGTAGCCCAAAATTTGTTATGCCTTTTACATATCTCAGAATTCTATCATAAAGTAGCCACAAGGTGAGAATCCTTAGGCTCACTTTGAAATCTAGAACAAAATGTTACAGTAAAAACATGATTAGGCCTTGATGCTGTCAAATACAGTAAACTTCTAATCAACTTCTATATTCCTTTTGATAAACCATTTTGCCTTCTTTATCTTTGCTTAACTTTGTTCCAACAGTGATGAGAGTGCTTACTTCCTTAGAGTTCTCCATCCCAAACCTTTTTAATAGCTCACATGCATATTTTTCTTAGGAGAGGAAAATTCCAACCTTGCTTTGCAAAACTTATAACCCTAAGAAGAATTTCATTTCACTTAGTATAGACATCTCAAACTTCTTCTTCATATGATCGGTAAAAACAATGCAAAGGGCTTCATTTTTAACAATAAAAATTATTTCATCAACATAAACCACAACAATTAGCTGGCCCTGTTTATCTTCTTTTATGTACAAGTTGTTGTCCACATTCCCTTTTTTAAACTTCATATCTTTGAGGCATGTATCTAGCTTGGAATACCATGCTCTTGGAGCTTGCTTTAAGCCATATAAAGCCTTGTTTAATTTGCACACACTTGAACCATCATAATCAAGTATAAAAATATTAGGTTGTTCGATAAATACCTCTTTTTCAAGCTCTCCATTAAAAAATGTAAACTTCACATCCATTTGATAAACTTTGTAATTTTTTAAGCAACAATAACTATGAATATTCTAATTGCTTTAAGTCTAGCCATAGGAGCAAAGGTCTCTTCAAAATCAACACCTTTAACTTGTGAGTAGCCTTTACAAACAAGTCTTGCCTTGTTTCTTATAACCTCACCATTGTCATTGAGCTTATTTCTAAACACCCACTTGGTTCCAATAATATTTTCCCCTTTATATCTTAGAACTTGTTGAGCCTATCTTTGATGCCTAATGTTGGATGTATTGTCAATAGCATCTTATATAGTTGTTCATGTTGATTTGATGTTTTAAATGTCATTGAAATGTAGAGAAATTATTGGTCAAAATCATTGATGGCAGGTCAACTCTAAAGTCAATGAGTCAATGTTGACCGTTGACCCTAAATTTTAGGAGTCAAGGTTGACTGTTGACCCTTGACCATTGACCCTAAAATTTTATGAAGTCAATGTTGACCATTGACCTTAAATTTTAGGCATCAAATCTGGCCATTGATTATAGGGCAACCCTTAGGAATCAATGCATACCATTGATGATTATGCAACCTTAAATCTTAAAGCCTATAAATACATCCATGCATCTTTCAAGATGTAAGTGTGCTATAAAAAAGAGATTGACCAATTGCAAAGAGAGAATGGCAAAGAGAGAGGTAGCCATCAAAAAGAGAGTGACCAGCCAAGGAAGGTACAGCAGTAGTTGACCAAGAGTACAACACTAAGGAGAGGTGTAGTCAGCCAAGAGAGGTACAACACCAAAGAGAAGTGCAGCTGGCCAAGAGGTAATAGCAGCCACCAAAGAAGAAAGTAACCACACTACTCAAGAGGAGGAGTTATAGCAACCGACAGCCCTACCAAAGGGAGAAAAAGGCAATAGCCGGCTAAACCAAAGGGAGAAGAAGAAGCCAGCAATTGGCCAAACTAAAGGGAGAATAAGAAGGCGTGCAGTAGCCATACTAAACCAGAGGAGACATGTAATAGTCACACTAAACTAGAGGAGAACATACAGCAACCAATCAATAACCTAAGGAAGAAGTTGCAGCAACTGATCAAGGAAAGGTGCGGCAGCTAGTAAACCAATCAAGGAGAGGTGCAACAATCGGCAAACTAATAAAGGAGAAGGTGCAGTAGCCATTAAAAAGGGAGAAAGCAACTTACAGCATAACCAGCAATTGCAACAGCAAGTATAACTAGCACAGTAACTGACGATAGATGAATCACAACTAGTAGCTTGCAGAACCGGCATCAGGGCAGGCAGCACTAGCAACAAGAGGAGAAAACTTGCCCCGATAGTAGGGCAAGCAGCACCAGTAGCAAGAGGAGAAGACTTGCTCCGGCAGCAGGGCAGGCAGCACCAGTAAGGGAAGAGAACCTGTTAAGGCAATAAGTAAGGTAGCATCGATAGTAAAGAAAGGAGAAGATCTATGTTCTAGACTAGTAGCCTATACACATTGAGTGATCCTTCTTAAGAAAGTCTTAGTCATAAACCTTTTGATAAACTTGTTGAAAAAGGGTGGGATACCTTTGGAGTGATCGATAGATTAATCCATTGAGTTACTAAGAGATCAATTTTTTGATTGGGAGATCATTATAAGTAGGTAAGGAGTGATCCTTCCATGACATTAACTGTATCCCTTGATAACAAGAGTTAATTGTATGATTTAGGAGTGATCCTATCACACCATGAACATAGCTTACACATTATGGGTAAACCATATAAAAATTGTTGTGTGTTCTTAGGTGTTTACGTTTGATTGATATTCGTACGACCATTCTCACATAAAGAAGAAAGAAAAAAATTGGATCATTGATTCTAACAAGTCATAGAGGGTAATTTGGAAAGATTTGTAAAAGCAAGCATCTCACACTGATTCACCCCTTTCCCTTATCAGTGTGAGACCTAAAAAGTTCCTTATTAAAACTAAACACCAAGTGTTGTTCTTTTCAATTTGATGAAGCTCTTCATTCATAGCATATACCCATTCCTTGTGCTTTAATGCTTCTTCCACTAACTTGGGTTCAACCTTGGAGATCAATGAGGTTTATTCACCACCTTTTAGTCTTGTCCTAGTCTGCGCAAAATCCTCTTTACTACCAATAATGTTTTTAGCCTCAACTTTAGCTCTGACTCTTTTATGAGTTTGAGAATGCCTTGATTCTTCTTCATCATCACTTGTAATTTGAGAATCAATGTCTTCTTCATGCTGAACAGCCTTTGATTCATCACTTTCAAATTCCTTTTTATTATCACACATGACATCTTCAGCCTCCTCATGTTGTGATTGCATTGTGGAACCATCATTAATCACTTTAACAACAAAGTTGTCCATAATTTTCTGTAACCTTTTGTTGTAACGTCTAAAGCCTCTTCTATTTGGTACACAACCTAAGAATATGCCTTTATTAGCCTTTTGATCAAAATTTTTGAGATTTTTGCCTTTGATTTTAATAAGGCACGAGGTTTTAAACACTTTAAAATGTTTTACACTTGGCTTCCTTCTATTCCATAGCTCATAGATTGTCTTCTATGTATGTGGTCCTATCAAGCATTTGATTAGTAGTGATAGCCTCTCTCCAGTAGCCATGTGAAGTGCCATGCTCAGCTAATATGGTCCTTGCCATATCTACTAGGCTTCTATTCTTTCTTTTAACCACTCCATTTTGTTAGGGTGTATAAGGATTAGCATATTAATGCTTCACTCCATACTTGTCCAAATAATTTTCAAATTCACTACAACTGTATTCTGTTCCATTGTCTGTCTTGAGTCTTTTAATTTTTCCCCCCAATTGATCTTTAGCCAACCTCTTGTAGCTCTTGAAATTATTGAAAGCATTTGATTTATGTTTCAAGAACATAATACAAGTCATTCTTGTAAAATCATCAATAAAAAAAATGAAGTATCTATCACCCTTTGATGATTTTTATCTCATAGGCCCATAAATGTCCAAATGAATGAGCTCCAATGGCTTTTTTGTTTGTATCTCCACATTTTTGTGGGCAGCATTCACCATCTTCCCTTTTTGGCATGTGCTGCAAATTGCATTTCTTTCTCTTCTCAGCTTAGGTACATTTTTCACAGCTTCACTCTTGGACAACTTGTTCAACCCCTTTTGTCCAAGATGTCCTAATCTCTTATGCCATAACAAAGTCTTATCTTTAGTGCTCATATAGCATGTGTTTTTTGCTACTGGAAACTTGGTATAAGTTTCCATTTGTTCTTTCTCCCTTTGTAAGAACAGCACTATCACTTAATCTTTTTATCATGCAACGACTTTTACTGAAAGTAACTTCATGCCTATTATCACAAAGTTGGCTAACATTGATTAGATTATGTTTTAGCCCTTTAACATAAAGCATTTCCTTTA
This sequence comes from Ceriops tagal, assembly GCA_021533255.1. NCBI lineage: Eukaryota > Viridiplantae > Streptophyta > Magnoliopsida > Malpighiales > Rhizophoraceae > Ceriops > Ceriops tagal. The sequence continues at coordinate 4,607,652 of CM038606.1, read as the reverse complement.
ATTATAGCTTTTCTGCACCAATTTTAGCAGCACCAACAACTTTGATTTTTAAGGCACCATCATTGCCAAATATGACTGATCCTCTATCATATCTTACTATTTTCTTTAACACCTTGGAGTCTCCTATCATATGTGAAGAGTAACCACTGTCCAAGATCCATGGCTTTTCTTTCTTGGAAGCTTTTAAGGCAACTTCCACAACCATGGCCATTTCTTTTCCTCTTCTTTTTCTTTGGTCGAATATATAAGCATAGGTAGGTGTTCTTCTTTGCACTTTTTAACCAAGCAATAATGTTAGACACTCCTTAGTAGTATGTTCAACCTTTTTGCATCTTCCACAGATTTTTTCCAACATATCAAATCTATTTCTTAGTGGAATATGACTTCTTTTCACTTGAGGCTGTCTCCTTTTATAATAAAGTCTCTCTTTAGACCCTTGTCTCACATTTCTCTTTATTATAGGCTAATTACTCCAACACACATTAGCTTTTTGCCCATACTTACCACAACTTTAATAAAAACCTTCAAATCTAAATTTTTTTCTTTCACTAAGTTCATGTCTCCTATTTTTAGCAACTATTGTGGCAACCTTCTTTCCGTCTTTGACAACCTATCTCCTTTGGATGGAGTTTTCATCACATCTTTCCTAACCCATTTTAGCTTAGGTTGGGTTCTTTTCTCCATAATGTCATTGTGTTTGCTTTTAGGCACAAACATAATTTTCTTCTTTTCTACTACCCTCTCATTTGGCTTTTCAATATACCCAAGTCCTTTCTTCCCCATGGAATGAGGTCTTTGTTTGCTTAAAGTTTTTTTCATACTTCTTTAATTCAAACTTAGCCTTATAGAACTTAGCTTGCAAAATCGACACTTTTTGTTCTTGTGCAATCACCTTAGCACCAAGATCTTTATGTATCTTGTCTTACTCTGTCTCAAGAATGATCAACTCCTCAATTCTCTTTAAGTACTCTTTTTCTTTTGCTTCAAACTCCTTTTCTTTCACCTGGAGATCAGATTCATCAACAATAAAATTTTCATACAACTTTTTAAGATGCTTTACCTTCTTTTCTAGCTTGCTATTTTTTTTCAAACAAGCTCTCAATTCATTCTCAAGTTGTTACATCAACTTTTTCTCTTCCTCTTCGGTTGATTCCTTATCACTTGAAGATTCTTGTTCAACATCTACCTGTGTAACCAGCACATTTTTTTGCAGCAACATCATCAAAATCATCATTGGTTTCTTCTTCAAAATTTTCTTTATCCAATTTGCTCAAAAAATTTCTTCTTTTAGATATGAAAAGTTGCTTTTTCCCTTTGGCACTTGAATTTTCAGCTTTAAAATAGTTGGATTTCTATGTTCTCCTCTTTGGGGTTGACTCATCATCATCATCATCATCACTATCTACTTCTTTTTTTCTTTGGGCAATCCACGACAAAGTGCCCAATTGCTCCACAACTAAAGCACTTCAAGGGTAATTTTCCCTTGTGCTTCCCTTTTTCTTTCGTCATATTTTTAGTGATGTATGCTGTGTTTTTATCAAATTTAGTATCACTATCTTTTTCTTTAGAGCTGCTATAGGATTCTTCTTCTTGTTCTTTAATTTTTAACTTTTTCATTGCCTTGAAGGCCAACTCCTTCTTTGCCTTAGATTTCTTTTCTTTCTTTATTGGATCTATTTTTATTTTATAAGCCACTAATATGCTATGTAAATCATTAAGGAGTAGCCTATCCAAATCTCTATCTTCTATGGAAGAAACTCTGGCATTAAAAGCTTTTGATAGGGTTCTAAGTATCTTCCTTACCACAGTAGCATCGTTAATCGCCTTTCCATAACCTCTAATAGAGTATACAATTTTATTTACTCTTGTAAAGAAGGCATCTACAAATTCATCATTTAATATCTTTATGTCTTTAAATTTGCTCCTCTCTATTTGTTGCTTGGCTTCTTTCATAACCTTATCTCTTTTATTAATATTCTTTAATTTGTCCCAAATTTATTTGGTTGTGTTACATCCCATCACTTTGGTGAATTCTTTATCTAATAAGAAGGCATATAAGGCATTTCTCACCATTCTATTACACTCCAAATTCTTCTTATCAGTAGACGTCATAGCAGTACCTTTAGTAACAGGGGTGAAGCTACTAAAAGCAGATTCAAACACATTTAGATTAAGTGACATTAGATATAGGAGCATTCTATTCTTTCATAACTGATAATTTTGTCCATTATAAGTGAGAATGCCTTTGTTGTTAACATTGTTCATGATATCCATGATATTAACCAGCAATAGATGTAAAGATTCATAGCAGTAACAAAACTATTTTAGATCAAAGTAGATAGAATGGATTAATAAAGGAACCTGGCTCTGATACCACTTAATGAGGACCTCTATGTGTCTCATGCTAAAAGGGGGAGGGGATGAATCAATGTGAGATGCTTGCTTTTAACAAATCTATTTGGATTAAACTTCTATGACCTATTAAAGTTAATGATCCAATTTTTATCTTACTTCTTTATGTGAGAGTGGCCGTATGAATATTAAGCAACCATAAGCACCTGAGAATACATAGAATATTTATGTGGTTCACCCATAATGTGTGAGGTACATCCATGGTATGATAGGATCACTCTTAAATCACACAATCCATTCTTGTTATCAAGGGATACAGTTGATGTTGTCAAAGGATCACTCCTTAACCACTTACAATGATCTCCTGATCACTTAAAGAGTTGATCTCTTGTTCACTCTAAGGGTCTCTCACCCTTTTTCAAGAAGTACATAAAGAGTTTATTACAAAAAACTTCTCTGAGAAAGATCACTCAATGCACACAAGTTACTATTGTAGAAAATGGATCTTTTCCTTCCTTAGCTGCCGGTGTTACCTCTTTTTGCCTCGACAGGTTTTCTCTTCTGCTATTGGTGCAGCTTCCTCTTTGTTGCCACTATAACCTTCTCTTTGTTATTGTTGTTACCTTTTCCTTGTTATAGATACTGCCTTTCATATGTTTTGCAAAACATGTTTATGGTTTTATAGCACACGTTTATGGTTTTGCAGCACACACTCTCTTGGTGTTTTGTAGCTCACTCTTTCTTCCTTTTTCGTGCCTTTTCTTTTGTTTTGTAAAACCCGTTTTCCTCCTCTGTCGAGCTCTCTATTCTAGTCTGCAATAGCACGTTTTCTTCCTCTGTCGAGTTCTTTCTTTTAGTCTATAATAGCACATGTTTTTGTTTTCTTCCTTTACTGAGTTCTCTTTTTTGGTTTGCAACAACATACATTTGCTTCCTTCTCTTTTTGTAGCAACACGCATTTTCTTCCTTTTCTTTTTACAGCAACCACTTTTCTCTCTTCTGTTTTTGCAGCAACCATGTTTCTCTCTTTTATTTTTACAGCACGCTTATGTTTTTCTCTCTTACCATTCTCTCTTAAATTTTTTGCAGAGCACAACTTTCTTAGCAGCTGCATGGATATATTTATAAGCCTTACATTTAAGGTTGCCCTATCATCAACAATCAACATTAATTCCCAAGAGTTACCCTACAGTCAATAGTCAGCATTGATTCCCTTACAATCAATGGTTAGCATTGATTTCCAAGGGTTGCCCTGCAATCAATGGTCAGCATTGATTCCTAACATTTAGGGTCAACAATTAAGGGTCAACGGTCAGCATTGACTCCTAAAGTTTATGGTTAACTTGTCACCAACAGTTTTGACCAACGATCTCTTTACATCTCAAGCTCCTTGACGAATACAAAATGCATCTGTAAGTAGTAAACACATCTCGACAAATCTATAAGATGCTGTTAATAACAAATCCAATATTAACCATCAAAGATGGGTTCAACAATCTCACCACTTTTACCTTTTTTTACTCAAGCTAGACCCCTTTAAATTCTTAAAAAACTTAAGATTAACAAATTATAAGGAGCAATTTGTTAGATGGTGGCAAATTTCAAAATCAAAACTTTTAAAAGAAAATTAAGGTATCCCTTTTAGGCTTAAAAAAAAAATCAGATTTGCAACCTTATACATAATAGGTTAAAAGAATCAAGATGTATTACTCAGCTTAAACACAACTTCTTCGTCTTTCCTTTTTTTTTTTCTTTTTTTTTCTCAACCATTTTTGTTTTTTTTTAATTAAATCAAACACCCACATAATTAATACAACTTCAAGAGCAAGAAGTTGATCAGAACAAATAAGAAGAACTAAGCAAAAAAATATAAGGAATAAATAATGTACAAAGAAAAGTATTAAAGAAAGATGGAAAAGGGATACGTAACTTATTTCTAGAACAAAGGCTTTGACACCAACTAATAACAGATCTACTAAGTGACTTGCCCTAAGAACCCTTGAGTTAATTAGTTATGCATACTTAGAAAGTTAGGAAACAAGTTGGGTTGATCAAATCAGAACCCTAAAGAAACTAAGTCCTAAAAGCCACAATCTTAAGACACCACAAAGATTGATCACTCCTTTGATAAATCAAGAAAATGTATTCTTTCAAGAACATTAGAAGGCAAAGCAAAGCTTGCTGAAAAAATACCTCAATCTTATTGATTATTACAAGAGATCTCTATAATTAAATCTACCTTAATTAGGAATCCTAAGAAATACAAATATGCCTTTATTAGAAATACTTAAAAAAAAAAGACTACAACTAATGATTACTAGGCATAAAAGTAAAAGTAAAACCTTAACTAATGTATCATGACCTAACTAAACTTATAAGTCCAAATAAACCCATAAAGTTAAGCCTTTTTTACATGTAATTTGGCCTTAACTTAAAATTCAACAATCCAAAACAAAATCAAGCCCTTTAATACAACTTAATATGCAAATAGAGCCTTTCATTACCTTAGTCATGTAGCTTGGACTTATATCATGAGCTTTAAGTTTTGTTCTTCAAATTATAAGTCTTATCCATCATCTTGCACATAAAGATAAGTGATTATCTTTAGTGTAAAATTGGAAACTTTTGGAACAGCCTCGGAATCTTATAGTGCACCCTTTTTGTCATACAACTCCATAATTAAGCCTTTTATAGCTTCTTTCATCCTCTTTTATCTACTTTGTTGCACTTAAACAACACCTTATTCTCTATAAAAAAAGAATTGTCATTATTATCATTAAAGCATTTTTAGTTAGTTTTAGTCAAATTTGGACTCATTAGTGCCTTATAACACCATAAGTCAATAAAGAAAAACAAGAATAAACTAGTTAGTACTGTATCTAGGGTATTTAATTAATTTTTGTAGCATTAAATATGATATTATGTGTGTTTGTATGTAAACAAAAGGCTTTTCTTAAAGTAGGTTTAATATATTCTTATATGTAAATGAGAAAAAAATCATAAAAAGAAATAATATATAAGATATATATAAAAAAAACAAATAAAAAGAGAATAAAAAATAGTAAAAGTAAAACATGGAATAAAATAAATATAATAAAGACTTAAAATTGAATTAGTAGGAATAACAAAATAAAAATGAAAAATAACAAAATTAGTAAAAGGTCCTTCAAAAAAATAAAGGAAAAATAAATGAAAAGGTTAAAAAAGTTGAGTTGACTCAATCAAACTTAGTCAAATTTAAGTTGACTTGGTCAAAGAGAAGTTGACCTAGTGAAACTTGATCAAATTAGGTCAAATAGTATCGATACATCCTACTTTCCTTTTTGACTTGATCCAAATCTAAATCCAACAACATGAACTTGCCTAAAAAACATCTTGATTTTAAATCAAACTCAAACCATCAACACCATGTGAAACCTTTTCTTTTTACTTTTTTTTTTCTCCACCAATCAAAAGCCGCATCAAGATTATAAAGATCAACCAATGACAATCAATAATATAACCTTAAAAATCACAAATTCAAAAGCAACAACCCTAATGGAACCCACCTTCCTAAGCCAAAATAGAAGCTATTTCTTTTTAGTTTCTTAAAAAATCAAATTGTTTGCATAAAAAGGAAAGGAATGAAAAAATTTGAAAAAACAAAAAAGAAAGAAAAAGAAACAAATAATATTACCCTTATCTTTAAGATCCTTTATTAAAGCTCTTAAGCATGAAATAGATGAATTATGCAAGCAATCACAATAAAAACCATGAGACTAAGCCAATAATCCAAGAAGGCAAGGCAACTATAGAGAAATGATGAATAAGATAGGGTTTAGACCTAAATATATAGGTGGATTCAAAATTGAGTCATTTCAATATTTGAGATCAATTCCTTAACTTTAAAGTGATGTTGTTCTAGTGCTTCAAATTTATAACACTTCATTCAAGACAACATCACTTTGATTAGTAACCTAAACATCAAAATGGGGTCATTTTGGTGTTCCAAACCTGCCTCTTTCATCCAAAATGATGTAGTTTTGAATAGTGCCCTCAACTCCAAAAAGACACTATTTTAATGTTCTAGATCAATTGTCTTAACTAGAACAACGTCATTTTGAACAATGCTTTAAACCTTAAAATGACATCACTTTATCATTTTAAGCCCAACCGCTCTTATCCAAAATGACAAGTCTTACCTTGTTTCTTACAACCTCACCATTTTTATTGAGCTTATTTCTAAACACCCACTTGGTTCCAATGATATTTTTCCCTTTATGTCTTGGAACTAAACACCAAGTGTTGTTTTTCTCAATTTGATTAAGCTTTTCATTCATAGCACACACCTATTCCTTATGCTTTAATGCTTCTTTCACGAACTTGGGTTCAACTTTGGAGATCAATGAGGTTTGTTCACCACTTTTTAGCCTTTTTCTAGTCTGCACAGAATTGTTTTTACTACTAATAATGTTTTTAGCCTTAACTTCAGCTTTGACTCTTCTATGAGTTTGGGAATGCCTTGATTCATCTTTTTCATCACTTGTAATTTGAGAATCTATGTCTTCCTTATGCTAAACAGCCTTTGATTTATCACTTTTAAATTCCTTTTTAATATGACACATAGCATCTTTAGCTTCCTTATGCTATGATTTTATTATGAAACCATTTTCAATCACTTTAACATCAAAGTTGTCTATAATTTTTTGCAGCCTTTTGTTGTAACATCTGAAGCCTCTTTCATTTGGTACATAGGCCAAGAATATGCCTTCATCAGCCTTCTCATCAAAATTTTCAAGATTTTTTCCATTGATTTTAATGAGGCATAAGCTTCCAAACACTTTAAAATGTTTTACACTTAGCTTTTTTCCATTCCACAACTTATAGGGTGTCTTTTTTGTATGTGGTCTCATCAAGCATCTATTTTGAATCCAAGTGGCAATAGTGATAACCTCTCTGTAGTAGCCATATAAGGTATTATACTCAGCCAATATGGTCCATGCCATATCCACTAGTCTTCTATTCTTTCTTTCAGTCACTCTATTTTGTTAGGGTGTGTAAAGACTAGCGTATTCATGCTTCACTCCATGCTTTTCCAAGTAATTTTCAAATTCACTACAAGTGTATTTTATCCCATTGTCTATCCTAAGTCTTTTAATTCTTCTCCCCAACTGATTTTCAACCAACCTCCTATAGCTCTTGAAATTATTAAAAGCATCTAATTTATGTTTCAAAAACATAATACAAGTTATTCTTGTAAAATCATCAATAAAAAAAATGAAGTGCCTATCACCCTTTGATAATTTTTGTCTTATAGGCCCACAGACATCCGAATGAATGAGCTTCAATGGCTTTTTTATTTGAATCTCCACATTTTTGTAGGTAGCATTCACAATCTTTCCTTTTTGACATGTGCTGCAAATTGCATTTCTTTCTCTTTTCAGCTTGGATATATCTTTCACAACTTCATTTTTGGACAATTTTTTCAACCCCTTTTGTCCAAGATGTCCTAATCTCCTATGCCACAACAAATTCTCATCTTTGGTACTCATATAGCATGCGTTTTTGTCGTTGGGAACTTAGTATAAGTTTCCATTTGTTCTTTCTCCCTTTATAAGAACAGCACCATCACTTAATCTCTTTACCGGGTAGCTACTTTTGTTGAAAGTAACTTCATGCCCATCATCACAGAGTTGGCTAATACTAATTAGATTGTATTTTAGCTTTCCAACATAAGCACTTCCTCTGATTTCAAATTTTCTATACCAATTTCAACAACACCAAAACCTTTAATCTTCAAAGCACCATCATTGCCTAATGTGACTGACCCTCCATTATATTTTTCTACTTCCTTTAGTAACTTGGAGTCTCCTATCATGTGTGAAGAGTAGCCACTATTCAAGATCCATGACTTTTCTTTCTTACAAGTTTTTAAGGCTACTTCCATAACCATAGCCATTTCCATTCCTCTTCTTATTCTCTGGCCAAACATAGGAGCATATGTAGGTGTTCTCCTTTGCATTCTTTGACCAAGCAATAATGTTAAGCATTCCTCAGCAGTATGTCCAGCCTTTTTACATCTTCCATAGATTTCTTCCAACATATCAAATCTATTTCTTAGTGGAATTTGGCTTCTTTTCACTTAAGACTATTTCCTTTTTTGATAGAGTCTCCCCTTAAACTCTTACCTTACATTCCTTTTTATTATAAGCCTATTACTCTAGCATACACTAGCCTTGTGTCCACATTTACTACAGCTCCAATAAAATCCTTTAAATCTAAATTTTCTTCTTTCACCAAGTTCATATCCCTTATCTTCAACACCTGTTATGGCAACCTTCTTTCCGTCTCTAACAACCAATCTCCTTTGGATAAGAGTTTTCATCACATCTTTCCTTACCCATTTTAGCTTGCATTGCTTTCCTTTCTCCATAATGTCATTATGTTTGCTTTCAGCTACAAACATAATTTTCTTCTTCTCTTTTACCCTCTCATTTGCCTTTTTGATATAGCCAAGTCCTTTCTTCCCCATGAAATGAGGTCTTTGTTTGCCTAGACACTCATCCAACTTTTTGGTAGCATCCTCCTTAGTAGCATTTGCTAAAGAGGACTCTCCTTTCACTTACACGTCCTACATAAAGATTTTTTCATACTTCTTCAATTCAGATTTAGCCTTGGGGAGCATAACTTGCAAATTCAGCTTGCTCTTGTACAATCACCTTAACGCCAAGATTTTTATGTATCTTACCTTGCTCTGTCTCAAGTAAATTCAGCTCCTTAATTCTTTTCAAGTACTCCTTCTCTTTCGCTTCAAACTCCTTTTCTTTTACTTGGAGATCAAATTTATCAATAGTAGAATTTTTATTCAATTTTTTGAGATTCTTTACCTCCTTTTCTAGCTTGCTGTTTTTGTGCAAACAAGCTCTTAATTCATTCTCAAGTTGTTGCACCATCTCATTCTCTTCCTCTTCAGCTGATTCCATATCACTTAAGGATTCTTGTTTAACATCTACCTATATAACCAACACATTTTTTGTAGTATCATTATCAAAATCATCATCAACTTCTTCTTCAAAATCTTCTTCATCCAGCTTACTCAAGAAATTTTTTCTTTTGGATCTGAAGAGTTTCTTTTTCTTTTTAGCACTTGAATTCCCAACTTTAAAATAGTTGGATTTCTTTGTTCTCCTCCTTGGGGCTGGCTCATCATCATCATCATTGTCTACTTCTTTTCTCTTTGGGCAATCTATGGCAAAATGCCCAATGCCTCCACAATTAAAGCATTTTAAGGGTAATTTTCCCTTCTACTTCCCTTTTCCTTTCCTTATATTTTTAGTGATATATGTCATGACTTTATCAAGTATAGTATCACCATCTTTAACTTTAGAGTTGTTATCAGATTCTTCTTCTTGTTCTTTGATTTTAATTTCTTTATTGCCTTGAAGGCCAACTTCTTCTCTGCCTTAGGCTTTTTTTCTTTCTTCATTAGGGCTATTCTCATTTCTTAAGCCACCAATATGCTGTATAAACCATCTAGAGGCAACCTATCCAAATCTCTATCTTCTATGGAGGAAACTCTGGCATTAAAAGCTTATGGTAAGGGTCTAAGTATCTTCCTTACCACAATAGCATCGTTGATCTCCTTTCCATAGCCTCTAATGGAACATATAATTTCATTTACTCTTATAGCTTGGCTTCCTTCACAACTTTGCCTCCTTCATAAATATTTTTCACTTTGTCCCAAATTTATTTAGCTATGTTTCACCCCATCACTTTGATGAACTCTTTGTCTGATAAGGAGGCATATAAGGCATTTCTAGACTTTCCATCATACTCTAAATTTCTCTTATCAGTAGGCGTCATGGCAGCACATTCAGCAACAAGAGTGAAGCCACTAATAGCAAATTCGAACACATCTAAACCAAGTAACATCAAATATGGGAGCATTCTATTCTTCCATAATTGATAATTTTATCCATTAAACGTAAGAATGCCTTTGCTATTAACACTATTTATGCTCTCCATGATATTAACCAGTGGTAAATATAAAGATTCACAACAACAACAAAACTTTTAGATTTAAACAAAATGGATCACTAGAGGAACTATACTCTGATACTAATTGATAAGGACCTTTTTGGATCTTATATTAAGAGAGGGAAGGGGTAAATCAATGTGAGATGTTTACTTTTTACAAATTTATACAGATTAGACCTCTGTGACCTGTTAAAGTCTATGACCCAATTTTATCTTACTTTTTTATATAAGAACAGCTATATGGATATCAAGTAAGCACAAGCCCTTGAGAACACATAGAACTTTTACATGATTTACCCATAATATGTAAACTATGTCCACGGTGTGATAAGAGCACTCCTATATCATATGATCCAATCTTGTTATTAAGGGATACAACTAGTGTTATGAAAGGATCTCTCCTTAACCACTATGGAAGGATCACTCTTTAACTAATTACAACGATCTCCTGATCACCCCAAGGGTTTCCCACCCTTTTTCAAAGAAGTTCACAAAAAGTTTATGACAAAAACTTTCCTTGGAAAGATCTCTCCATTTGCATAGGCTGCTATGGCAGTAAACTGATTTTCTCCTTTCTCTCTACTGTTCTCTGCTTCCTTCCTACCGGTCTTTACCTTCTACATTACTAGTCTCTACCTTCTACACTGTCAGTCTCTACCTTCTACACTACTAGTCTTTACCTTTTACATTGCTAGTCTCTACCTTTTACATTGTCTGTTTTTGCCTTTTGCACTACATGTCTCTACCTTCTACACTATTAATCTCTACCTTTTACATTGTCTGTTTCTGCCTTTTGCACTACAGGTCTTTACCTTCTACACTGTCAATCACAGCTTCCTACTGCTTCTTCTTTTCTACCATGCCACTGCCTGTTGTTTTCTATTGTGTCACTTTCTCCTTTTACAAGTTCTCTCCTTTGCAGGTTCTGCTTAAGCTTTTATGTTGTTATCTCTCTTTTCTTTCTATTGTTGCCTCTTTTTTCTTTTCTCTTGCTGCCTCTCCTCTGTTGTTGGTTTTCTCCTCTTCTTGCATCTGCCAATCTCTGTCATTCCCCTCTTTCTACAGCTCAACTATTTTTTTTAGCTATGCTTTCTGCTGTTCCTCTCTTTCTACAACTCACACCATTTTTTTTTCTTCTGCTATGCTCTCCGAAGGTTTTTTTCCCTCTCTCTATTGTGCCCCTACTTTCTTTTGGCAGCTACATAGGTATTTATAAGCCTTAAGTTTAGGATTGCCCTATAATCAATTATCAACATTGATTCCCAAGGGTTGCCTTACAATCAAGGATCAACATTGATTCCTTAAATTTAGGGTCAATGGTCAGCGTTGACTCTTTGAATTTAAGGTGTCAGCATTGACTCCCAAAAGTTGCCCTACAATCAATGATCAAATTTTGATTCCCAAGGGTTGCCCTACAATCAACAATCAACATTGATTCCTTGAATTTAGAGTCAATGGTTAGCATTGACTTTGACTTAAGGTTATTTACAAAAGCAGTATTGCTAGGATTACATCTCTTAACCTGTCTAAGCAACACGTTACCATTCCCACCAATACCATCTTCCTTAACCCTTGAATGAATTAGCTGTCAACACTTTGTAAATGTAGCAAACACATCTCAATAGTGCTTACAACATCAAATCAACAAGAACAAATATGTGAGATGCTGTTGACAACAAATCCAACATTAGTCATCAAAGATAAGCTCAACACATTTGTTTTTTTTTAAGTGTTTTATCCATATTTTTATGTTTAGTTATTAAATTAAAAAAAATTCAAAATTGAGTGACTAAGGCAAAAGCTAAATAACTTGATCAAATTAGCCATAATAACAACCTAATTTTCTAACTCAACTTTAATTTTGTCATCTATTTTCTTGTTTTGTCTTTTAAATTTAAATCTTTAACTTGTATTCTTTAAGTCTAGTTCATTAAATTTATTTTCCTTGACATTTTTTTTGTTTTCTAACTTATTAGTTTTTTCATTAGATCAATTTTGCCTTATTTACTTTATTTTATTAATATGGTTCATTTAAAATTAATATTTTTGATTTAACTTGTTTAGTTCTTTAAAATACTCAAAAGGAAAATTTGAGTGGTAAAAGAAAAAAGTGTAAATATATATGGAGAAAAAGTCTTAAAGAGTATAAACATTAGATGTGTGGCACCATTTTTGAGTAAAACATGTAAAGGAGTGTTTGTAAAGTATTCCAACTATTTTGTGCAGAATTAATAGTATGTCTTTTAAAGAAGAAGGTGTAGCTAAGGAGGAAGTTAATGATGTGTTGTTTATAATCATCAAAGTTATGCAATAACAAATTGAGAACATAAACACTATATTTATTGATATAAAGGATAGGATGAAGGAACAAGTTAATATAATAACAGAGTTGTAAAAGAGGCATGAAGGCCATAAGGTTCTTAATGTAAGAAAGTATAAGAGATGAGACTATGGCCATAAAGAATATGTAGAATATGATGAATTTAATGTTTTAACTACTTTGGTTAGAATTGCTAATAATAGAAATAGTTGGATAGATTTTAGGACTTAAGACAACTATTACAGTGATCTTGGTAGTATTAAAATGAAAATTCCTTCATTCTAAGGGAAAAAAAAAACTTAAAGCCTACCTAAAATGGGAAATAAGGTCAAGTTGGCCTTTAATTACCATAAATACTTTAAAGAGAAAAAGGTAAAACTTATTGTTATTAAGTTTGTTGATTATATTGTTATTTGGGTGAATCAACTTGTTTTGACTAAAAGAAGGAATCATAAGAGGTTTATTAATACATGAGAGAATATGAAGGCTCTCATGAGGAAGAAGTTTATTCCTAATCATTATTATAAGAATTTGTATCGAAGGTTACATAGGCTCGTTTAAGGCACCAAATGTATGGAGGACACTATTAAAAAGAGATGGAGATCCATTATTTAGGCTAATATGGAGGAGAATAGAAACATGACTTGATTCTTACAAGGTTGAATAGAAACATCACCAACATAACGGAATTGTAACATTATATGGAATTAGAAGACATAATGCACAAAGTAATGAAAGGTGAGAGATAACTCAAATGAAAGGGTTCTACATGGTTTGGATGAAATTTGGATTTCACTTCATCCTAAAAGCCAAAATTAGAGCAAAAGGGAAGAGAGGGCTGATTATAAGCCTAAGGCCAAATCTTACAAGAATAAGGAAATGAGTCTTAGTAAGGAGAAAAATAATTCTAATTTTTAACCTAGTAAAAATAAAGATGTTAAAAGTTTTAAGTGTTTAGGAAAGTGTCATATTACATCTCAATGTCCAAATAAGCATACATGGTGTTATAGGATAATGGTGATATCAAGATTGAAAGTGAGTCCAATGATGACTCCATGCCACCTTTGAAGGATGTAAATGATGAAAAGGAGTACTTAATTGAAGGAGATGTGTTGACAGTTAAACAAGCATTAAGGGTACAAACCAAGGAAGATAATGAAGTGCCAAGAGATAATATCTTCCATACGTGGTGTCATATCAAAGATAAAGTATATAGTATGATCATTGATGGAGATAGCTATACAAATGTAGCTAACACTACTCTATTTGAAGATTTTATGTTTACTTACCATAAAGCACCCTAAGTTATATAAATGTTAATGGTTGAATGAATGTAAGAAGTTTAAGGTAAATAAGTACATGTTAGTATTATTTATTATTGGGAGAGATACTGATGAGGTCTCATATGATGTTATACCCATACATGTTGGGCATATGTTGTTAGGAATATGACAACAACATAATTAACATGTAATACATGATGGGTTATTTTGTAATAATGATAAACCTATTACTCTTATTCCTTTGACACTTTAACAAGTTTATTAAGATCAATTGAAAATGGAAGAGGGTAAGAGAAAAAAGGAAATTGAGGTCAAGAAAGGAGGAAAGGGAAATAAGACCAAGAGAAAATAAGGAAGATGGCAAGAGAGAAAAAGTGAGAGTTTGTGTGCAAAAAATAGTGATGTTACTCTATTACTCTTGTATCTTTGACACCTCAATAAGTTTATGAAGATCAATTAAGGATTAAAGGGAGTGAGAGAAAAAAAAAAGAAATTAAATTTGAGAGCATAAAAAAGGGAAAGAAAGGAGAAAAGGGAGATGAGACCAAGAGAAAAGAAGGAAGATGTCAAGAGAGAAAAAGTGAGAGTTTGTATGCCAAAAAGGGTAATGTTAAGAGAACCTTTTATTTGAAATAGTCTATGATTGTACTTTTGTACAAAGTGACTTATTTTAATACTAACAAGCTTAGCCCCTCTTTGTCTAATGTTGTTGTTTCTTTTTTGCAAGGGTTTGATGATATTTTTTCCAAAGAATCAAGAGGTTTGCCACCCTTAAAGGAGGTAAAACATCATATTGGATTCATTCCTAGTTTGACAATTCCAAACTAATTGACCTATAGAATTAATCTTGAGAAAACAAATAAGTTTCAAAGGAAAGTTAAGAAGCTTATAGAAAAGGGATATGTAAGGGAGAGCATAAGTTCATGTGTAGTTCTAGTATTAAATGTGACTAAAAAGAATAGGACACTGAGGACGTGTGTTGACTATCAAGCAATCAACAAAATCATTATAAAGGAATGTCATCCCATATATAAATTTGATGACATATTATATGAATTGTATGGTTCATATGTTTTTTCTAAAATTGATTTGCAAAATGGATATTACCAAATTAGGATGAAAAAGGGAGACAAGTGGAAAATAAATTTTAAAACATTGGTTATGCCATTTAGCCTTATTAATACTATGAGCACTTATATGAAATTGAAAAAGCATGTTTTGAATAAATTCATTGGTAATTTTGTGACTTTGTATTTTGATTATATTTTAATTTATAGAAAAAACTTATACAAGTATTTTGTTCATTTATATTTTGTTCGGTGTATTTTACATTCTAAGAAATTGTATGCTAACCTTAAGAAATGCTCCTTTTACACTAATAAGATCATATTACTTAACTATGTTATAAGTGTTAGGGGTATTAAGGTTGATAAGGAAAATGTTAGGGCAATCCATGATTGGCTTACACCAAAGTCAATTAATGATATATATAGTTTTCATGGGTTAGCTAATTTTTATAAATGCTTTGTTAAAGAATTTAGCACTATTATTGCACTAGTAACTAAGTTTGTCAAAAAGAATGTGCATTTCAAATGAAGTAGTGACTAAGACAATGCTTTTAATTTAATCAAGGAAAAATTAAATTTTACATCTTTACATATTTTACTTGACTTTACTAAAACTTTTGAAATTGAGTGTAATGCTTCAAGAATTAGCATTATAGTTAATTTGATTCAAGAAAGGCAACTAATTGCCTACTTCAGTGAAAAGTTAAGTAGAACTAATCTTAGTTACCCCACTTTTGGTAAGGTAATATATATATTAATGTGAGTTTTGGTGACATCACAACACTATTTTTGGTCTAAGGATTTTGTCATCCATATTGATCACAAATCCTTGAATTACTTGAAGGGATAAGGGAAGTGAAATAAAAGACATACTGAATGGGTTGAATTCATTAAGACTTTTTCTCACGTTATCAAATATAAACAAAGCAAGGAGAATGTAGTAACCAATACATTATCTCGTAGGTAAGCTTTTATCTCTATAGTTAGTGCAAAATTATCAAAATTTGAATATAGTAAAAATTTATATGTGAATGAACTTGGCTTTGCTAATGTGTATAGGGTATATGAAAAGTCAGCCTCTTAAAATTTTATAGGCATAATGATGAGAACCGGTTTAGGTCTCACACTGAGAGGAGAGTGAATCAATGTAAGATATTTTTTACAAATCGATTTAGATTTAACCTCTGTGGCTTATTAGAACCAATGATCCAATTTTAAATTTTCTCCCTTATTTGAGCACAACTATACGAATAAGAAACAATGCACAAGCACCCAAGAGCACACAACAATTTTTACATAGTTCATTCACAACGTATGAGCTACATCCATAATGTGATAGCATCACTCCTAAATCACACAATCCATTCTTGTTATCAAAGGATATATTAATGTTATGGAAGGATCACTCCGTCACCACTTGTGGAAGGACTACTCCTTAACTACTTACAATGATTTCTAGATCAAGGAGTTGATCTCCCAATCACTCCAAGGGTATCCCACCCTGTTTTTCAACAAATCTATCAAGAGTTTATGTAAAAACCTTTTTTAGAGAACAATCGCTCAATGTGTACTATCTGTTAAAGCAGAATATGAATCTTCTACTTTCTTTGCTGCTGGTGTTATCTCACTCACTGCCGGTGCTGCCTGCATGTTGCCATTGCTGTCTACACACGTTGCTACTACTGTCCACATGCTCTGTTACTGCTATCTGCGCACGCTGTTAATGCTGTCCGTACGCGTTGTTGCTGTTATCTATGCACACTACTGCTATTGTCTGCACATGCTGTACTTGCTGTCCACATGCATTGTGCCCGCTATCCTCACAAGCTGTGCCTACTGTCCACACAAACTATACCTACTGTCCGCTGCACACACTGTGCTCGCTATCCACACAAGCTATACCTGCTGTCTGCACATGCTGTGCCTGCTGTTCGTGTGCATTACTCTTGCTGTCTGCAGTCTCTGCACCTACTGTCCGCACGCACTGGGGCTGCTGTCCACACACACTGTTCCTGTTATCCACGCGTGCTGCTTTTGCTATCAGCTCACACCATTGCTGCTTTCTCCTTACGCTGCAGCAGTTTTCTCGCACCACTGCTGTTCTCCCCGTGTGTTGCAGCTGTTTTCTCATGCTACTACTACTATCTGCGCGCACTGCAGCTGTATTCATCACCACTACTGGTTAGCTGGTTGATTCCTAGACCTGCTGCTGCACTTTTTGCAGGTGGTTGCAACTGTACGTTCGGATTTTTTGCTTGATTCTCCGATGTGCTTCTACTGCTAGGAAGCCTCCTAAGGTGCTCCTGGTGCTGGTATACCCTTCTGGACATATAGGGATGTGCTGCTGCTACTGGAATACCCTCCTAGACGTGCAGGAACATGTTGCTGGTGTTGATATACCCTCTTGGACCTACAAGGACGTCTGCTGCTGGTATATCCTCCTGGACATGTAGGGATGTGCTACTGGTGCAGGTATACCCTCCTAGACATGCTGCTGTTGCTGGAAAGTCTCCTAGGTGTACTGTTGCTGCTGGGAAGTCTCTTGGACATGCTGCCACTGCTGGGAAGTCTTCTGGACGTGAAGTCTCCTGGATGTGCTGCTGCTACTAGGA
Organism: Ceriops tagal; assembly: GCA_021533255.1. Lineage (NCBI taxonomy): Eukaryota > Viridiplantae > Streptophyta > Magnoliopsida > Malpighiales > Rhizophoraceae > Ceriops > Ceriops tagal. The sequence goes on along the minus strand of CM038606.1, from coordinate 4,590,002 downwards.
GGCCTCCTAGACATGTTGCTACTGCTGGGAAGCCTCCTAGACATGCTACTGCTCTCTTCTTGGCTGGCTGCCTTGCCTTCTTTCCTTGGTGGCTACTGCACTTTCCTTGGCCGGTTGACCCTTGCTTTCTTTCTTCCTCTCCTTGACCAGCTGTGTTGCCTTCTTTCCTTGGTGGTTACTACACTCTCCTTGGCCGACTGCCCCTTGCTTTTTTTCTCTCCTTCTTGGCTAGTTGCACCTTGCTTGGTGGCTGCTTCCTCTTTGTCGTACACCTCCCTTTTTCCTTAAGTTTTAGGTTTGCCATTCACTCAATTTTTTGCAACCCTTTGTTCTTTGTTTTTTTTTTTT
>CM038606.1:4571525-4589554 GCA_021533255.1 Ceriops tagal | reverse complement strand
TTTTTTTTTTTTCACAAGACACCTAAGGGTATTTATAGAGCATTGGGATTAGGGCTACACGATCATCAATGATCATCGTTAATTCCCACATGTTGCCCTACAATCAACGGCTGGATTTGATTCCTAAAATTTAGGGTCAATGGTCAACATTGACTTCCCAAAATTTAGGGTCAACGGTCAACAGTTAATTTTGACCCCTAAAATGTAGGGTCAACAGTCAACATTGACTTTTCAACGCCAGGGTTGACTTATCATCACCATTTTCTCCCAATACCTCATTACATCTCAACGACATTCATAACATCAAATCAATACATATAACTGTATGAGATAGTATTGACAACAAATCCAACACTAGCCATTAAAGATATGCTTAATAGTCTCCCCTTTTGAATTTGTTGGCAACACATGAAATCCAACCAACATATTAAATCCCACTATATACAACATCCCCTACATAAAGTCATTTGGCTCCCCCTGAAACTCACATCACTTGCTACTCCCCCTATCTACTTCTCCCCTTTTATCCATTAAGCTACTCCCCCTTTTTATCGGTATACCCTTTCTTTAGATTTATGCAAAATATCTCCCCCTTTGACAACAAATCCAAAGAATAATAGTAAAGGGAAGGGGAGAGGGGTTAACAAATACCTCAGCCTTGAGGAGTTGGCTAAACACATAGGATCAACCTTAATTATTGGAACATCTCTCTTAATAGAGGTTTGGTGAATATATTGGCAACTTGCTCTGAGGTAGGCATATACTCTAGCTTTACTTCAATTTTCTCCACCTTTTCTTTAATGAAGTGGTAATTGATTTCAATGTGTTTAGTTCGGGAGTGTTGGACAGGATTCTTTAACAAATTGATGACACTCTGGTTATCATAACCAATCTACAATGGTAGTTATACATCCACCTTCATATCTTCAAGCTGTTGTTTCATCTATAGCAATTGAGTACAAGCTTAAGTCGCAGCCACATATTCAGCCTCTATAATATTTGGAGTCACTGAATTTGGCTTCTTGCGATGCCAAGAAACACATCTACTACCCAAATAAAATGCATTACAGGACATTGACCTTCTATCATCACAATTTTTAGCCCAATCTGCATCTGTATATCCATACAGATTAAGCTATCTGCTCTAATCATAAAGCAGACCATAATTAGTTGTGCCCTTCACATACCTTAAAATTCTCTTAGCCACCATAAGATGAGACTCCTTGAGGTCACTTTGAAATCTAGCACAAAGGGTTATAGCAAAAACAATATCAGGCCTTGATGCTGTCAAATATAGTAAACTTCCAATCAACTTTCTGTATTCCTTTTGATTAATCATGTTGCCTTTTTTATCCTTACTTAATTTTGCTCCAACCGTGATGGGAGTGCTTACTTCTTTAGAATTCTCCATCCTAAACCTTTTCAACAACTTACAAGCATACTTTTCTTAGGAGAGAAATGTTCCAACCTCACTTCGCAATACCTGTAATCCTAAGAAGAATTTCATTTCACCAAGTATGGACATCTCAAACTTCTTCTTCATTTACTCGGCAAAGGTAGTGCATAGGGCCTCCTTTTCTATAGCAAAGATTATGTCATCAACATATACCACAACAATTAACTGGCCCTAGTTGTCTTCTTTGATATACAGGTTGCTATCCATATTCCCTTTTTTGAACTTCATGTTCTTAAGGCATGTATCCAACTTGGAATACCATGCTCTTAGAGCTTGCTTTAAGCCATATAAAGCCTTGTTCAATCTACACACACTTGAGCTATCATGATTAAGTATAAAACCATTAAGTTGTTGGATAAATACCTCTTCTTTAAGCTCTCCATTTAAGAATGCAAACTTCACATCCATCTGATAGAATTTGTAGTTCCTTTAAGCAACAATGGCTATGAATATTTTAATTGCTTCAAGTCTGGCCACCAGAGCAAAGGTCTCTTCAAAGTCAACACCTTCTATTTGTGAGTAGCCTTTGCAAACAAGTCTTGCTTTATTTCTTACCACCTCACCTTTTTCATTAAGCTTATTTCTAAACACCCATTTGGTTCCAATGATGTTTTTCCCTTTAGGTCTAGGGACTAAACACCAAGTGTTATTCTTTTCAATCTAGTCAAGCTCTTCATTCATAGCACTCACCCATTCCTTGTGCTTTAATGTTTCATCCACGAACTTGGGTTCAACCTCAAAAATCAATGAGGTTTGTTCACCACCCCTTAGTCTTCTTCTGGTCTGTATAGAATCCTCTTTCCTGCCAATAATGTTTTTGGCCTCAACTTCAACTATGACTCTTCTATGAATTTGGGAATGCTTTGATTCTTCTTATTTATCACTTGTAACTTGAGAATCAATGTCTTCCTCATGCTAGACAACCTCAGCTTCATCACTATCAGACTCTCTTTGGTTGTCATACATGGCATCTTCAGCTTCCATATGCTGTGACTACATTATAGCACCATCTTCAATTACTTTAACATCAAAATTATCCATCATTTTCAACAACCTTTTGTTATAGCATTTGAAGCCTCTTCTATTTGGTACATAGCACAAGAATATGCCTTCATCAATCTTCTCATCAAATTTATCGAGATGCTTACCTTTGACTTTAATGAGGCAAGTGCTCCTAAACACTTTAAGTGTTTTATAGTTGGCTTCTTACCATACCATAGCTCATAAGGTGTCTTCTTTATATATAATCTCATCAAGCATATCTTTTGAACCTAAGTTACAGTGGTGATAGCCTCTCTCTAGAAGCCATGTGATGTACCATGCTCAACCAACATGGTTCTTGCCATCTCTACTAGGCATCTGTTATTCCATTTAGCCACTCCATTTTGTTGAAGTGTGTAGGGACTAGCATATTTATGCTTCACTCCATGTTTCTCCAAATATTCTTCAAATTCGCCATATGTGTATTTTATCCCATTGTCTGTCTTGAGCCTTTTAAGTTTTCTCCCTAACTGGTTTTCAATCAGTCTCTTGTAGCTCTTGAAATTATGGAAAGCCTCTAATTCATGTTTCAAGAACATAATGCAAGCCATTCTTGTAAAATCATCAATAAAGGAAATGAAGTACCTATCACCCTTGATTGATCTTTGTCTCATCGACCCACAGATGTCCGAGTAGATGAGCTCCAATGGCATCTTCATTTGTATCTCCATATTTTTCTAGGGAGCATTCACCATCTTTCCCTTTTGACACGTGCTGCAAATTACATCTCTCTCTCTTCTCAACTTAGGTATATCTCTCATAGTTTCATTTTTGCATAGCATGTTCAGCCCTTTTTGTCCAAGATGTCCCAATCTTTTATGCCATAATAAGTTCTCATCTTTGGTGCTTATGTAATGCTTCTAGAAACTTGGTATAGGTATCCATGTGTTCTTTCACCTTTAGTGAGAACAGCACCATCTTTTAGTCTCTTTATTGTATAACCACTCTTGTTGAAAGTAACTTCATATCCATCATAGCATAGCTAGCTAACACTAATTAGATTGTGTTTTAGCCCTTCAACATAAAGCATTTTCTTCGATTTCAGCTTTTCTGTACCAATTTTAGCAGCACCAATACCTTGAATCTTTAAGGCAGTATCATTACCAAATTGGACTGACCCTCCATCATATTTAGTTACTCCCTTCAACATCTTAGAGTCTCCTGCCATGTGTGAAGAGTAACCACTATCCAAGATTCATGGCTTTTCTTTCTTGGAAGCTTTTAAAGCTACATCCACAACCATAGACATTTCTCTTCCTCTTCTTCTTCTTTGGTCGAATTATAGAGCTTATGTAGGTGTTCTCCTTTACATTCCTTGACCAGGCAGCAATGGTTAGCGTGTTCTCCTTTGCATTTTTTAATCGGGCAACAATGTTAAGCAGTCCTCAACAGCGTGTTCAACTCTTTCACATCTTCCATAGATCTCTCCCAACAAATCAAACCTGTTTCTCAATAGAATATGACTTCTGTCTACTTGAGATTACCTCCTTTCTTGATAGAGTCTCCCCTTACACTTTTGCCTCATAATTCTCTTTATTCTTGGCCTATTACTCCAACACACATTCGCCTTGTGCTTATATTTACCACAACTCTAGCAAAATTCTTTGAACCTGGATTTATTTCTTTTACCAAGTTCATGTCTCCTTTCTTTAGCAATTGGTGTGGCAGCCTTCTCTACATCTTTGACAGTCTATCTCCTTTGAATAGGAGTCTCTATCACGTCTTTCCTAACCCATTTTAATTTTGGTTGGTCTCTCTTCTCCATCACATCATTGTGCTTACTTTTAGGCACAAACACAATCTTCTTCTTTTCTTCTACCTTCTTACTTGGCTTCTTAATGTAGCCAAGTCCTTTCTTTCTCATAGAATGAGGTCATTGATTGCTTAAACACTCATTTAACTTTCTAGTAGCATTCTCCTTAATGGTACTTACTAATGATGACTCTCCTTTCACTTCTATGGCCTGCATAAAGCTTTCTTCATGCTTCTTTAGCTTGGACTCGGCTTTGTGAAGCTTAGCTTGCAAAATCAACACCTCTTGCTCTTGTGCGATCACCTTAGCATCAAGGTCTTCATTTATCTTGCCATGCTTTGTCTCAAGTATGCTCAAGTCCTCAATTCTCTTCAAGTACTCCCTTTCTTTTGCTTCAAACTCCTTTACCTTCACCTAAAGATTAGATTCATCAGTAAAAGAATTTTCACACAGCTTCTTGAGATGAATTACCTCTTTTTCCAGCTTACTATTTTTGCGCAAACAAGCTCTTAGCTCATTCTTAAGTTGCTGCAACCACTTATCCTCTTCCTCTTTTATTGATTCCTCCTCACTTGAAGATTCTTAGTCATCATTTACTTGAGCAACTAGCACATCCTTTGCAACCTTATGATCAGAATCATCATCACTTTCTTCTTCAGATTCTTCTTTCTCCTGCTTACTTAAGAAATTTCTTCTTTTGGATCTGAAGAATTTCTTTTTCCGCTTTGTACCTGAATTTTTAGCTTTAGAGTAGCTGGATTGCTTTGTCTTCCTCCTTGGGGTTGACTCATCATCATCCTCATTGGCTTCTCTTCTTTTTGGACAATCCACAAAAAAGTGTCCAATTGCTCTATACCTAAAGCACTTCAAGGGTAATTTTTCCTTATACTTCCCTTTTCCTTTCCTCAAGTTCCTAATGATGTATGCCATGACTTCATCTAGCTTAGTATCACCATCTTTTTCTTCAGAGCTACTGTCAGACTCTTCTTCTCGGTCTTTAATCTTTAATTTCTTCATTACCTTGAAAGCCAGCTCCTTCTCCACCTTAGACTTCTTTTCTTTCTTCATTGGGGCTATTCTCATTTCATAAGCCACCAATATGCTGTACAGGTCATCTAAAGGTAGTCTATCTAGATCTCTATCTTCTATAAAAGAGACTTTAGTGTTGTAGGCTTCTAGCAAGATTCTGAGTATTTTCCTTACCACAATGGCATCGTGAATCTCCTCTCCATAGCCTCTAATAGAGCACACAATTTTGTTGACTCTTATGAAGAATGCATCAATAGTCTCATCATTCTGCATCTTTATGTCTTTGAATCTACTCCTCTAGATTTGTAACTTGGCTTCCTTCACAACCTTGTCTCCTTTTTAGATGTTCTTCAATTTGTCCCAGATTTGTTTAGTTATGTTGCACCCTATCACCTTGGTGAATTCTTTATCTGACAAAGAGGCATATAAGGCATTTCTCGCCTTTCCATCAGACTCTAAGGCATTTCTTCTTATCAATTGGCATCATAAGATCACCTTCAACAACAGGGATGAAGCCATTAACAGCAGACTCAAACACATCAAGACTAAAGGACATTTAATATGGGAGCATCCTATTCTTCCATAACTAATAATTTTGTCCATCAAACATAAGGATGCCCTTACTATTAACACTATTCAAGCTATCCATGATCTCAAGTAGCAGTAGAGATAGAAACTCACACAGCAATGCATAACCTTAATTCAAAGCAAAAAAATTGGATTAACAGAGGAACCAGGCTCTGATACAACTTGATGAGAAACTGTTTAGGTCTCACACTAAGAAGAGGGTGAATCAGTGTGAGATATCCTCTTTTTAAAAATCAATTTAGATTTAACCTCTGTAGCTTGTTAGAGTCAATGATCCAATTTTTAACTTTTTCCTTTATGTGAGCGCAACTGTGTGAATAAGAAGCAATGTGCAAGCACCCAAGAGCACATGACAATTTTTATGTGATTCACTCACAATGTGTGAGCTATGTCCATAGTGTGATAGCATCACTCCTAAATCACACAATGCACTCTTGTTATCAACGGATACACTAATGTTGTAGAAGGATCACTCCTCCACCACTTATAAAAGGACTACTCCTTAACCACTTACAATGATCTCCCAATCAAGAAGTTGATCTCCTAATCACTCCAAGGGTATCCTACCCTGTTTTTCAATAAATCTATCAAGAGTTTATGGAAAAACCTTTCCTGGAGAACAATCGCACAATATGTAGAGTCTGCTAAAGCAAAATATGGATCTTCTCCTTCCTTCACTGCTAGTCTTATCTCACCCGTTGCCGATGCTGCCTGCACGCTACCACTGTTGTCCACACGCGCTGCTGCTGCTATTTGCACACTCTGCTAATGCTATCCATATGTGCTGTCACTATTATTTGCACGCACTGTTGCTGCTGTCCACATACGGGCTATTGTCCATGTGCGTTACTACTATTTTCCATGCACATTATGCCTACTGTCCACACGCGCTGTGCCTGTTGTCCTCACAAGTTGTGCTTGTTGTCCACACAAGCTTTACCTGCTGTCCGCACAAGCTATGCCTACTGTCCATGGTCTCTGCGCCTGCTATCCTTACGCACTGTGCATGCTATCCATGCGCACTGCTCCTACTGTCCACAGTCTCTGCACCTATTGTCCTCACACACTGCAGTTGCTGTCTACATATGCTATTCCTACTCCACGCGTGCTGCTTCTACTATCAACTCACACTGTTACTGCTGTCCGTGCGCGTTGCTACTGCTTTTTCCTTGCATTATAAAAATTTTCTCGCGTCACTACTGCACTCCCCACACATCACCATTGTTTTCTCATGCCACTACTACTATTCTTGCGCACTGTAGCTGCCTTTTTGCACCGCTGCTGGTTTGCTAGTTAATTCCTAGACCTGTTGTTGCACTTTCTGCAAGTGGCTACTGATTCCCAAACCTATTGTTGCACATTCTGATATTTTGCTTGATTCCCAGGGGTGCTTGTGGTGCTACTGGTGCTGGTCTACCCTCTTGGACATTTAGGGACATGCTACTATTGCTAGTATACCCTCCTAGACCTACAAAGATGTCTGCTACTGCTAGTATACCCTCCTGGACCTACAGGGACATTTGTTGCTGCTAATATACCCTCATGGATGTGTAAGGACGTGCTGCTGGTACTGGTGTACCCTCTTGGACCTACTGTTATTGCTGGGAAATCTCTTAGACCTGTTGCTAGTATACCCTCTAGGACGTGTAGGGACGTGCTGCTAGTGCGAGTATACCCTCTTGGGCCTATTGTTGCTATTGGGAAGCCTTCTGGATGTGCTACTGCTACTAGGAAATCTCCTGGACATGTTGCTACTGCTACTGCTAGGAAGTCTCTTAGACATGTTGCTGCTATTAGGAAGTCTCCTGGACGTGCTGCTGCTATTACTAAGAAGCCTCATGGACGTGCTACTAGTGCAAGGAAGCCTCCCAGACATGCTGCTGCTCTCTTCTTGGTTGGCTACAATTCTTCCCTTGGTGGCTACTACACTCTCTTTGGCCAGTTGACCTTTGCTTTCTTTCTTCCTCTCCTTGGCTAATTGCGTTGCCTTCTTTCCTTAGTGGCTGTTGCACTCTTCTTGGTCAGCTGCCACTTGCTTTCTTTATCTCCTTCTTGGCCGATTGCACCTTGCTTAGTGGCTACTTCCTCTTTACCATTCACCTCCCTTTTTCCCTAGGTTTGCCGCTCACACCTCTCTCCTTGTCGTTCACTTAATTTTCTGCAGCCCTTCATTCTTTTTTTTTTTTTTTTTTGCAAGGCACCTAAAGGTATTTATAGAGACTTGGGTTAGGGCTACATGATCATCAATGGTCATTATTAATTACCACATGTTGCCCTACAATCAATGGTTAGATTTGGTTCCTAAAATTTAAAGTCAATGGTTAACATTGACTTCATAAAATTTAAGGTTAACGATTAACAATCAATAGTCAATCTTGACCCCTAAAATTTAGGGTCAACGGTCAACATTAACTCCTCAACGCTAGGGTTGACCTGTCATCACTGTTTTCTCCCAATGGCCTCATTACATCTCAACGACATTCATAACATCAAATCAACACATATAACTGTGTGGATGGTATTAACAACAAATCCAACTCTAGCCATCAAAGATGGGCTTAACACATAATGATTTTTTTATTTATAAAAATAGTTTATATGTGCCTATGAGTTCTCTAAGGAAGTTAGATGTGAGAGAATCACATAGGAATGGTCTAATGGGTTATTTTGGAGTTAAGAAAACTATAGATATCTTAACTGAGTATTTATTTTAGCTACACATGAAATGAGATATTAAGAGGGTATATGAGAAGTGTATAAGATGTAAACAAGTTAAATCTAGAGTTTTACCCCATGGTTTGTATACCTTTTACTCATACCTAACCAACCTTAAGTCAATTTATCTATGAACTTTGTGTTAAAGATGCCACAATCAAAAAAGTGTAGGGATTATGTATTTCTTATTGTTGACAAGTTTTCATAGATGACATACATCATCCCATGCCATAAAACTAACAATGCAAACAACATGACTAAAATGTTCTTTAGAGAGGTAGTACACTTACATCTCGTACCTTGGAGAGTTGTTTCAAACTAGGTTACAAAGTTCTTGAGCTATTTCTAGAAAACTTTGTGGGGTAAGTTAAGTACTAAACTATTATTGTCAATTACTTTCTATCTATAAATGAATGGGTAATTCAAGGTAATTGATTAAACTCTTTCAACTTTGTTGCATGCTATTATTCAAATAAATTTGAAAATGTGGGAGGAATATTTGTTACATGTAGAGTTTGTATATAATAGGAGCGTTCATTTTGTTACTAGTTACTCTCCATTTAAAAATATGTAAGGTTTTAATCCTTTGACTTTTTTGGATTTAATGCCTTTACTCATTGATGAGTATGATAGCTTAGATGGTGCAAAGCCAAAATGATGAAAAGATTCCATGAGAAGGTGCAGTAACAAATTGCAAGACAAACTGAACAATATGCATCTCATATTAATAAAGGGCGAAAAAAGGTGGTGTTTAAACTTAATAATTGGATGTAGGTGCATATTAAGTAAGTTTATTTTTATCTCTAGAGTTGTTAATTCAACCTATAAATAGGTATCATTGAAGGGTGCAAATCATTAGGTGAAATAAAGAATGAGAATTTTCTCCCTCAGTTCATTCAAGAGTTCAAAAACTTATCAAGAAATAACTCTTTTTATGGCATTTAATCTAATGTATCACTCCCGAGTCCATAAAGTGTAGCATTTATATCCTTCTTTCATATCATCAGTTCAATTTCTTAAAGCTTAAAGGTCATGGTCATTTACATCTTATAAATTTGATTTGGCTTTCATTAGATTTTATATACAATTACAGTATGGGTTTCTTAACTATATCTAATAAGGTTTAAATTAAAAAGCAACTATGATAATAAACCAATTAAAGAAGGCTCTTCACAAAAGTCTCATATTTATACCAAGGTTCTAAGATGTTGATTTAGAGATAAACCACAATATTATCATTGTAAAAACTTTGGTCATATGTGAAAAGGGTGCAAGTTCAAGAATGACCATTAAGATAATTTTACTAAAGAGAAAAAATATGAAGAAAATCTATTTTATATTTTGTCAAAATGCCAGGGGGGAGAGGAATAATTTATGTTATGTGATAGTGGTTATAGCAACCATATAATGCCAAACAATAATATCTTTATGGATATAGATGGAGGTTTCAATTCAAAAGTCAAACTAAGGAATAATGCAATTATTAAAGTTAAAGGGAAAGGTAATATTGGTATTATAATAAGGAAAGGAAGGAAAGTGATACATGATGGTCTATTTGTGCCAAAAATTGACTAAAATTTCCTTAGCCCTTTTTAGCATGGATATTCCCTTCATCTTAAGGACCACAATTGCTTGATTTTTTTTATTATGCAAATGATTAAATGGTTAAGATAAAATGGCACAAAATTGAAGCTCTCCATTAGCCTTTAAATATTTTATTGTTCCCACAACCTTGTATAAGTTATAATTATTGTCAACTAGGTTTAAGTGTGCAAGAAAGTAAAGCCATATGGAAGGGCAAGAAGGTAAAGTCACATGGAAGGTCAAGAAAGTAAATCCGCCCTGTAAGGATAAGAACATAAATCCATCACGTAAGCCCTATTAGGGTTTCATGGAAAAGAGTATATAAAGACCTTAGAAGACAAAACTAGGGTAAGGTCAACACAATTGAATACACGGCAAAACACAAGAGGGGTGAACGAAGAGAGAGAGAGACCGTCGGCAATTGAGCATTCAGCAAACATAAGATGGCAAAACAAAGGAACTGGCCAAAGTGGTACACGGCAAAAAGAAAGCCAACACAGCAGAACACAAAAAGACGACCAAAAATCAGATTTGGGAGCTGAACGAAGAACAGGAGTCGAGAGTGAGAAAATATGTGACGACCGAAAAAAAGAGGTGGACAAAAATATAAACGGTTGGCAAAAATAGAGAAGTCGTTGGAAGAGAGAGAAAAATCATATACGGCAAACTCAAAGTGGACGGCGAAGGAGAGGAAAAACCCGACGGCCAAATAGTGGAAAGGAGAGAAGGGAATGAAGAACGGTCGAGTGAAAAAGAAAGACCCAACACAGCTAGACAGCAGAACGTGGGTGGACGGCCAAATAGAGAAAACAACAAAACACAACACACGGCCAAAGCACACCAATAGGAAGAGAGACAACACGGCAAGAGAGCAGAACGGCAAAAGAGTATACACGACAAAAAACAGGTGCTAGTCAGCCAAAAAGACAAAGCAAAGCAAGAGGAGTCGGCCAAAACCTAGAGCAACCGTCCAAAGATAGGAAATGAGTGACCAGGCCGTGAGACAAGAAACAGGTGAGGTGTGAGGCGTGAGACCACTGACTAGAAGAAAACCAGAAATGGATGGGTGAGGCATGAGGCGTGAGACCAGCGAAGAGGAAGAAAACCAGAAAAGTGAGGTGAGAGCAAAAACCAGAAACGCATCACCCCTGGAAGAGAAGAAAACCAGAAACGTAAAGTGAGAGCCAAAACTAGAAACACACCACCCTGGAAGAAACTGGTGACTAGGCCGTGAGACCAGTAACGGGTGACCAAAAAAGGGAGACCAAAAACTAGTGACCTGAAACGCCAGAGCAGCAAAGCTGAAATGGGAGACCAGCGAAGCTGAAACGAGAGACCAGTGAAGCTAAAACGAGAGACCAGCAAAGCTCAAACGTGAGACCAGCAAAGCTGTGACGAGAGCGCAGCAGAAGCGTAGGTGTACGTCAAGAGACAGCTGAGACCAGAACCAGTAAGGCGTGCAAACTAGAAATGTACATGGGATGTGAAACGCCAAACTAGAAGCGTGCATGAGGCATGTGACCAACAAAGGGTGCAAACTAGAAATGTACGTGAGACGTGTAACACCAAACCAAAAACATGAGGCAGGCCGTGAGACGTGGAATGGCAAACCAGAAATGTGAGGCGAGCCATGAGACAAGGAGACAAGTAAGACCATGAGACGGTGAAAGTAGGAGTTATGTGAGACAATGTAGAGAAGAACTTCGGCGAAGCATCGGAAAGAACTCAACGTATTTCCAAATTTCTTCAAGAGAGGTTAGAGAGCATTGTGGTGAACTTTTAAGCAACAGTGAAGTAGTCATTCAATTCAACTGAGGCAAGACAAGTTAGAAGAAGGGTAGACACAGTAAGTGACACTTTTTGTATTGTACTTGCTTAGTAATTGCAATAGTGAAAGGAGCAGAGGATTAAGGCATCCATTGTAACTGGAATTCTCAAGTATAGTGGATAGTCTCGGTAAAGGAGAGTCCCTACCACCGTGGATGTATGTCACGTTGACGGAACCATATAAATCTCGTATGTCCTTAATTTGCTTTACGTTTTGTGTTTTGAATTAAGTTGTGAACGCAGCTAAAGTATCAACCAACCCATAACCTAATGAAGACCTAAACAAGAATATTCAAATTGTCTATTAGGCAAGCTGTCTAAAAGGTAACTTTGGGGACTATTGTGATTAGTAGGTAGCAATAGATCTACCTTAGTCAAGTCTGAGAAAGAGTTCGCTTATAAAAAGAGGTTGAAGTTGTTCACTTACCTGCGAATTGTGAATTGTGGTGATACTAATTCACCCCCCTTTTAAGTATCACAAACTAGTAGATCCTAGGGAGAAGTCGGGAACTTCATATTCATAAGATGTAGCCATGAATGCTAATCTTATTGATGATAGCTAATTATGGCATCACAAATTTGGGCACTTGAATTTTAAAAGTTTGAAATTACTATAATAATAGAACATGGTGCATAATTTGCATAGTATATAAAAGAAAAATAAGGTTGCAAAGGATGGACACTTGGAAAGCATTATTAGCAACTATTTCCTAAAGGAGTTGCATAGGGTGCATAAAGATTACTTAAATTAGTGCACAATGATACTTGCTGTCCAATGAGCACCCTTTCATAATCTCAAAACAAGTACTTTATCTTATTTATGTGTGATTACAGTCACATGAAATTAGTTCACTTTATAAGACAAAGGTTTTAAGTCTTTAGTATTTTCAAAAAATTTAGGAGTTTTGTTGAAAAGCAAAGTGTTTGTAACATAAAAGTGTTGAGAAGTAATCAAGGAAAAAAACATATGTCAAATGAGTTTAAGATGTTTTGTGAAGATGAAAGGATGCAAAGACAATTTATAGTTAGCTATACTCTATAACAAAATAAAATATCCAAGATAAAGAATCAAACTAAGATGCAAATGGTCAAATCTATGTTATTAAAAATAAGGCTACATAGAAGAATTAGGGCAAAAGCTATGAATACAACTATTTATTTGGTAAATCATAACCCAACTAAAGCCTTGAAGAATGAAACATCACTTGAAGCATGGAGTCATTGAAAGACGTTAATGAAGCACTTAAAAGTATTTTGATGTGTGTGTTTTGTCCAAATTCCAAAAAGAAGGGTATAACCATGATAAAATAAGTGATAAATGCATCTTTGTTAAGCATAGCTCTAAATCATAAAACTATAGATTATTCAATTTGAAAATATACAAAATAATTGTAAACCAATATGTTATATTTGATAAGTAAACTCTTTAGAATTGGAAAAATGGCCAAATGAAAGAGAAGTTTATTCTAGTGAATTTTTTTGCAACAAACTCCAATTGAAGAAGATGAAATTGATGAAGAGTTGTCATATGACAATTTAAGGTTTAATTAGCAAGGTAACTTATTTAAATTATTACAATAAACTCCAACTAATTTAGCTAACTCAACTTTTAAAAAAGTGAGGATTTTGAGTTAGATATATGCTAAGGGTAATTTTTGCATGGTGGAACTTGAAATTTTTGAAGTTGTAAAAGAGAAAGTTTAGAGGATAGTTTTGTAAGAAAAAATTGATATTACTAAGAAAATAATACATGGAAATTGGTTAAATGTCCATAAAACAAGGAAGCAATTAGCTTGAAATGGATTTACAACATAAAGCATAATCCATGGCTTCATACAAAGAACCAAAATAAGGTTGGTAGTCAAAGGGTATTCACAATAGCTCAAAGTTGATTACAATTAAACCTTTGCACTGGTAGCTCATTTTGGATACTATTAGAGCAATCATTGCAATAACAACTCATAAAGGTTGGTTGTTACACCATTTTCATGTTAAATTAGTATTTTTGAATGATAAGCTAATGAAGGAAGTTTATGCTAAGAAACCTCATAAGTTCACTACCAAAGGTAAAGAACATATGTTGTATTGGTTAAAGAAAAACTTTGTACAAGTTAAAACAAGCTCCGCAAATCTAGCATAGTCAACTAGACAGCTACTTCTTGGAGAAAAGGTTTAAAGGGAGTAAAAGTGATTCTACCTTGTATTTTAAAAATAAGGGTGTTATTGGTATTCTCATTATAGTTTTGTATGTTAATGATTTGGTGATCACTAACAACAATAAAAAGCTTATTGAAGAGTTTAAAGACAAAATTATGAGAAAATATGCAATGAATGATATGGGGCTGCTCCATCACTTTCTAAGAATTAAAGTTTGTTGTTCCCACAGCCTTGTATAGGTTGTAATTGTTGTCAACTAGATTTAAGTATGCAAGAAAGTAAAGCCACATAGAGGGGTAAGAACATAAATCCGCCACGTAAGCCCTGGAAGGGCAAGAACGTAAATCTGCCACGTAAGCCCTATTAGGGTTTCATGGAAGAGAGTATATAAAGGCCTTAGAAGACAAAGCTAGGGGTGGGTTGGCAATTGAATATTTGGCGAACCTAGAGTGACCGACTAGCACCAAACCCTACACAACATAAATACAAAGAGTGAGTTCGGCAAACACAAGAGAAACTGTTCAACTAAGGAAGTCGACCAAAACTTAGAGAGAAACCATCCAACATAAGAGAGCATTCAATAAACACAAGCAAGTGTTGGATGGCAAAACACAAAGGAATGGCCAAATACAGCAAACTGTAAAACACCAACGGCTGGAAGAGAGAAAACCTACACGGCAAAACCAGCATGATAGAACACTAACACAGCAAAATAGAGGAACCGGCCAAAGTGGTACACGGCAAAAAGAAGAGGAGCACGACAAAACACAAGGCATCTCTCTCGGCAAAGCAGGGGATATACGGCCAAATAGAGATTACTTGGCAAAAACTAGAAATGGACAGGTGAGGCGTAAGGCGTGAGACCACCGGCTGGAAGAAAACCCTATTTGGCCAACACAAGAGAGAGCAATCAGCTAAAAGAGAGGAAGGAACCGTCCAAACACAAGAGAGAAACCGTCCAAAGAGACAACCGGCCAACACAAGCTAAATGGCAAAGGGGATTCAGCCAAACAACCCTACACGGCCAAAGGTGAACTCTTGGCAAGACAAGTGCAAACGACAAACAAGAGTGAACGGATGAAGGAGGGTACACGGCCAAATAAGGTGAACATCCAAACAACCCTACACGGCACAACACAACCAATAGCAAAGGGGTGGACAGCAAAGCAAAGGTGGACAGCAATAAGGAGAGCACGGTCACAACACACCAACCGCAAGTGAGACGTTGGTGAGTCAAAACCCTACAACAAGGAAGTGTAAACCAGCTGGACAGCAAGAGTGAACACACAACAAACCAAGGGAGACCTTGGACAGCAAGGGAAATCAGGTAACGGCTGGAAGGAAACCGTGTGACTCACAGTAAGAGGAGAGGCAAACGCACCATTAGTAAGAGAGGAGATAGCACACCATCCATAAGGGAAAAGAGGAGAAACCGTGAAAGAGGAGACCATCAGGAGAGCAAACCAAGCTGCCTAGAGGTGTGAAACGGACAAGGACAAACCAGAAACGTGCGTGAGGCATGTGACCAACAAGGCGTGCAAACCATAAACGTACGTGAGGCGTGTGACCAGCAAGGCGTGCAAACCAGAAACGTACGTGAGTCATGAAACCAGCAAACCATGCAAACCAAAAACGTGCTTGAGACGTGAAACGCCAAACCAAAAACGTGAGGCAGGCCGTGAGACGTGGAATGGCAAACCAGAAATGTGAGGTGAGTCGTGAGATCGTGAAATAGGAGACGGGTGAGACCGTGAGACGGTGAAAGCAGGAGTTGTGTGAAACAACGTAGAGAAGAAATTCGGTGAAGCATCGGAAAGAACTCAACGTATTTCCAAATTTCTTCAAGAGAGGTTAGAAAGCGTTGTGGTGAACTTCTAAGTGGCAGTGAAGCAACCATTCAATTCAACAAAGGCAAGACAAGCTAGAAGAAAGGTAGACACAGTAAGTGACACTCTTTGTATTGTACTTACTTGGTATTTGCAATAGTGAAAGGAGCAAAAGATTAAGACATCCATTGTAACTAGTATTCTCAAGTATAGTGGATTGTCTCGGTAGAGGGAGAGTCCCTACCATCGTGGATGTACGTCACGTTGATAGAACCATGTAAATCTCGTGTGTCCTTTGTTTTATGTTCTGTGTTTTGAATTGAGTTGTGTGAACCCAGCAAAAGTATCAGCCAACCCATAACTTAATGAAGACCTAATAGGCAAGGTGTCTGAAAGGTGACTTTGGGGACTATTGTAATTAGTAGGTAGCAATAGATCTACCTTAGTCGAATCTGAGAAAGAATTCACTTTTAAGAAGAGGTTGATGTTGTTCACATGTCTACGAATTGTGGTGATATTGATTCACCCCCCCTCTCAGTATCACAAACTAGTAGATCCTAGGGTGAAGTTGGGAACTTCAAAGTTTATCAAGATAAAGATGGTGTTTTCATTTACCAAACAAGGTTTACTGAGAAAATAATCAAAAAATTTAAAATGGTTGGCTGCAATTATATGGAAATTCCACTAATAATAAATAAGAAGTTAATGAAAGAAGATAGAGTAGATAAAATAGATGTAACTCTTTATAGAAACTTAATAGGAGTCTAATTTATCTCATAAGTACAAGGCTTGATTTGATGTATGTAACCAACTTGCTCTCAAGATTTATGTGTTCTCTAAGTCATTTGCATCTTAGAACAACATAAAGAGTATTCTAACACTTCCAATACGTAATAAATTATGGCTCAAGTATGATAAAGTATCTAAATTAAAGTTGGTTTTTGTGATAGTGATTGGGGTAGTTATGTTAATGATATAATGATGAAGACCTTCTTAGGTCTCATACTGATAGGGAGAGGGAGTGAATCAATGTGAGATGTTCATTTTTTATAAATCTTTTTGGATTAACCTCTCTGACTTGTTAAAGTCAATGATCCAATTCTTATCTTTCTTCTTTATGCGAGAGTGGTCATACGAATATCAATCAAATGCAAGCACGCAAGAACACACAGCAATTTTTACGTGGTTCACCCACAATATGTGAGCTACGTCCACAGTGTGATAGAATCACTCCTAAATCATATAGTCCACTTTTATTACCAAGGGATATAGTTATGTTGTGGAAAGATCACTCATTAACTATTTATAATGATGTCCCAATCAAAGAATTGATCTCCTGATCACTCCAAGATTATCCCACCCTTTTTCAACAAGTTTATCAAAAGGTTTGTAACTAACACTTTTCTGAGAAGAATCACTTAATGTGCAAAAGCTGCTAATGCAGAACATGGATCTTCTCCTTCCTTTGCTACCAATACTGTCTCACCTGCTACCTTGGCAGGTTACCTCCTCTATTGTTGCAAGCTGTCGGACTTGCAGTCAAGGCACATTTTCTCCTCTATTGCTACAGGCTACTGGATTTACTGCCGAGGTAAGGTTTCTCCTCCTATTACTAATGTTGCCTACCCTCGCTGGTTCTGCCTGCACTTGCCGCTATTGCTGCCTACTATAAGCTGTTGGATGTGCTGCTGCAGGTTATGCTGCTAAATGTACTGCTACAGGTTATATTGTTGCAAGCTGCTAAATGTGCTGTTGTAGGTTATGCTGTTGTCAGTTATGCTACTACATGCTACTAGATGTGCTACTACAAGTTGTGCTGTTGTAGGTTGTTGAATGCATTTTTAGGTTATGCTTGCAAGCTGTTGGTTTCTCTTTGATTTGCTATCTACCTTTGCTGTTATTGCTTGTTGCTAATTATGCTTGCCCTTGCTGCTATTGCTTGCTGCTAGTTATGCTTGCAAATTGCTAGTTTCTCCTTGAGTGGCTGTTGCAACTTCTTGGTTGGGTGGCTATTGTAACTTCTTCCTTGGGTGCCTTAATGCTATCAAATACA
>CM038606.1:4507794-4551370 GCA_021533255.1 Ceriops tagal | reverse complement strand
AAAAAAAAAAGGGAGTTAAAAGTTATTTCCAATTGGTATCATGCCCACATGCAAAAAGGGAGATGTATGTTTCAGAAGGAGTTGTTCCTTTTTTGCTCACACTGCTGCTTGTGCTTAATTGTTGATTTATGGATTTAATGTGTTGCCAACAAATCTAAAAAGGGAGATCGTTAAGCCCATCTTTGATAGCTAATGTTGGATTTGTTGTTAACAGTATCTCACAAATTTGTCCTTCTTAATTTGATGTTGTGAGTATCGTTGGGATGTGTTTGTTGCATTTACAAAGTGTTGGCAACAAATTCATTCAAAGGTTAAGGAAGATGGTGTTGGTGGAATGTGACAAGAATAAGGAGAGAAAGCATAGCAAAAATTGAGATGTTGCTAGCCTCACCTTGCGCTGCCAAAAATGACAAGTTAATTTAGATTGCTGATGGTGTTTTAGTTGTAAAGAAAGCACTAAGTGCTGCCTTTGGCATTGTGTTTAGTAGTTACACTACAAGTCATTTGCTAGGTATATGCCAATGCTGACCATTGACCCTAAATTCAAGGAATCAATGCCGACTATTAATTATAGGGCAACTCTTAGAAATCAATGTTGATTGTTGATTGTAGGGAAATCCTAAACTCAAGGCTCATAAATAATCATGTAGCTGCCAAAAAAGAGCTAAGGCACAACAGAGAGAGACAGAAAAAGTGCAGGGAATGTGAGAGGTAGAGAGAATAACAGCTAGAGAAAAATAGAGAAAAAAGAGCAACTGAAGAAAAATGGCCAAGAGAGTTGTGCCTGAAAAACAAAAGAAAAAAGAGCATCTAGCGATAGAAAGAAAAAAGAGATCAGTAGCAAGTGAATAAAAAGAGAGCAATGGTAAGTGAAAAAAAAAAGAATGTAGCAATAAAGAACGATACAGAGAATTGCAGCAGCAGAGAATGATACATAGAATTACAGAAAAAGAAAACCAATAGAAAATGGGAGAACGACAGAGAGCAGTCATCAAAAGAAAAGAAGGGGACAGCATAAAGCATACTAGGCAATGGCAGAAAAGAAAAAGAAGAGGCACAAAAAACCAGAAGAGAAAACAAAAGACATCCAGCAGCAGAAAAGAAAGAGTCTTCAGTAGTAGAAAAGAAAGAGCCTCTAGCAGTAGAAAAGAAAAAGTAACAACAGCAGAAAGAAAAAGAAATAGCAACAGCTATAGAAAAGGAAGAAAAGAGGCAAAAAAAACTGCAAATGAGAGAACCCACAAATGAGAAAACCTACAAAGGAAAGAACTTGTAGAGGAGAGAACCTATAGTGGAGAGAACCTCCAGAGGAGAGAACTTGCAAAGGACATAACCTACAAAGGAGAGAACTTACAGTAAAGAGAACCTATAGAGGAAAGCATGGTAGGTAGAGAAAACTACAGTAAAGAAACCTGCAAAGGAGAGCATAGCAAGTAAAGACTTGTAAAAAGTTGTGAACAACAAAGGCAGAGAGTTGTAACCAATAGAGACAGGAGAGAAACCTGGCAAAGGCAGAGAGAAACCTGACAAAGGCAAAGAGTTAAGACTTGCAAAGGTTGAGAGTTTAGAACCGGTAAAAAATGTGAGTGGCTGAGAGTTCTGAACTGGCAGAGAGTTGAGACCGGTAAAGGCAAAGAGAAAGCTATGAAACATGGTAGAGAGAGAGCAAAGAGCATAGCAAAGAGAAAGCTATGAAACAAGTAGTGAAAAAAGAGAGACCAATAGAGACTAGCAATGAGGAAGGAGAGAACTGCAGAAAGCTTAAGAAAAGACCAATAATCAGGAAGGAGAAGAGCAGTTGTCTACCATAACAACCTTTCCATATAGAGAAAGCTTTCTCAAGGAAGTTTTTGTCATGACTTGTTTATTTACTTCTTTGAAAAAGGGTGGGGAACCCTTAAAGTGATTGGGAGATCATTGTAAGTGATTAACGAGTAATCCTTCCAAAGTGGTTAAGGAGAGATCCTTCCACAACATCAACTATATCCCTTGATAACAAGAGTGGATCGTGTAATCTAGGAGTGATCTTATCACACCATAAACGTAGCTCACACATTGTGGGTGAACCATATAAAAATTCTATATGTTCTCAGGTGCTTGTACTAGCTTGATATCCATACAATTATTCTCATATAAAAGAGCAGAAAAAATTGGATAATCAACTTTAACAAGTCATAGAGGTTTAATCTGGATAAATTTGTAAAAGGTAAACATCTCACACTGATTCATCACCTCCTCCTCTCAGTGTGAGACCTAAAAAGGTCCTTATCATAAACGCTTAAGGTGATCAAGAGATCATTGTAAGTGATTAAGGAGTAATTCTTCCACTACATCAACTATATCCCTTAATTGCAAGAATAGATCTTGTGATCTAAGAGTAATCCTATCACACCGTGGATGTAACTCACACATTATGGGTGAACCACATAAAAATTCTGTGTGTTTTCAGGTGCTTGTGCTTGCTTGATATTCATACGGCTGTTCTCACATTGTATACTACATTAGAGGCTATGAATCTGTTGATCCATTCTATCGTCTTTGATCTGAAATTTTTTGCTGCTACTATGAATCTTTACATTTACTATTGGTTAATATCATAAAGAGCATAAACAGTGTTAATAGCAAGGGTATTCCCACATTTAATAGAAAAAATTATCAATTATAGAAGAATATAATACTCCTACACCTGCTATCAATTGGTCTGAATGTGTTTGAATCTGCTGCCAGTGGCTTCACTCCTGCTACTAAAGATGCTACTATGATGCCTACAAATAAGAAAAATTTAAAGTATGATGGAAATGCAAGAAATGCCTTATGTGCCTCTTTATCAAACAAAGAATTCACAAAAGTGATGGGTGCAACACAGCCAAACAAATTTGAGACAAATTGAAGAATATTTATGAAGGAGATAAGGTTGTGAAGGAAGCCAAGCTTCAAATCTAGAGGAGCAAATTTAAAGATATAAAGATACCAAATAATGAATCAATGAATGCCTTCTTTACAAGAATAAATGAAATTGTATACTACATTAGAGGCTATAGAGAGAAGATCAACGATGTTATTATGGTAAGGAAGATACTTAGAACCTTACCATAAGCTTTTAATGTCAAAGTTTCCTTTATAGAAGATAGAGATTTGGATAAGCTACCCCTGGATGATTTACACATCATATTGATGGTTTATGAAATAAAAATAGTCCCAATGAAGAAAGAAAAAAAGCCTAAGGCAGAGAAGGAATTAGCCTTCAAGGCAATGAAGAAATTAAAAATTAAAGAACAAAATGAAGAATCTAACAGCAACTCTAAAGTAAAAGATAGTGAGACTAAGTTTGATAAAATCATGGCATACATCACAAAAAATATGAGGAAAGGAAAAGGGAAGTACAAGAAAAATTACCCTTGAAGTGCTTTAGTTGTAGAGCCATTAGGCACTTTGTAGTGGATTGGCCAAAAAGAAAAGAAATAGACAGTAATAATGATGATAAGCTAGCCCCAAGAAGGAGAATATAGAAATTAAGTTATTCTAAAGTTGGGAATTCGAGTACCAAAGGGAAAAAGAAAGTCTTTAGATCCAAAAGAAGAAATTTCTTGA
The DNA here is from genome assembly GCA_021533255.1 of Ceriops tagal. Classification (NCBI taxonomy): domain Eukaryota; kingdom Viridiplantae; phylum Streptophyta; class Magnoliopsida; order Malpighiales; family Rhizophoraceae; genus Ceriops; species Ceriops tagal. Next base: position 4,547,779 of record CM038606.1, on the reverse strand, counting down.
GCAAGTTAGATGAAGAAGATTCTAAAGAAAAAGCTAATGATGATTTCGATGATGATGCTGCAAAAAATGTGCTTGTTGCACAGGTAAATGATGAAAAGGAATCCTAAAGTGATAAGGAATCAACTAAAGAGGAAGTGAAAGAGATGGTGCAACAACTTGAGAATGAATTAAGAGTTTGTTTGCACAAAAATAACAAGCTGGAAAAGGAGGTAGAGAATCTTAAGAAGCTGAATAAAAATTCTGATGTTGATAAATCTGATCTCCAGGTGAAAGAAAAAGAGTTTGAAGCAAAAGAGAAGAAGTCCTTGAAAAGAATTGAGGAGCTGATTGTACTTAAGGCAAAGTAAGGAAAAATGCATGAAGATCTCGGTGCTAAGGTGATTGCACAAGAGCAAGAAGTGCTGAATTTGCAAGCTAAGCTCCATAAGACTGAATATAGATTGAAGAAGTATGAAAAGAGCTTTTTACAAGCCATAGAAGTGAGAGGAGAGTCCTCTTTAGCAAATGCTATCAAGGAGCATGCTACCAAAAAGTTAGATGAGTGTCTAAGCAAACAAAGACCTCATTCCATAGGGAAGAACGGACTTGGCTATATTGAAAAGTCAAATGAGAAGGTAAAAAAGAAGAAGAAAATTCTGTTTGTGCCAAAAAGCAAACACAACGAAAAGATAAAGTTGAAATAAGTTAATGTTAAAAAGAAGAGAAACCAAACCAAGTTAAAATGGGTTATGAAAGATGTGATGAAGACTGCTATCCAAAGGAAATCGGTTGTCAAAGACGGAAGAAGGTTGCTACAACAGGTGATAAAGATAGAAGATATAAACTTGTTGAAAGAAGAAAAATCAAATTTGAACGATTTTGTTGGTGCTATAGTAAGTATAGGCATAAAGTTAATGTATGCTGAAGTAATGAACCTATAATAAAGAGGTATGTGAGGCAAGAGTCTAGGGAGAGACTCTATCAAGAAAGGAGACAAACTCAAGTAAAAAGAAGTCAAATTTCACTAAAGAATAAATTTGATATGTTGAAAGAAATCTGTGGAAGATGTGAAAATGTTGGATATACTGCTGAGAAATGCTTGACATTACTGCCTAGTCAAAGAATGTAAAGGAAAACACCTACATATGCTCCTAAGTTTGGCCAAAGAAGAAGAAGAGGAAGGGAAATGGCAATGGTTGTGGAAGTAGCCTTAAAAGCTTTCAAGAAAAAAAAGCCATAGATCCTTAATAATGGCTGCTCTTCACACATGACAGGAGACTCCAAGGTGCTAAAGGATGTAGAAAAATATAATGGAGGGTCAATCACATTTAGCAATGATGGTGCTTTGAAGATTAAAAGTGTTGGTGCTGCTAAAATTGGTATAGAAAAGCTGAAATCAGAGGAAGTGCTTTATGTTGAATGGTTAAAACACAATCTAATCAGTGTTAGTCAACTTTGTGATGAGGGTATGAAGTTACTTTCAGCAAGAGTCGCTACATTGTAAAAAGATTAAGTGATGGTGCTGTTCTTACAAAAGGAGAAAGAATAAATGGAAACTTATACCAAGTTTCCAGTAGCAAAAACACATACTACATGAGCACTAAAGATGAGAATTTGTTATAGCATAAGAGACTGAGACATCTTGTACAAAAAGGGCTGAACAAATTGTCCAAAAATGCAACTATGAAAGATGTATCCAAGCTAAGAAAAGAAAGAAGTACCATTTGCAACACTTGTCAAATAAGGAAAATGGTGAATGCTACCCACAAAAATATGGAGATTCAAACAAAAACGATTGGTTGTGACAACCAAAATGCCATCAATTTATCAAAGAATCTTGTCCAATACTCCAATTCTAGACATATTGAAATTAAGTACCACTTCATTAAAGAAAAAATAGAGAAAAATGAAGTAAAGTTGAAGTATATGCCTACCACGAAGCAGGTTGCAGATACATTTACCAAACCTCTATCAAGAAAAATGTTCTAGAAGTTAAGGCTAAACTTATGTATTTAGCCACCCCTTAGAGACTAAGGTTAACCCCCCCTTCCCTCTTTTATTATTCTTTGGATTTGTTGTCAAAGGGGTAGATATTTTGCATAAATCCAAAGAAAGTATATACTAATCAAAAAGGGAAGTAGCTTGATAAATCCAAAGGAGAGAAATTGTCAAGGGGGAGAAGTAGAAAAAAAAATGGGGAGTTAATATGTTGAGCCCATCTTTGATGGCTAATGTTGGATTTGTTGTCAACAACATCTCATATATGTGTCCTTATTAATTTAATGTTATGAGTGCCTTTAAGATGTGTTGGCAACTGATTTATTCAAGGGTTAAAGAAGATGGTGTTAATGGAATATAACAAGAATAAAGAGAGAAAGCAAGGCTAAAATCAAGATGCTGCCAACCCCACCTTGCGTTGCCAAAAAGTGACAAGTTGATTCAAATTGCTAATGGTGTTTTGGCTATAAAGAAAGCACTAATTGCTGCCTCTGGCATTATGTTTAGTAATGACACTGCAAGTCACTTGCTGGGTAAGAGTCAATGCTAACCATTGACCCTAAATTCAAGGAATCAATGGTGACCATTGATTGTGAGGCAACCTTAAATTCAAGGAATCAAAGCTGACTGTTGATGATAAGGCAACCCTAAACTCAAGGCTTATAAATACCTATGCAACTACCAAGAGAGGTCAAAAGAGAAAGAGAGTGGTAGAAACACAAAAAAGTGAGCAGCAAAAGCATAAAAGAAAGCTACAAAAAATAAAAAAGAGAGTTGCAAAAAAGGAAAAAGAGGGCTGCAAAGAAATAGAAAAAGAGAGCTACAAAGAATGAAAGAGAAAAAGGAGCAGCAAACAAAAAATAGCCAAGAGAGAGCAAAAGAAAAACTACCAAGAGAGTAGGAAAAAATTGCAAAAAGAGAGCAAAAGAAAAATTACCAAGAGAGAGCAGGAGAATTTGCCAAAAGAGAGCATAAGAAAAACAACCAAAAGAGTGCAAAAGAAAACCAGCAAAGGTAGAAAGTAGAATAGTGAATGAAAATAAGAGAGCTATGAATGGCAGAAAGAGTGTAAGAGAAACCTAGTAAAGGCAATAAAGAAACCTAGTAAAGGTAAAGAGAAACCCAACAAAGGTAGAAAGAAACCTGGAAGAGGCAGAGAGTTCAGAACCGGCAGAAAATGTGAGCAACTAAGAGTTCAAAACCAGCAAAGGAAAAAAGAAAGTTGTCAAACCAGCAATGAAGAAGGAGAGATCGGCAAAGCTTGAGTAGAAACCAGTAGAGAAGAAGGCGAAGATCAATTTTCTATAACAACCTGTGCACATGAAGACATCTTTCTCATGGGAGTTTTTGTTATAATCTTTTATGAACTTCTTTGAAAAATGGTAAGAAACCCTTGGGGTGATCAAGAGATCATTGTAAGTGGTTAGGGAGTGATCCTTTCACAGTGGTTAAGGAGAAATCCTTCTACTACATCAGTTGTATCCCTTGATTGTAAGAGTGGATCGTGTGATCTAGAAGTGATCCTATCACACCATGGATGTAGCTCACATAAAAATTTTGTGTTTTCGGGTGCTTATGCTCGCTTGATATTCATACGACTGTTTTCACATAAAGAAGCAAGATAAAATTAGATCATAGACTTTAATAGGTCACAGAAGTTTGATCTTGACATATTTGTAAAAAGTAAATATCTCACATTGATTCACCCCCTCCCCCTCATAGTGTGAGACCTAAGAAAGTCCTTATCAAAAAGAGAATTAGATATTACAACTCATATCTTCACCTTATTTTGTTTTTCCATTATTCCTTAAATAGAAACTTTCTAGCCCTTATTTTTAATAGCAACTTTCGTGCTTCAACTAGCACATATTAATCATCTCACATAATAGTTATGTGATCATAGCAGTGGAGTGAAATCAATGTTAATACAAAAGCTAAGTTGATCAACTTCCTTAGTGGTAATGACTCACTTCATTTGACATAAGACGGAAATAAATTCATAAAGGGCATATTCAAAATACAAATACCCACATTAGAAGGGAGAAATAATATAAGGAGATTTATGAGCAAATGTCTAATAAAGCCTTGTAAAATACATAATCTAAAGAGGCTTTCATGCAAGAATGATCCAAGCCTAAGCCACTTTAAGGAATATGATTCAAATGCTAATTAATCAAGTGTGTGTCCCATAATCTCATATGCATAGGATCTTATGTTATTTGTTGTTTTCATTTTGATGTCATCCTAAGGATGCAATATACATAAGCCAGTGTCATTAACACTTTAAATAGTAAAATGATAGTGTTTAAAAGCATTTTCAATAATTAGATGGATACATGAAGTGAATAAACCCTATAAATAGTCAAATGTCATATAATTTATGCATAAAAGTGAAGGGGTTCTAAATATTTAATGGACACTTTGTTGTTCCCACAACCTTGTATAGGTTGTAATTGTTGTCAACTAGGTTTAAGTGCGCAAGAAAGTAAAGCCACATAGAAGGGTAAAAAGGTAAATCTACATGGAAGGGCAAGAACGTAAATCCCCATGGAGGGGCAAGAAATTAAATCCACCGCGTAAGGGCAAGAATGTAAATCCATCACGTAAGCCCTATTAGGGTTTCATGGAAGAGATATATAAAGACCTTGGAAGACAAAAATAAGGCAAGACCAACACAATTGCATACACGGTAAGAAGAGAGGGTGAACGGCATAAACACAAAAAGTGAGTTCGGAAAACACAAGAGAAATCGTTCAACCAAGGAGACAAGAAGGGCCAACACAATTGAATACAGGGCAAAATACAAAAAGTGTGTGAACGGCCAATTAGAGAAAATAGAAAAACACAACACACGGCCAAAGCACACCAACGACAAGAGAACGGCAGAACAGGGGATGGCCAAATAGAAAATAGAGGTCAAAAATTGAGGAGATCGTAGCTGCATGGTAGCCGTCATGAATAGTAGCCCTCGTGAACAGTAGCATCGAGTGAAAAAAATTGGGGGGCTGAACGAAGAGATACTGACAGTAACAAAAAAGGAACACGACAAGGAAAGAAAAAAGAGAGAAACCTGTGCGTGACGACAGACCACCGGCACACCAATAGTTAGTAAGGAAACGACACGGCAAAAGAGAGAAATGGGTAAGACGAGACCAAATCAGGAACCGGGGAGACCAGATCCAAGCTGGAACGGGTGAGACGAGACCAGATCGAGAAAGTGTGAGACCAAATCTAACCAAATGAGTGAACAGAAAAGAGAAATTTGATGAAGAGAGAGAAATCTGGCTGGATAGCAAAAAAGAGAGAAACGGATAGGCGAGCCCCTGAGACAGTGAGATCGTGAGACAAGGAGACGGTTGAGACCGTAAAACAGTGAAAGCAGGAATTGTGTGATACAACGTAGAGAAGGAATTTAGCAAAGCATTGAACTCAACGTATTTCCAGACTTATTAAAGAGAGGTTAGAGAGCGTTGCGGTGAACTTCTAAGCGGCAGTGGAGCAGCCTTTCAATTCAACAGAGGCAAGACAAGTTAGAAGAAGGGTAAACACAGTAAGTGACACTCTTTGTATTGTACTTGCTTAGTAATTGCAATAGTGAAAGGAGCAGAGAATGAAAGACATCCATTGTAACCTGTATTCACAAGTATAGTGGATAGTCTTGGTAGAGGGAGAGTCCCTACCACCGTGGATGTACGTCACATTGACGGAACCACGTAAATTTCGTGTGTCCTTAATTTGCTTTACGTTCTGTGTTTTGAATTGAGTTGTGAACGCAGCTAAAGTATCAGCCAACTCATAACCTAACGAAAACCTAAACAAGAACATCTGTATTATCTATTAGGCAAGGTGTCTAAAAGGTGACTTTAGGGACTATTGTGATTAATAGGTAGTAATAGATCCACCTTATTCGAGTCTGAGAAAGAGTTCGCTTTTAAGAAGAGATTGAAATTGTTCACTTACCTGCGAATTGCGAATTGTGGTGATACTGATTCACTCCCCTCTCAGTATCACAAACTAATAGATCTTAGGGAGAAGTCGGGAACTTCACACTTAAATGATGGTGCAATGTTTAAAGGCTTGGGGAGTTAGGGTATTTGTGTTGATCCAGTTCATAGACATGAAATGCAAGCCTTGACATATGCTTGATTCTAATCTCATCTTAGTATAAATGTAAAATTGAAAACTTTAATGTACTTGAGTTCAAATAGGAGGTTTTAATGAGTTATAATCATGCGACGCTAATAAGAACTCAACTAACTTTGAAGTTTTCTACCAATATACTATTTCCATTATATCACACACTATAGCCTTCTTGATGGATATTTGCAAAATTGTTGCTTTTTCTACCATTCTATGCCTTGCTAAACTGCCTTTAGCAACAATCTAGTTAGCTCTAAGTTTGATTTAAATATTATATTCCATGGGATACCCTTTACTTAGGAAATTAATTAATGTTATATCTTTATATAGCTATGTCAATGCATGAATCTTATTAAGATCTTGACAATAGAGCATAACGGTTTTCTTAGAAAACCAAAAAATGTGTCATTAAATTAAACTAATAATTTGTCTTAATTAAGCTTTTTTTACATATATTTGACAAATGTGTTGCATGATCCTTTATCACCCAACAAATTCTTAATTCAAATACCTTCAAATAATGGTGTTGCATGTTATATCAAAGGTAAAGCTCCCTTTGCCATCATTACATTTTCTCAATATAGCAACAAACTCAGAGCAAGTGTAAAATATGGTTATTAAAATTGTTAGATTCTATGTTGTGATACTATTTGAAAGTACAAACATTATAATTTCTAATGAGTTGGTCAAAAACTATTTTTGTCAACTTAAAAGATGGAGTGAGAAAGAGAGAGAGTTATAAAATGAATGAGAATAACACATATTTTACTAATAATGTTACCATTACACAATAACAAAAAGCCTATTAAAAAGTTATGATTAGCTTCAATCTCGCATAACTAAGTGCATCATGCATACTACTCCAATCATGTAAAAACAACACCAATTACACATAACTTCATTTATGCACAAATCATGCTCAACTACTTTAGTTTTCCACAAATTATGCATAACTACATCAATTATGCATAAGTCATGCACAATCTGCTTTAATCATGCGTAACCTACTTCAATCATGCTCCAAGTGTGACAATTATCAATCTCTCTTGACACTTTGGTTAAAGATTCCAATAGATTCTATCAATTCATCAAATATTGTGTCGAAGGTGCCTTAATGAACATATCAATGAACTAATCTTTTGAACTACAACATACCAACATTATTGTTTTTCTTTTTTAACTTCTCTAACAAAATGGTATTTGATATTGTGCCCTAGTGAACATATTAATGAACTAATCTTTTGAACTACAACATACCAACATTATTGTTTTTCTTTTTTAACTTCTCTAATAAAACAGTATTTGATCTTGATACGCAAAGTCCTACCATGAGATAAAGGATTTCTTATAGGTGATTTTTTATCAAGTTTGTTTCTTTTAATATTATGAATATAACTGTAGCAGAGAACCAAATACACTTTAAGATAATGCATAAAATGCTTGATACCTTTTATAAATTGAGCAAGTCATTGAGCAAATAGATTGTTTTAACTATATCTTTTGCCCAAAAACCTCTTTGAAATTTTTTTTTCTATCAATTAAAAGACATTTTAGATATCTCTAAATTATTATTAACTCTATATTATTTTGCTCTCATTAACTCTATATTATTATTAAGTGTACGGACGAATTAATTATGAATGTCAACTTTTAAAGTACAAATTATTGAACTAATTTGATATCAATTCAATTCCATTGTTTGATCTCAAGACTTCAAAATTTATGGTTATATTAATTTTTTGTGAAAATTTTAAACTTCATAAAGATGATTGAAATTAATTTTTATTACAAGAAATATATCTAGTAATGTCTTGTTAAGCCTTAACAAACAATATAAAATACTTGTTACCATTTAAGAATCCTCAAAAGACCATGCACATTAGTTTAAATCAATTTAAACTTTTTCATAGGCACTCATGCTTGATTTGAGGAAAATAACATTTTAGTCAACTTTCCATATTGACAAATTTTAATAACATAAAAAAATGTATCTTATGCAAATTCAAAATCAATCCCTTTTTGGACATAATTTGGACAATAATAACTAAAATGACCTTGTACCAAAGAGTTGACCCATCAACAAGATTATGAAAAGCTTAATTTATTATTGCTTTGAATCAAAACTAAAATTTTTATTCCTTATTAAAACTATTATTAATTATGTGTTAGTTGAATCAATATGGTATATACTTTGTCTTTAAATATCAAAATGTAGTTCTTTTCCCACATTGGACACACTATATACATATCTAATTGCTTACCTATTTAAGGATGGAAAGCAATGCTAATACTAATATCTATGGTAAAATTGCTTCCAAAGTTTCTTGTGAACATTGCTTTTATATTGAAAAATATTGATAATTGTACCCAATGCATGCATATAATCTTATTTATTTAGAGTTAAGTCAACCTCTCAAACCCATATGTTGTGTGAATAAGCAACTGGTCAATCTATTAACGATCACCCACACAACATCTTGTCTCCCCCTTGTGAATGGTAATTGCATCACAAAGTCTATACCTATACCTTCTCACTTCCATTTAGGAATAAAAGGAAGCTAACATGTCATTGCAAGCTTCAAGTGCCCAACCTATACTTGTTGACAAATTATGCACCTAAATAAATGGTTGGCCATATCCCTTTTCTTGCTATCTCACCAATTAAACTTTTGAAAGTATTGATAAACCTTAACATCTACAATACAAAATCATTTACAATCCTTAACATCACATTTTATATAAGTAAGAATCCCTAGGAAATCACTTTAACCAAATTTCTTATAATCTTTCTAAACCTAGGATCTTGATTTTAAGGTGCTATTATCCTCTCCATAAGTTTTAACTTCTCTTAATAATGTGTCATCAACACTTACAAATCTTCCACTATAGCTCATAGGGGTTAGTCTTTCCTCAATGAATCTTAATGGTCCTCCCTTGGTTACTTTTACCATAAAAATTCTAATAAAAATTAAGGTTTCAAACCTTGCTTCCATAAAAATTTTATCTCATATAAGTCAATTTTAAAAGGATAAATCACTAAAGTTAACATGTAATCTTTAAAATCTTGCAATTTTTGTGATCTTCTAAAATCTTTGTAATCCTGGTGACCATGGTGTTCTTTATAATTGATTAGGTAGTGATCTTCATGATCTCTTCTTGATTAGGTCTATATTTAGGTAATTTAGTTAATTTTACAATACTTCTAAGATCATTTAACTTAAAGACTCCTTATTGTATATACACTTATTAATATCAATGAAAATATAGAGCTTCTTATCAAAGCTTGGTTACTAAACCTAACCTAAACCCAAAAGCTTTTCTCAATCATGGATAAAGAAATTTCTTTTATAATCTCTAAAGTTTCAATATTGAAGTCCATGTTTGATTAATGGCAGGTGGCTATTAATTTTGTCTATAGCACCACTACAACTTCACATCCTAGACATCCTATGAGTGGAAGTTTCATTCTTATACAAGAATAGTATAATCATCTCATGTCATTATTGTCTTATGATAAAGATCTTGGTATAGGTAATATTTTCAGTAAGGTTGCTCAATCTTATGAATCCTTTTATTGAATTTTAGATACCACTGCCTTTAAACAACTAACATTTGATAAATAGTTTCTTCCTAACATCAATTTTATTAATAATTCTTTGTCTATTAAAGTACTAAATGGGTTTGTCATACCCTTAAATTTTTTTTTGGACAAGCCATGATATCCAACACCTATTTGAATAATGTCCTTTACATACCTTCTTTCCAATGTAATCTTATTTTTGCTAAGAAATTGACAAGAGATCTTAATTGCTTAGTAATCTTTTTCCTTACCTTATGTGTTTTGTAGGACCTTACCTTAAAAAGATTATTGACATAAGTGAATTACATAATGATTTATACTACCGTAGTTAACTTTCAATGCTAGTCATTACCACTACATTGCTCCATTTCACACTAAACTTATGGTATAAGTATCTAGGCTATCCATCTTTTGATCTTTTTCTCTTTTTTTGGTTGCAAGAGGATTTGAAGGGCTAGGAAAGGAAAATAGAGTCACTATGACTTGTATACATAACCAAGAGTTTCCAATGAAGGTGTCTGAACCAATTTTTCCTTTTGCCTACGCAAGTTAAGCATTTATGATCTTTATACTCTAATGATAGGATTTTCTTAATGAAGAGATTATTATCAATCAAGTTATTTAATATTTGTTTTCTATTATTTTTATATTAGCCCTTTATTTTCCCTACACCAATAGCCATAATTGATGAAGTCCCTTTTAGAAGTAGATTTTTTTGTAACTATCAAATTAGATTCTTGAGTCGATATATATATAATGCCTTATGATATTTTGTCATGATGGGCTCTTGGGATGGGATCTTGGCAAACAAGGAAGAGAATGTGACATCTGGCCTTCTTGGAGCATTAATAGCAACCAAGGCATTTTATGGTATTCAAAGTATTGTAAATGTTGTAAGTGAGTTGAATTTAGAATCACTACCAATCATTTTAAGTGTGATTGAAACACTATAAATGAGTTAATTTGCTTTACCAGGACATTTTGAGGTCTAAAATGGTTATACTTGGCAGAGGCCATACCTAATCTAAACACTCGTCACACACAATGATATTACTATTTAGCTATTTTTACTTCTATGTTTTTTTCTACCAATATTTTACTTATTTTTCTCTCTTTTATAAGTATGATTTGTTGTAATGGCACATACATTAAGGTTTCAAGAAATTCAAACATGTGGTAAAAATAGAGACTATGCTAAATGCTTAGAAAATTATTTAGGAATCTTTCTTTTTTTTTTTTCAAATTTTAAAGTGAGTTTAAATGCTTTTATGATAATCTTATGCATCAAAAATAAATAAAATTTTGTTTTGAAAACATTTAAGAGGATTTGGCTGCTTTTTATGGCAATTCTTTGGACCAAAATATAAAATGTAATTTTTGGAGGAAATTTAGACATTGTTACAATGATCTTACGCATTAACCAAATAAACATAAAATCCTTTTAAAAAAAATTGTTGAAAAGGATTCATATCTTTTTACAATGATCATGCAAAACCTTTAGAATTAAAAAAATTATTTTGAAAATTTTGACAGGAGTTCAAATGTTTTTTTTTTTCAATGATCCTACACATTAAAAAAAAAAAGTATTAACATTACTTTGTATTTGTGGGCTTACCCAAAGTGCCTATAATAACACCATTCCTAAGAACTTTGTATCCTTTTTTTTCTTTTCTTTTTTACTTCTCTTTTTCCAATTTTTCTTTTTTTTCTTTTCTTTTTTCCTATATCTTTCTTTTCTTGGCATACCTCCTATCTCTCATTTCCTTATTTTTTATCCAAAGCTAGTCTTTCTCTACCCACACTCATCTCCTTATCTAACCATTCTCTCCTTTTATACTTAGAGACTCCTTAAACACAAATTTTAAGCATAATTTCTAGTGTGGAAGCCAAGATTTATTCATAAAAATTGTGATTTTTACTAGGTGTGGGGTTGGCTGATAGTAGAGAGAGAAAAGGCATTGCTGACAATAGTATAGATCACCAACCTTGGATTAATATGTGGAGTACATTGTCAAATTAAGGAGTTAATCAATGTTGGTCTTGTGCAACAACAATGATCAAAAATGGCATATGTGAGAAAGGAAGCTAACAGTAGTGACATGAGTTTACCTAACAAACAATGCCTCTCTAGTGCTCTAATTGGCATATAGAGGGCACCACTATATAGACTAATGTTTGATGAGTTGATCGATGGTAATCTCATGAAATGGCAACATGTCAATCAACTTCTAGTTTTCCTTCAATGCATGCATTTCTTAGCCTCCTTATGGAATATGGTCTTCAAAAACAAATAAATCGGCTCTAAAGAACTCCAATGATAGTACCCGTGCAAGCCCTATAGGGTTAAAATAGCTACCTCAAGGTACTTTCTCCACTACTTTGGTTACTTTTATGATTTTTTGTGATTAATTTCCTATTTTTCAACTTATTAATGTGTGTCATGCGAGAAAAAAAAAACATAATGTGCTAACCTTGTGATATCTTCTATGCAAAGGGCCTTTGGTTGATTTTTGGTGAATGATGACTATAATGCTCAAGATAAAGCTCTTTTTGGCCAATTTTCGATGTTGGATATATATTTGTTTAAGTTTTGGTGTTCTTAACATGTTGCTATTGTTATGTTTATGGGTATTTATGAGTACTTTTTCCTTTTCTTGTTGTCTTCTACCGATCTTTGGGTTAAAGCTAAATTACATGGTTTATTGTTTAGTCTTCCTTTACTATGATAAGCTATTAACTTGTTATAAGAGTGTTCACCATATCGCCACTTATAAGCTTAAATTTATGCTTGTTTAGTTTGTTTATTGCTCAGCATTCTTTTACTATAATAAGTCATTACCTTGCTAAAAAAGTGTTCACCATATTACTTATAAGCTTAAATTTGATCCAAATGAGTTCTTTTTATTGCTTCAATTAAATGTATTAAATGTAATTTTTAATATAAATAGAAGAAAGTATCAAAAAGGTCTCATATTTCTTTTGTGGATACTTTTATTTCCATCATTAATGGATTATGAGAGCTACTTCTCCTTTTAGGTTGGCATTTGGACATTTTTTTTGCTAGTTTGTGTTTTTGGCACTATTATTGTTGTTCCCACAACCTTGTATAGGTTGTAATTGTTATCAACTAGGTTTAAGTGTGCAAAAAGGTAAAGCCACATGAAAAGGTAAGAACGTAAAAGTCACATGGAAAGGCAAGTACGTAAAAGCTATATGGAAGGGCAAGACAGCAAATTTGCCATATTAGGTTTTTTATGGAGAAGTATATAAAGGAATATAAGAGAGCACGAACAAAGTAGCCGCCGAGTGAACAGTAGTCGTACAGTGAAGCCATCAGACGAAGAGAGAGAAAACGAAGTAGCCATCAGACAAAGGAGAGAAAAAAGGGAGAAAAGGAGAGGTCGGCTCTCAGAAATAAGAGAGGTTGGCAAATTGAGCAAATCGGAGCGAACTGGCGGACGAAGAGAGAGAGAACACTGACGGCAAGAGAACGACAGAACAGGAGTTTGATGCCAAAACAGAGCAGCCGTTGAAAAAGCCATTGTCGTAAAAGAGGAAAGGTCAACAGAATCGAGAGAGAGAGACGGACGAAGAGTGAGATTGTGAAATAGGAAACGAGTCGACACGGCTGGATGGTGAGAGAGAAAGCATGACATGGCAAGAGAGAGAAATGGGTCGAGGCAAAATAGAGTGGACGATCAACGAAAAAACAGATAGAGACGGACGAAGGTAGAAGGACGGCAAAGACATATACAGCCAAATCAAAGTGACAGAGAAGGAGAGGAAAAACCTGACAAGGCCAAAAACAGACCACTTAGGAAGGAGAGAAAACACGGCCAAAAATACCGTCGGTAGTAAAGAGAGAAAAACAGAGAGACCGCCAAAGAAGAGATGACCGAAAGGGGGCTGAACAAAGGATAAAGGTTGAGAGAGAGAAAAGGAGCTAGACGGCAAAACGAAAAGTGTACGGCCAATGAATAGTGACTGGCAGAAGGCGTGAGACCAGAAACGCGAGACAAGCCGTGAGACAAGGAGACGGGTGATACCATGAAACGGTGAAAGCAAGAGTTATATGAAACAACGTAGAGAAGAAATTTGGCAAAGCATTCAAAGAACTCAACGTATTTCCAGATTTCTTCAAGAGAGGTTAAAGATCGTTGCGTTGAACTTCTAAGCGGTAGTGGAGTAGCCTTTCAATTCAACAGAGGCAAGACAAGCTAGAAGAAGGGTAGACACAGTAAGTGACACTTTTTGTATTGTACTTGCTTAGTAATTGCAATAGTGAAAGGAGCAAAGGATTAAGACATTTATTGTAACTGGAATTCTTAAGTATAGTAGATAGTCTCGAAAAGGGAGAGTCCTTACCACCGTAGATGTACATCACGTTGACGGAACTACGTAAATCTCATGTGTCCTTAATTTGCTTTACATTCTATGTTTTGAATTAAGTTGTAAACGTAACTAAAGTATCAACCAACCCATAACCTAACAAAGACCTAAACAAGAACATCCGAATTATTTATTAGGCAAGGTGTCTGAAAGGTGACTTTAGGGACTATTGTGATTAGTAGGTAGCAATAGATCTACCTTAGTTAAGTCTAAGAAAGAGTTCGCTTTTAAGAAGAGGTTGAAGTTGTTCACTTACCTGCGAATTGCGAATTGGTATGATACTGATTCACCCCCCTCTCAAAATTACAAACTAGTAGATCTTAGGAAGAAGTCGAGAACTTCAATTATTTGTTAGGTCAGAATGTTTTGGTGGTGCTTTAGTTGATATTGCTACTATCACCTTTTTTTTTTCTTCCTTTCTTTAATAGTCTTAAATACTCTCTCTATGATTATTCTCCCATTATCACTTTTTACCTATTAATGTTAATAACCTTTTATCTCTCTTAACATAAATGCACTTCTTTTCTCTTACTTTTGTGGCTACTCTCCTTATTAATGTTCTCTTCTTGACATTAATACACCCTTTTTTCTCTCTCTTATATGACTACCTTTTTGCTTTCCTTATAAATGCAAAGGGACCCTCCTTTTATAAAAAAAGGATACTTAATCTTGATTATTGATTTTACTTTTTTTAATGGTTAAGATTAATTTTTCTTTTCCTACACATGTTTAATATTTTGAAAATTATTAGCTAGCAGGATTTTTATTTGAATTGGGTCTTTAAGCCTTGAAAAGAGAGTTAGTAAATTAATATTGATACACTTAGATATTTGGTTAAGGTTTTTTTAATAAGGGAGGACCCTCTCATGGTTTGATGATATGACTTTTACCCAAAAGTTTTTTCCTTTTTTTTCACTTTAGGTGTAATCTAAGGACCAAAAGGATTATCGACTCTTCATTTGTTGTATAAGATATACCTTGTATGATGGACTTTTAGCTATACATTGGATATTGTAAATTAATTTGCAACAATTAAATTATTTTTACTTTTTTTTCATTTTTTCATTTTTATTTTTGTTTTTTATTTTCTTTTTCCTTCTTCTTCCTTTTGTTTTGTATCCAAACAAATTGCAATCCAATTGCAATCATATTCTACATACAAATATGTCTAACCATAAAAGCAAGCAAAAGTGAACCCCTTTTCTTATTAAAGTAAATAAGATAAAGTTACAACACTTTTGAATTCAAGCTATTAAATATATCAAACTTTTAATTTATTATATGTCAATCCCCTTAAGGTGATTATCAAAGACTAATTTGCTCAAAAAAATCAAACTCTTATTTCTCTTTTCTTATAATTTATTATTTTTAATCCCTAATTTCTCATCATCTAATATCAAAGCAATATTCTTAAGGATTTTACTTTTATTTCATATCTTTATCACCACCATCAAATCTAAAAAAAAAAAAAACTACCTCATTATGACTTTACAAAATTCATTAAATTCTTTTAAAGTATATTATCTCATGTAAAAAAATCAATCTGTTATTCAATAGTCACTTAAGTAACTTAAGCAAATTATTGTTGCATACTATTATCAATATGTTGAAGAAAACATAATCTACCAATATATTGTCAGATAATAAATTAATGATGACACTAAATTGAAGTATAATATTTAGGAAGACAAGAGTCCTAATGAACTTATAGTTTTAGCTGAATATTCTAATCTATCACTTATATAGATTGATGAAACTTTTAAAGAAAAACAAGTCATTTCATTAGTTAATCCAAACAAAACTAACAAGTTCATGGATAAAAAGTTTGTTAAACAACTTACTTCTTCAAAGATGCAAAATAAGCTTTATATGCAAATCACAATTGGTAAACTTTTGTTATTATGGGGCAAAACTCTTGGTTTGAAATCAATTTTATTACTTATAGAGAATTATAAAATTATTTTTGACATTGATTTCGTATTAACTTTAAAAGGTATTTTCTAAAATCTTTCAAAGAAAAATTATGATATTAAAGTCAATATAACTCTCAGTCATCATATGAAAAATGTTATACAAAAGAAAGTCAAATTGAAAAAGTTAGTTAATCAAGACAAAATATTTTGACAATTGTTTTTAACAAGCAAAAGGCTACTTCAAATAGTAAGAGAATAATAAGATCTTCTCAATTAAAAAAATATTATCAATTTGGTCATTTAATATTTATTTTCTATTATTTTAATCTTTTATTATCTCTACACTAATAAGCATAATTGATGGAGTTTTCTTTTAAGCATAGAATTTTTCTTAAACATTAAATCATACTCTTCAAATTATATATATATATATATATACATATATCTTATAACTTTTGTATTCAAACAATCAAACATGTCAAAACTTTTAACTTATTAAAGGTCAATTTCCTTGAAATAATTATTAAAATTGATTTCCTTAAAAAGATAAGTCTTTTTTTCATTATTATTTTCATAATTTTTTTATTTTTAATCCCTAATTTCTCATCATTATTGATACAAACCTTAAAAGAATCACACTCCAAAAGCTAAGAGAGCCCAAGTTTATATAAGTCCTACATTAGAATCTTATACTTCCAATGTGAAATTTATGTTTCATACCTTGCAAATAGAATCCTAACATTCCATCAAGCTTTTGCAATTCCACATCCACACGAGCTAGTTTTGTACTTAATCTAGTCCTTGGTCAATACTGAAATTCTAGAATCACTACATTTGATCTCGATAATACCAACATCACCCTATTTAACTCTTATACTAAGTTTACTTTACTCAAAAGTTAATCCTAACATTACCACCCTCACATCACATGGGTAATTGTAAAAGTAGTGAAAGACTAATTCTAATTGATAATGAGCCTTAAGAAAACAATAGCCTAAAAGTTAGTTATTAAGATAAGAAAGCCCAAATCCATATAAGCCATACATTAGAATTTCATACTTTTGATGTAGGACTTAAGTCCTATACCTTGCAATTATAATCCTAACATTTTATTTCCAAAGAATTTTATAAATATTATAAAGTTATAATGAGATAATAGTTTTTTTTTTTACTTGGTAGTGGTAGTAAAGATATTTAAAAAAAAAAAGCAAAATTTTTAAAAATACTACTCTAATATCAATTGATACAAATCCTAAACTTTGACAATATTTGTAATTGACTAGGTAGTAATCATTATAATCTTTTCTTGATTAGTTATATATTTAGGTCATTCTATTTTAATTTTCAAGATCATGCAGTTTTGACACCCCTTTTTTATATGTATTATTTGATATTAATAAAAATGTGAAACTTTCTTCAATCTAACTTTTTACATAACTCATAGGGTTTGGTCCTCCCTTAATATAGGCCAAATCCTATGGAGTTAGTTTTCTTAAAATCTTGTAATCTACATATGAAAAGTTTTGCCTTTTGACCATGTTATGCAAATAGATTAGTCAGCATTTAAGTTAATTTCCCTAAGCATCATTGATGAAACATGGAGTTTTGCTTAATTAGACAAGTAAATATATTTGTTTAAGTATGTGTTAACTAACCCAAAAACTACTAACTAAATATGAAATTTTATTTACATTTGAAAGTAACTTTACCAATATGATATGGTAAAAGCTTTCTTATGGAAAGGAGGTTTTTAGATTTTTTATAACAATTATAATTCAATGTAGTTTAAGATTTAATTTTAAGTGAAGATATTCATAAAAGAGAATAGGTATATCATTTAGCTTTGGTTCTACCTTAAGTACTAAAGGCAAAGGAAGAACAATTCAATATGATGACAATAGAGACAGAAAAAATCCAAGGAAAGAAGTAAATCAAAATTTGGTGCTAAGTGTTGGAATTGTAATCATAGGGGTCACTTTAAGGGAGACTACAAATAGCCAATGAAGAAAAATCAAGATGAAGATTTTGCAAATGCAACAATTAAAGATATCATAGACATTTTGATTCTAAGCAAGGACAGCCCAATGGAGTCTTGGATTCTAAAATTTGGGGCATCTTTTTAGTCAACCTTACATAAAAGCTATATGCAAAATTATGTTGCTGGTAATTTCGGAAAAGTTCATCTTATTGATGATGAACAGTTGAATATAATGAGGAAAGGTGATGTTCATATGAAAAAATCAAATGAATATGTTTGGAAATTAAAGAATGTCAGACACATCCCAAGATTATAAAGGACTTTAATCCCTATAAAGCAATTTGATGAAGAAAGATATTATACAACCTTTATTGGTAAGTCATGGAAAACCACCAAAGGGGCAAAGGTGATAGCAAAAGGAAACAAAACTTGGACACTCTATATGACTTCCAATATAAAGGATTCAGTAAGAGTTATTGAGTTAGGGATTGATTCCAAGATATGGCATTGCAAGCTCAAACATATGAGTGAGAAAAAAATGAAAGCACTTACAACAAAAGGCAAGTTGTCAAACATAAAAACTATGGATATTGACATATGTGAGGGCTATATTTTTGGAAAGCAAAAAAGGTTGGTTTTTCTAAAGTTGGAAGGATACCTAAGACACAAAAGGTAGAGCTTATAAATACTGATATTTAGGATCCCTCTTTAGTAGCTTCCTTAGGTGGCTTAGTCTCTTATGTCACCTTCATTGATGACTCCACTTAAAAGGTATAGGTATTTTAAAAAAAAAATAAATCTGTTGTATTTATGACTTTTAAGAGTGAAAATATCATATAGAAAATGAATCTAGTGAAAAAATAAAATACTTGAAATTTGATAACAGTAATGAGCATGACAGCAAAGAATTCAAAAATTTTTATGCGGTTAATGGAATTTGGATGGAGAAAATAGTTTTAAAGACACCACAATAGAATGGTATCACTGAACATATGAATAAAATATTGAATAAGCATGCTAGGAGTATGAAAATACATTCTAAATTACCAAAGGCATTCTGGGTTAATGCTATCAACACTACAACCTATTTGATTAACTAAGGACCATCTGTTCCCTAGGATAAAGAACTAATAGAGGAGACTTAGACAAGTAAAAAGGTAAATTTGTCACACATCAAAGTCTTTGAGTGTGTCTCTTATATGCATGTAGATTATGATAAAAGGGATAAATTAGATTCTAAATCACATAAGTGTTTTTTCATTAGGTATGGAATTGATTAATTTGGATATTGTCTTTAAGATGATCAAAATAAAAAGATCATTAGAAGCAAAGATGTCATATTCAATGAAAATATTGTCTATAAAAATAGACATGTTACAAAATCTGATAATACAGGGAAGCATACTACAAAATGGGAACATACTAAGTTGGAGGAAATTTTAGAGAATGATATGGGTAAAGAAGTGCTAGAAAACTCTAAAATTATCCCAATACAATCAGAGCCTTCTACACCAATAACAAAATCTAGTAAAATATCTAAACTTTCACAACGATTCTTTCCTTTCTTGTATTATTTACTGTTAACTGACAAAGATAAGTCATATTGCTTTGATGAAGTAATAAAAGTCAAAGATTCTACCAATTGGAAGTTAGCTATAGAAGAAGAAATGAGTTCACTATTGAAAAATCATACATGGAACCTAACCCATTTACCAAAAGGCAAAAAAAAAAACACTAAACAACAAGTGAGTTTATTAAGTCAAAGAAGAACATAATAAAAGTAAGAAATATAAAGCAAGGTTGGTTGTAAAGGGATTTCAATAGAAAGATGGTATTAACTATATTAAAATTTTTTCTCCATTTTTGAAAATATCAAAAATTTGGTTAGTATTGAGCATTATTATGTTTGAAAATTTGCATTTAGAGTAAGTTGATGTAAAAATAGCTTTCCTTCATGGTGATTTGGAAGAAGATATTTACATGATACAGTTATAAGGTTTTTAAGTCCCGAATAAGAAAATATTATGTGCAAGCTTAATAAAAGGTTGTATAATTTGAAATAAGCTCTCAAGCAATGGTACAAGAAGTTTAATACCTTTATGTCTAATCACAATTTCAGGAAATATGACATGGATCATTGTTGTTTTTTTTTAAAAATTTGACATTTGCTATGTTATTTTGCTTTTTTATGTAGATGATATGCTTAATGCAAGTTTTAATATTTAAGAAATTAATAACTTGAAGCAAGAATTGTCAAATGAATTTGCAATTAAAGATCTTGGAGCTGTAAAGCAAATTCTTAAGATGAGAATTGTGAAAGACAAAGAGGCTAGTACTTCGAAACTATCATAGGCTACTCATATTGAAAAGCTATTAAATAAGTTTAAGACGCAAGAAACAAAGCCAATTAATACTCTATTGGCAAATCACTTTAAGCTTTCAAAAGAACAGATACCAAAGACAAATAAGAAAGGCAAGTACATGTCAAGAGTTCCTTATGCCTTAATAGTTAGTAATGTTATGTATGTTATAGTCTGTACTACACTTGATATAGCACATGTAGCAGAAGTTATGAGTAAGTATGAAGTTCCTGACTTCTCCTTAGGATCTACTAGTTTGTGATACTGAGAGAGGGAGTGAATCAGTATCACCATAATTCGCAATTCGTAGGTAAGTGAACAACTTTAACCTCTTCTTAAAAGCGAACTCTTTCTCAGACTCGACTAAGATAGATCTATTGCTACCTACTAATCACAATAGTCCCCAAAGTCACCTTTCTAACACCTTGCCTAATAGATAATACGGATGTTTTTGTTTAGGTCTTCGTTAGGTTATGGGTTAGCTGATACTTTAGCTGCGTTCACAACTCAATTCAAAACACAGAACATAAAGCAAATTAAGGACACACGAGATTTATGTGATTCTATCAACGTGACGTACATCCACAGTGATAGGGACTCTCCCTCTACCGAGACTATCCACTATACTTGTGAATACAGGTTACAATAGATGTCTTTAATTCTCTGCTCCTTTCACTATTGCAATTACTAAGCAAGTACAATACAAAGAGTGTCACTTACTGTGTCTACCATTCTTCTAGCTTGTCTTGCTTCTGTTGAATTGAAAGGCTGCTCCACTACTACTTAGAAGTTCACCGCAACGCTCTCTAACCTCTCTTAAAGAAATCTGGAAATACGTTGAGTTCTTTCAATGCTTCGCCGAATTTCTCTCTACGTTGTTTCACACAACTCCTACTTTCACCGTCTCATTGTCTCCCCCGTCTCTTTGTCTCACAGCTTTACTGTTTCACGGTCTGCCTTCACCTGTCCGTTTCACACCTCCTTTGGCCATATCAGATTTTCTCCCTTTACTGCTGATCACTGTTCATCGACCGTCGGGTTTCTCTCTCCTTCCGCCGGTGGTGAGTTTCTCTTCGTCCGTTTCACGGTTCTCTCCTTATCGTGTTGTTTGTTTGTCTCACGCCGTCGCAGATCTGCTGTCTACTCTTC
This sequence comes from Ceriops tagal, assembly GCA_021533255.1. Lineage (NCBI taxonomy): Eukaryota > Viridiplantae > Streptophyta > Magnoliopsida > Malpighiales > Rhizophoraceae > Ceriops > Ceriops tagal. The sequence continues at coordinate 4,526,293 of CM038606.1, read as the reverse complement.
CGGTGGTTTCTCTTTCTTCGTTCAACCGGATCTCTCTCACTGTCGAGCCGAATCTATCTCACCGTCCAGTCAGATCTGATTTTGGTCGTATCGTCTCTTTTCTGTTCACCCACTTGGTCGTTCACCTCTTTGTCTCCTTCCCCTGTTTGGCTGTCAGGTTTCTTGTGTTTTGGCCAATCACCCCTGTTCTTCCGACGACGGCTTCTCTATCTTTTTTAGGTGTATTTTGGGCGTATCGATGGTATCCGGTTTTCTCCCCTTTTAGTCCTCTTTTCTCCTTCGCCCGACGATGGCTCTGATTTGACCGTATATATATTTTTCTCTTTTTCTCTCCTTCGTCCGATGAATTCGTTTTCTCTCTCTTCTTCTTTTCCGACTACGGCTACAATTTTCTTTTTCTCTTATTCTTCCCGTCGATGACTCTTCTCTCTCTTCCAAGTGTTTTCTCTCTCTTTGTCTAACAGCTGCTCCTCGTCTCCCTTTTTCGCTCTCTTTGTCCATCAGCTATTGTTCACTCGACGACTGCACTATTCATGACAGCTGCACTGTTCACTCGACGGCTACTGTTCATGACAACTACTCTTTTCTTTTACAGGTGGTGTTCTTTTGTGTAGGATTTGGTATTTTGTCATGTATTTAATTGTGTTGGCCTTACCCTAATTTTGTCTTCCAAAGTCTTTATATATTCTCTTCATGAAACCCTAATAGGGCTTACGTGGCGGATTTATGTTCTTACCCCTCCAAGACTTACGCGATGGATTTACGTTCTTATCCTTCCATGTGGCTTTACTTTCTTGCACACTTAAACCTAGTTGACAACAATTATAACCCATACAAGGTTGTGGGAACAAAAAAGTATATGGCTAATCTTGGTAAAAAACATTAGGAGACTAACAAGTGGATTCTTTATTATCTAAAAGATAGCATAAATGTAGCATTATGTTTTAAGAAAAGCAATATGAACTTATGAGGCTTTCTTGGTGTAGATCTTGGTGGAGACATTGATAGTAGAAAAAGCGTAATAAGTTATGTATACACTTTAAGTGATATTACTATAAGTTGGATATCTCAACAGTAAAAAATTTAACTTTATCAACTACTGAAATTGAATACATTACCATCATTAAAGCAAGTAAGGAATTGGTTTGGTTAAAAAAGTTCTTAAAAAAATTGGGTAAGCCATAAGGAAGTAATGTTCTTTTCCATGATAATTAAAATGCAATTCATCTTGTTAAGAATCCTGTATTCTATACAAAAACAAAGCATATCTAATTGAAATATCACTTTATACGTAGTTATTAGATGATGGGACATTGATTCTGAAAAAGAAATACAATACAAAGAATGTTGCTAATATGTTAATTAAGCCAGTAATTATAGAAAAATTGAGGCTATGTACAACCTCAATTAGCCTCTATAATTAATTATTAAGAAAGTATTGCATTAAAGTTATAGATTATGAGGTAGTTAAAATTACATTATAATAGTTGCTAATTTGATAATCAGTTTTCAAATAAGAGATTTTTGTAAGAATGGAGTCTAATTAAATTTTTTATATAATTAAAATATAAAATTTTAAAAATAAAGATATAAATTCTTAATTACTGTATGTCTTCTCATTTTTATTAATTTTAGATAATTCTATCAATAAAGAGAAATTAAGTCAAAAAAATAATTAATGTACCCAACACTAATGAAGCAAATAACTATAAAATAAAAACATTCAAATACTAGAAATAGATGCAAAATTTCCCATATTTTCAAGCACATTAAACTAATTTGAAAATTACATGTAGCAATCCATGAAAAGACAATAATTTATCTAAATCTATTGAATTTTCACGATTGTATTACCTCAATCAAAAAACACAGAAATCCAAACCGAGCTGGTCGCTCAGTAATTTTCATATTAGAAAGTTCATAACGTCTTAAATTATATAATAAAAATAATTATATTTTTTATTAAAATTTTTGTTAAATCATAAATTATATGATGATTTTTTTTATTTCTATAAATATCATACATCCGGTTTATATGAATTAAATTTTAAATTGTTAATTAGTTAAACTTATGAAAACACGATAGTTCAATAATTTTATTTTCAACGGCGAATTCACATGGGCCCAAAACGTAAGCCTCTAAACAATACCTGCTATTTCTGTGCACGAAAAAATAAAAAAATAAAAAAGATTTTTCAAATCACAATACATTAACTTAATGTTATAACGAAGACTTGTCCCTTACAAATCCACTTCCCAATATCGTATGTAATAATGTCCATGGCGCATTAAATCCATCGACTGGTCCCAAAAATCTTTTCAATATGTTGCCGAGAAGGTTGTTAAAATCGAGATCTTGCCTGCAATCAATTTTTTGAGACATTTAATATCAAAATAATAGAACCGAATTGTGTAATATAAAAATAAAAATTAATTAACACTACTCACAATTAAATATTATATACATATTAACTCAACCATAATAAAGATAATTACAAGGAAAAAAAAATAACTTCTAAAATTTTTAGTGGCCAAAGAATAATTTTTTTTTTTAAATGAAGAATTTTCTCTGCATCCAATTACTTACTTATATTTAATATTTAAATTCAAATAAAGACATATTTCTTCCCCCCCCCCCTCCCACCCCCCCCCACCACCTTTTTTTTCCTTTTTTTTTCCTTTTTGTGTTAACGAGCATAAGTTTCAAAAATTCGAAAATCAACTCATTTTCACCATCAAAACGTCAATAAATAATGATTAGACAATAAGTGAGTTAATAAAAGCAAAGGAAAGAAATTATTTTATTATAAATTTTGCGATATATTTTAATTTGAAAAAATAATAAATTAAGAACTCGTTATAAAAGCTTGTAAGGTCGGTTGGATTAAAATTACTTCAGAAACTCGTTGTGCCACAAATACGAATGGATGGCCTAAAGTATAATCGTAGAAATCATAAAATTCTATAATTGGGATCGAGATTTTTACCAACTTGAGTTGCAAGAATTGGGGGGCCCAAGTAGCAAGCAAGCACACCCATCATCGGGGTTGTTCCTTACAAGGACCCACCAGGAAATCTAAGAATCCGTGAGATGTCTTTAAAAACAAAGGCTTAAAAAGAACATTACAACCGGACCCCTTTTGCACATGGGTCATTCCTCTTGGTCTTCAACTGGACAACTGTTCCTACGATCTTCGCCAAGTGCACATGGCCCCAACGAGAGCAATTCCACTTCGTGACGTGCTCCCCAAGCCATCCTGTGTTCAAATACTTCTCTCTTGCCAGCCCAGCTTCTGCACATACTCGCACCTGAGGCGACCCTGACACATTCACATCACTGAACTTGGCAATTTAAGTTTGCTAAACATCGCCTACCTCTTCTGATGGAGAATCTTACATAAAACTCAATCAGTAAAACCCAGGATTAGCTCACGTCAAATCACCCTTTAGAAGAATAAACCAGAACCACAAAAATATTTGCCAACACCAACTCCAATCAAGTTGTTAAATTTATGCTTCCTCTAGTTTTGTACACTAATGCACAAGATCAGAGGGATGTTAGTAATTTTGACAACCTATACAATCATCCAATCATCGTCAGCCATCTAATTTTTCCCTTCATCCGATTATGTGTTCTTGCCCAATGCCTCCAACACAGATCTGAAGCTGCAGCAGCAAGCAGGTCTCGAACATGTCGGGCACCCAGGTAGCCAGCAACAGCTACCACATTTGGGTCTCCAACATTTGGAGCACTTGGGACGCCATGAACATTTTATGCACCTTGGTCTAAAACATTCTGGGCATTTAGGCCGCCACAGTCTGACTCTGCAGCACCTGCTACAAGAAGCTGCAGATGCAGTCCTAGACCTTGGTTTTAGATGGAGTTTTTGGCGTATCTTTTTTAGACGGATTTCAGTGGTCATATTCTCCATTTCATGAACAAACCTGCAAAGATGACGGATGTAATCAGGGTACAGCTCCAAGTTACAATGCCCCCCTCCTTTAATCCATAAAGGCTCATATGGCTCCCTTGCCATTTTCCAAAGTCCATGGCCATGCAACCAGTTCACAACATCGTCCTCTGTACCCTGTAAAATGCATCCCCATTTCAACATCCTCAAAAAATGGGTAATTCTAACTCGATGGAATTAGACAGCAGTTAAGTTATGCTGAGATCAATGCCCATGAAATCTTATTGAAAAACACAAAGGAAATTGCACTTTGGTGCCTAGAAATTAGAACTTAAGACTAACAATGTCATCATTGTTGTCAGCAACTTTGCATGCATGGCCAGTGGAATGAAGTGTACCAAAACATGTGTGTGCCTGCAGCACATTTACGGACAGGCACACAAAAGAACAAGATTTTAGCCCCTTTACATTTGATACAGATGCTATAATTTGTTCTCCAAGCACAATTTCTTGCGTTAACCATGGAAGCTTGTACATGGATACACAGAAGGCTCCAGTAGGTCCCCATGTAGCAGGATACAACTTTCAATGAATGTTTTAGTCATAGCTAATTTATGTTCATCATTTATTAATTCTCTCTGTCAACATACTCTAGTACATGACAAGGACCTGATATCAATTATCTATGTATCCATGCAACCATATAAGAAACTCCCTTAATCAAACAGCTTTAGAACTTTTCTTCAACAATGAAACAAGACAAAAGCAAATGCTTTTTGGCTCATTTGAAGCCTACTGCTTCTTGAGCAAATGTCTGACAGCACAACAGTAAGAGAAAAGACAAATGGAAATATGGATGAAAAACCTATCACTCTTGCAAAACTACAACCAAAAAAACAAAGAAGAAGAAGAAGAAGAAGAAGAAAAGAAGCTTTCAGTCTCGTCACATTTGATTTACTACCTGTAAATAAGATAACTACCAAATTACCATCCCCATTCAAGACTAAGATATATATAAATGCCCTAGCAGGTGGCACCATTTAGTCCAGTAGAGATAGTTACCCATTCTTTTCTCTTTCTTTATTAAGTTTTCCAAGCGGCTACTAGCAATATCTTAGTAGAAAAGTTGCTATTCAAAAATTATGCACATTTTGAGGGTCTGCATGCAGCATATTTGTGGACATGTCATGTCCTAGACTGACATGATACGAAAATTTTTACATTTGTAATGGCAAAATACACCAATAACATCCCTAAGAAGAAGAATCTTCACCAAGTAACATGTTCCACATCTCTATCTGCCACCATTTCAATGTTGTTATAGACACATTACTACAATGCCAACATTGATTCAGTCTCTTTTTTTGGGTACATCAGAATTTAAAGTGGGATCCATGCATGGGATTTAGTAAAAAGCATTTGATAAAATTCCTAGGCAAGTGGATTTCTGGGCAATGAATAGGAAGAATGTTCCCAAATTATTTAGGACTCCAGTGTGAGACATATACAAAAGAGTTATAACTTGTGTGAGGAAAGAAAGGGGTGGGACAGAGTACTTCTCAAACTCTGTTTGTACCATGGATTTCCTCTAAGTCCTTCTCTATTTGTCCTAATTATGGATGAATCAACATGACACATTCGAGATGTACCATGGCACATGCTATTGGCAGATGATATCCTTGTAGATGAGACTAGGGGGAGTTAAACAACAAACTAGAATTATGAAAAATACCATAGAATCTGAATGCTTAAGGTTGAGTCATAAAAAAACATAATACATGCTTTAAAATTGTAGTAATGCTTAGGAGTGGGATAGGGCAAATAGTTAGTTTAGGTAGTTGAAAAGTTTGCCAATGTGACTAATTTTGTTATTAAGGTTCTGTTATTCAAAGGGGCAATAAAATATAGGATGATGTTCTCCATTGAAAGGGTGAAATGGCCGAAATGGCTAAAATGGTGGAATTTTATGTGACTACAAAATTCCAAATAAGTCAGGGAAAATCCTTTCAAACAGTGGTTAGCCCAACAATGACGCACAACAGTGAGTGTTGAGCTGTTAAAAGAAATATGCCACTAAATATGTGATGTAGAGATATAAATACCTAAATAAGAATGGTCTTTAATATGATATTAGAGCTTTCGTGACCATGCAATCATACCCACAAGTTTAAGTCAACTTTCCCCAACTCTTCCAATTGATGGTGAATTTGACAAAAGTTGCAGTGGCCATATGTTCAATAAACACTTTCAGTTGTCCTCACATAGTAGGGATAAGAATGCATATATGAATTTTGACAAATCACAAGCAGTTAGAAAGGTACGAACTATTTGTAGGTCTCATCAAACTACTTAAGCATTTTAGTGAATGGCTTCTTGGCAAATATGCACACTTTGATATCTATGGTCTATTCAACAGGCATATGAATTGGTGTTTAAAACCATCTGAATTTGCCCTAGCACTGGTTCATTTTTTGTTTCATTGGAACTCTTGTAAAAGCTGAAAGTCCTTTATCAGTAACTCTTAGATTGACACCAGCACTCTTTGATCTATAATGCATCATTTTAATCAAGTAAAGAGACATTACCTGGACTTCAATTTTCACCCATATGACAAGTGTATTGACTTTCCACAATACTATTTTCCTATTATGTAGAATTAGGTTTTTTTTTTTAATTCAATTTAACAAAAACTCAATTCTAAAATCTCACCACAATCCCAGATGATGCTAATACATCTTCTAGCATAACATTTTCTAATCATCTTCAATAAAACGCCAAGGCAGGAAAGACTATCTTTTAATATTTTGCTCTAAATATCCATCTTTCAGATCCAATGTACCTGACCTCATATTTTCTTCTTTCTTTACATCCTTTAAGCCACCCACAGCAGTGACATCAATTGCTCTGTTGAACATGAAGGCATTTAATATGCTAACAGTACAAAGAACAAACTTTTATTTAAGTAGATTGGTCTCCATCAACAGGGAAAAATCTATTTTTTCTGTTTGCTGTCCGGACCTTATACTTTGCCAAGCAGCATCATTCACATGAATCTCTTATATTCAAAAGCACTTCTCTCGCTCTCCCTTGTCCTCTTGCTCTCTCTGCCCCTGTGCCCCTGAACGAGAGGGAGAGAATAACAATGTGATGTCCCATTTGTATTTCTCTTTCCTCCCTCTCCCTTTATTGGGCTGCATGCAGCAGTCTTTTCAACTGCTTGGGGAATGCAACTCACACATTTTGTAGTCCATAACTGCATTCTTGTGTGTGTGTGTGTGTGTGTATTCTACCATCCTGACCTTCCCAGTGTTAGTACATGAAGGTACAAGCCATTGTCTAGCTCTCAGATGATCTGCTTGTCACTGGGTTTGTGAATAAAAATCCAGGAGAGACAGGATGCCTATTTTAGATTTCATACCTGAAGCTGCTATAGAAAATATTTGACTAGCAAGTTAACATCACAGCTTAAAAGCTTCCACCATAAAAAGTATCTCATATGTCATAAAGCCAATTCATACAGCTCTAAAAGGCTAATGCTGCAAGCAATTCCAATAGCACAATGCAATCAAGATGAAGAGGTCCTTGTGAAGAAGATTAAAATATTTCATAATCCATTAAGCATCATCAGAGACATAAAAGAGATACTCACATGTATCACTAGCACTGGGCACTTCACCTTCCAAATTTTGTTTATGTTCTGCACATTTGACAAATGAATAGCTTTGAAGTGTCAACCATTAAATCAAAACAGTTTGGTTGTAACAGGTTCTTACAGATGTACTTGAACACAGGAGTATAATAAAATGAATGATGATCAAGACAAATTACACACCTTGTATATGTCGAAGCAGCATGTGAACTTTACATGGCAGAGCACACGAAGACCAGAAAGAATGGCACTATGCAAAACTACACCTCTCAGCCTTGGCAATTTGGCTGCCAAGTGCAATGTTGGTCCACTTCCAACTGACTGTCCATACAAAATTAAGTCTTCCTGACTGACTCCATACTCTGTTTGAAGATATTGATAAACTGCTTCTACATCAGCATATGTGTCAGTCTCACTTGGCTGGACATTGCAAACAGAAAAAACAGTTAGTTACCATTAGCACATACTAGAAGTCATCCATTTCCAAATCACTGTCCTTAAAATCGACTATGGCCATGTAATTCTAAGAAACACCTCCCCTTTGCTAAACAAACTTAATATTCCACATGAAAAAAAAAAGACTCATGAATACTTTGCATTTTGCAACAATCCCACATTATTTCCACCACTTGATAAATCTACATTGAGAAGATATGTCCCATATCTTACCGCTGATGCTTGCACACTACCCTTTCCATGTAATCTTCATTCCAAAGTCAGAATTCTGAGAACTAGCATCTTCCTATTACCGTTGGCAACATTTTTCAGTCTCTTTGATCCTATGTAATATTCGTGTTCCAGAGTACACAATTCAAACACCATATCTATTGAATGATTAGTCTTAGCCTCTCCAATTTGCTGACAGTTCTTAACCACAAGACATATCATAAGTAAAATGGCGTTCAGCTTGGGAACAGAAAGCATACCTTACCAGTAGATGCTCCATAGCCAGAATAATCATAACTGCATCACAATGTTCAGATGGCAAAATCATAAATGAATGCAAATAGGAAAAAAGGATGAGAAAAACAGAATATGAAAATTATATATTAAAAAAAAAAGGTAAAATGTAAATTCAGATCTGTCATAAGAAAGCCTCCACACCTTCTGCTCCCCACAACCACCCCCAAAAATAAAAATAAAGGGAAAAAAAGAAAAAAACAGAGACATTGCAGCTAAAATAGGAAATGCAATGTGGACAATAATCAAAACCAGAGTTCAGTGCCACATTGAACATAGAATTCAAAGGCCTATACAGAAATTGATGAAGAGGGAGATATACGAGTCTGGAAAACTAATTATGTTTAGCCTGTGTTAAACTCTAGATTATTAGACGTGTTAACCCAACAAAAATGGGGAAAAAAAAAACAGCAAAAAGAAATAGATGTAATTTTGATGTACAGAGAGGCCATTCACTAAATTTCTTGTTTTCCTTTTTCTATCTCGGGATATGAATTACAGAAGGCCTGCAGATCAAAACAGCAATAAAGTTAAAAGATACATTTCCCGGAGCCCAAAAGGCACCATTCTCTAAAAGAAGGGGAAACCGATCATTATCACCAAGGCTATCCCAAATGCTAGATTCAGAAAGTACCAATTTCTTTAGCTATTATGGAAAAGTTCATATGACGAACAATAAAAGATAGAAGAAGGCTGGTTTAAACAAGATAGCTAATAAGCTTTCTATAATATATCACTAATAGTGATCAGGTGACTAAACAAGCACATAGAATGATTAGCAACTTAACAGCTTAGGTTAGCCCATAACCAAGGAAAATAAGCTGAAATTTAGCTAACATTAATCCCAGATCTAACCCGACAAAAACCAGACCCACAAGAGATAAAAAGATGGAAAATAACTTTAAAAAGCACCCAATAAAAAAAAACTCCATCTATGTCAAAGGAAGGTCAAAAACGTGAAACTCACAAAGGAAAACCAGCAAAACATAAGAATGTCAAGTCCTTCCCACCCAACACTCTTCTGGGACAAAACAAGGGGAAAGTTTAAACCTTTGAACAATAGAGTTACAAACAAACATAAGAACACTAACCCCATGAGATTAACCCCGAGATTAACCTTGAGCTGGACAAAGAGGTCATAGAGCTGGCCAAGGTCAGCGGCATTGCCATGAGAGTAAAGCAAAGTGAGTCTTGCGAGGGGGTTTTTTAAATAAAAAGCAACAATCTTGTTTCCTCTCTTTGTATCAATCAAAAGAACATCCAAGGAATTGTCATCAGCGAGAGGGAGTGGCATTGAAGAAGATGAGACCACGGCAACCTTGCCATTTTCTGTCTTCTTGATCTGGTATGTGGGTGGAGATGGAGGAAAGAAGGCAAATTTTGAAGCTAAATGAGAGACCATGCACCCCATTCACTCTCCACCAAAGCTTTGAAAGAGAACAATGTAGTCATTGAAGTAAAAGCAAACTTGGGTCCATAAAGAGAGAGAGAGAGGGGGTTGGTAACGTTTTTTGGTTGGGTTCCAAGTTCTATGAACTATTTTAGCAGTATCATCTGGGTTTACGCTGTGACTAAAGAGTGAAGAAAAGACTGTGGTGAACTGGGAATAGTGGAAAGTCTTCAGGGGTTCAGGGGTTCTAGCTAGTGTTTGTCTAGCCACATTTGTGTTGGAGTCATCATCAGTCTTGTAAGTTTCAATGGCTTAAAAAATTTTGGGGAGAGAGAGAGAGAGAGAAAGAGAGAGAGAGTGCACGTGCTGAAGGTAAATGCAGGAAGAGAAACAGGACAAATTCAGGCTGAGAGAGACGTGCGGGGTTACTTGACTCTTCTGCATACTTGAGAGTTTGGTATTTTAAAAATCTTCTCTGTAGTTAATGGCCCTTTTTTTTTTTTTTTACACATCAGTCATGAAGCGTGAAACTGAAAGGCAATACAGATTGTCCTTCGGAGATTTTCTTTGGATTTTGATTTTGAATGTTTTAACCCTTTTTTGATCACCAAACGATATGCATCATCCATCCGCAAAATTTCCTATAGACCAAAAAAAAAAAAAAAGAAAAACAAAAATTATATAAGCTTTGATCAGTCTACATCTCTATAAAATTTATAAAAATAAAAAAAAAAAGCATACATAATTTCAACCCCAACATAGTAAGAGGGGAGGAAGTGGGTCCTCTTTATCAGTAACGGTGACATCAGTTTGTACAGACGAAGTCAATTTTCAAAAGACTCCAATCTCTCCCTGGCAGTTTTGTCCACTCTCTCTTGATTGTTCTCTAATGCTACATACTCTCTCGCTATCCCTTTGACGGCACTTTTCCTTATTTTTCATTATTATTCTTTGAGTTGGGACGCGTCGGACTCAATACATTATAATAACTCGTAAATACATATTTTATAATTTTTACTATTAATTATAATTATATTGTACAATATTAACGAATGAACATAATAACAACATAACGCGTCGATCGAATTTTGTTTGGTGTGTAAATCTGACTAGGTTCGTGTCTCACCGAAATGTAGTAGTGGCTTTCTTTTTTCCTGGTTTTCTGCCTGTTTTACAATTGGGGTATATCCTCATTTAGTGATGCCTGCCTTGTTTTCTAAGATGCCATCAACACCTTTCCCTAGAGTCTTAGTCGCTTTTCTTAATTTGACACTGTAATTAGAGACATAATCATGTTGAAAGTGACATCGGTGCTCCTTTGGTGATCTTTGTCATCAGAAGTATTTTGACTTAACTGGACCAAAACCAGGTTGGATTGGAGCCTTTAGCGTATATATATGTGTGTAACCGCGACACAAGTACACAAATTGGGTCGTTATCTGCCCCGAACTGGACACTCCCCTGTTCAAAAGCCAAGCCTGCTTGCAAGTTTCATTTTTCAACAATACGATATCCGTGGCGCTCTGAAGAACCAATGGCAAAGTACAAAAAAAAAAAAAAAAAAAAAAACCATGGCCTACTCTAAGCAAAGCTTCTGCCGACAACATTGTCCTTTCCCGGTACATTAGCCCGCTGAATGTGGTGGTTGGCTGGCTGGCTGGCTGGCTCCCCCCCCATGCAACGCTCCAACAATTTCAAGTATTGGAGTTACTGTGAAGCCTAGCATTGAATGAAATTGTCGTCGCTATTAATCATGTCCCCGATCTCGCTAAACAGAGCATCTCATGCTCTTTATTGGATTTAGTATTGACTGTTAAAGTGTACACTTTTGTCCCTCCTCTTTGTCAATTTCCATTTTCAGATTCAATGATAAGAAAGATTATTCCGTCTTTTCAGCATTACTTAATATTATCAATTACATGGGGTCATCAAATAAAACCTGCAGCAGCCATTGGATTTGCCTGGACAGTTTGGAGTTGGCCGGAATTTCTGGTTCAAACGTCAAATACAACGCCTTAATTCTTGAGTAGTCATCTTCTTCGTAAAAAATACTTCCATCTAAAGAGTATTGTTACTTACCCTAAAGTTTTGGCTTTATATTCACCAAAATTATTGTCTTATATGTCTAAGGCCAAAATCTCATGTAAATGTCAATGCCGCCACCCCAAAACTTGAAAAAGAAAATCAAGATTTAAACTATGAACATCTTCTCTTACTAAATATTTTTTATATATATATGTGGATACATGGGATTTTTAACTTCACGTGGATGGCCATTTGTGTTTTTCTTGTGATTTTAACGTTCCATTGATATCCGTTGTCTTTTTCTTGTGATTTTAACGTTCCGATGACATCCATTGTGTTTTTCTTGTGATTTTAACTTTTTGTCAAATGTCTATTTTGTTTTCTTTTCAGTTCACTTTCTCTATCATACTAAATACCATTTTACACAGGAAAAGGTACGTAAAACTTTAATTTTCTTCGCAAAAAGGTGACAAAGTTCGCTTTCCTATTCAAATCACCAATCAGAACACGTTAAAAAGAAAGAAAGAAAGAAATTCCTAACAAGTTCAAAATCATTTACGCTCCCTAAACTACCAGTCAATTACTTCCCTTTTGTTATCCATTTATATCGACAAACTAAAATGCACAAACGGAATTGGAGCAATTTTGATACAAAGAAGTTCAAGGACCCTTGAAAAACTAATATAACTCAAAAATAAGTTAATGAAAATCCTAAAAAAAAAACAATATAGGCACCAATAATATGAAATAATCAAACAATTGAACATATATATATATATACATATACATACAGATGTCAATCTATGTAACATAAGACAAATTATAATCGGTTTTACATAAAATAAAAATATATAATATAAATTGAGGAAAAATGATAATCCTAATTTAAATGTACAAAAAAAAGTATATTATTTTCGTGTGAACAAGAATTTTTTTTTAATGTATAAAGAAAGCTATATTATTTTCATGTAATGAGGGTGATTTAGGAAGTATAAATAAACTTGAAAATTTATGCAAATATCTATATATTTTTTTAAATGTGTACCTATTGGTCATCAAAATTTAAATTGAAATTTGTGTCATTTGCCTAAGAAAAATGAATTTTCTGGTAATCTTTCCTTTAAAAATTAAAAATAATATTTCTAAATATATAGGGGGTACGCAAATTTTTTGTTAAGATATTTTTTTTCAATAACGTCAATACCAAAAAGATGGAAAAGTAAATTAATATCTAAATTTATCTATTATTAATTTTCACGATTAGAAATTTACGATGCCTAATAGGACGTGGCAATTGAAAAAAAATAAAAAGCACATATGTTTTCAATACTAAGTTATGATCACATGATATGTACCAGAGAAAAAAAAAGGTTTAATTATAAATTAATCTACTAACACAAAATTATTTCCAAGGTTTACAATAATTATCATAATATTATACAAACTAAATTACCTAAGAGACGGAGTTTTATTTTCCCCCTCCCCCTTATACATAAGAAGAATGTCATATGATTTGTCCAATTTAATAATTCAATCAAACTTAAAATCTAGAGACCCTAAGTTAAACAAAATTTAATTTTCATTTAGTTAAAGTTTGAGAGACATGCAAAGGGGTCTTGAAATTTTGTTTTAATCGAATTAATCTAAATAGGAATTTTAGTTGAACAAAGAAAATTTTATAATTAAATAATTAAAAATTATTATTAATAAAAATGATATATTCAATAAATGTAAATTAAGGAAGAACAAGGAGTTGGTAAATTGTTTTAAGTTGAGTCAAAGCTTAGAATAATAGGACCCACTTATCGAAAAAATCCAAAAATCTCAAATCAGAAAAGTTGGCTCCAGACTTCCACTCGCCCCCCCGAATCCCAGAGGATAATTTTCCTTCAACAAGTTCACCTGAGGAGCAGCTGTTGGGCTTCCCCAGGTTAGACTGCAGAGTTAATGGGTGGCAGACTTAATGACATTCCGAATTACCACCGAGCCTCCTCCCTCCCCACCCCACCCTTGGAGTTGTGCTTTGCCAATGGACTACGAGCGCAAAATTGTTGACCCCCGCTCACTCGCCTTCAGGTGAGGCTTATCACCACATTCCCTCTCAGAATTTTGTGTAATTTTAAGATAAAAATAAGGGTAACAAAATCATACAACATTTCCAGAGAATTACGTATATTACTTTAATAATTAAAGCCAATTGTTCAAGTGTTTTCTCCTTCAAAAAAAAAAAATAAAAATGAATGAATGGAGTGAAATTTATTAGGGATTTCTTAAGACTTTCTGAATAATAAAAATGGAGAAAAAATAGCATGATTTACCCCAAATTTTGTGTTTAGTCTTTGTACCTGGGAAATACTATTTCCATATTTTATCTAACTTCTACGGTTATAAGATTGTTTCTTCAACTTAGTTAATTTCTGCATGCTAAAGTTCTTTACATGATATCATACCCTTTTATTTATTTATTTATTTATTTTTTAGGCACAAAAATCCATTTAAAGGCTCGTCCGTTTAAGTTCGAGTGGGATACTTAATGCCATTGCACGAAACAAATGAAGCTTGGAAATAGGGAGTGAGCTTTTTCCAGAACTCGGAAATCTCTGATCGGAGGCGGTACCAATTCAACAAAAGCCCTCAACTTTTTTGGGGCGAGCGCCGGGGTGGGGGGGCTGCCATTTAGATATGGTCAGGGCGTGGCCGGGAGGCGATGGCAGTCCTTGAGATGTGAAATCCCAAATACTAATGACTTTAAAAAATATGAAGCTTAGATTGCAAAAGAATGCGAGACGATTCGAAAACCCCACAACATAAAACAAAAGGCCATGCCTTGGAATGTGGTAACTCGAGTTTTGTAGTAGTGATTTAATATGATAATTTTTTAATTAGGACCCCCGGGGGGGGGGGGTGGGGCGTGGGCGGCGTTGTCTTTCCTTTAGGCCATAAACTTGTTGTAATCTATGCGAAAAGAACAAACACTACAAAGATGAACATTTGGGTGTTAGTTTAGGATTTTTGGGTAATAACAAACAAAATTGGACGTGATGCAACGGGGAAAGTGCCGGCGGCTATCTTCTTCTCGCACAGAGCACCCAAAAAGAAGGAAAGTGGCGGAGACCAAGTTGTCGGACATTAGTTTATATATATATAAACAAAAAGGCGGGAAATAATAATAGTAGTTGTCACGATGGAAAGTTATTACAACTAATTAATCCCATAGATCGATCCAACCCTTTTCTTGACCCTTTTGTTGTGTTCAGACACCTTTAATTGCCTAAAATCTCGAAGGTCTTAAACAGTGACATATCCGTGAATTCTTGTCTGTTAAACTTCTAGCTTGCCTTTGAAGATTTTTTTTCCTTTTTTTTTTTTTTTCATAAGAGGAGATAGTTATTTGTTTGTTTGGATATTGTAGGTGGGAAATCCAAACCAATTAAGACAACAAAATTTTGTTTTGCATAATACCTCCTCCTCTTCAAATATACAATTTTGGGTAAAAAAAAAAATACTTAATGATAAAATAAAACTTGAGTAAGAAAAAAATAGAAATTTTGTTCAAGACAAAATAAAAATTTAAGTGGGTGCAATAATAATAAAATATAGATAAACTATAAAATTGAATATAATCAAACCGGTAAGTTCAAGGTAGCATGGCATCCGGAGAGTTGTCAACCATTGACTGCTTCATCTCCTGCTTCAGAATTCGAAGTTCGAAAGAAAGTCAAATCATGACCGCTTGAGTCCGTCTTGATGGCTATGCTTTCCAGAGAATTATACGCTGAGGAAGGAATGGAACTTGGAAACCCAGTTTACGTTCTCCCACCTGACTCTTATTTAACTTGGAAGACCGGCTACGTGAACACCCAAATAATAAATTTAA
Organism: Ceriops tagal; assembly: GCA_021533255.1. Classification (NCBI taxonomy): domain Eukaryota; kingdom Viridiplantae; phylum Streptophyta; class Magnoliopsida; order Malpighiales; family Rhizophoraceae; genus Ceriops; species Ceriops tagal. Next base: position 4,510,481 of record CM038606.1, on the reverse strand, counting down.
ATAAATATATTGTTATTATATCTAATATAATTATACATAAAACTTCAATATAACATAAAAATTATTTGTGTCAACTAAAACCTATTACTTTCGTACCAATTCAGATTTTCCTTTTCACTTTATAGTACAGCAACATGAAGCCTACCACTAGCTAGAAGAATGTAGCATGGTAACATTAATTTCATCCATGTTTCTGTCAATACCGGAAAGGGGGCTTAACATTAGGGCTCTAAGTTGGGGCTCACTGTTGTTCAGATTTAAAAAAAGGCTAAGGTTCCCTGGTTGGCAAACTACGTCGATCGGTTTCAGGAAAATATTTTAGGGCCTGGCACTCCATTCAGTAGCAAACAAATAATACCGATCATATGATTGGGGGGAGCTGCTAGCATGTGAACCTGCTTCAAAGCTTTGATAGACAACAACTCAAATCCAACTCCTATCCAGGCGATTAAAGTCACCAACCTACCCATCACAAACAGAGCACTCCTGCAGGTTGGCAAGATGGCTCGAGTCACTAGCGCCATTGCGGTCCCTTTTGTTAGCATGGTTCAGAAACTTGTCTATCTCAATAGCATAAATTCTCATCACGCCAATCAACTAAATAACAAACTTTTCATAGTTCAGTAAATTGTAAATCCAGTAAGTTATAAACTACAAAGTTTCCTAGCTCTGATGACATAGAGCAGCTCAACCATATGATTACAGTAGACCGAAATGGCTCAACTTTAACCCAAGAAATTCATAATAACCAAGTGAAGCACCAAATTGCAGAGAACAAAATCAGCAAAAGCACGCTCTGGTGGCAAATCCTGTATTATAATGTAACAAAGATTTTAAGTGTTAGGCAGAAGTAGACTGGTATCAGTAAGACAACATGGGCAAAGGATAAATGGACATTATTTCTACTTTCATCCATAGTCCTGCTAACAAAACAAGTGGGATGAGGATTGAGGAAGTGTCTCTACTAAAACTTGGAAAGGGTCCAATTTGAACCTCTTCTAACTGCATTTTCTCAACAACTAATTAAGTATAAGGCAAACAAAATTTTAAACCAACTATACCTTAAATTCCTTGTTTTCTTTGTTCACTTGGATACGGAGACAAACTGCAATACAAGAATAAATTTTCAGAAATGTCATTTGCAGTCTCAATGGAAAATGTACTATGAATTGTTACCCACAAACATCCCTTATATTGGCCCACTTACCTGCAAGGACTGCTGTCCCTACACAGGAAAGTACTCCAGAAAGGAAAGAATTAAATGGAAATGATCCAACAATAGCCATATAAGCCACCTGCTCATCCAAACATAAATTGAAAATGTCTCAGGTCTTGACAAAATGGTCAGTGACAAAATTATGCAAATGGTAACATAAAGAAGCACGCTCTCAAAAAATAAATAAAGTGCAAACAAAGTTCTGTGTGGCTTGAACCATATGCTAGTGGTGAGATATGGATTCTACACAGGCATTTGGCTACCCTATTAAATAATTTGAAGTCCTCCATTTTTATGCAAAAACACATAGCATTCTGCTGTTTACAGGGTTTTACATTCATCAAATACCTATCATTGTTGCTTTATCAAGCTTTGACAATTAAAGATTGTGTATTTTGCAACCCTCTGAAGAAGCTAAGACAAGAATAAAGAGGTCAACTTAAAAGTTTATCATCCAAGCATGCTATTCTCATGCTTCTAGATCCTATGCGAAAGCAAGGGAAATATAAATAATCTGAGAATGTTAGATGTGTGGTTAAACTGTAAATCATTAAAGGAAAAACAGTGCAACAGAGGAACAATATATAACCAAGAGAGTTAAACATTCACTCATTCATCATACATTCAGAAGGGGATCTCTAGTCTGAGATCTTCAGGAACATAGAAGCATTGACATTGCTATATAGAGATGTGACATAGGCTAATCTCCTAATCATGGGCATCTAGCAGATACCTACTTTGAAATGTGAGAGTCAAATCAAGTTTTGAACAAAAGGTAATTAACAAAGGGAGCAGGGGATAGAATGGCAGGGAAAACAGAAACTTCTGCAAATATCAATCTACAAGGCTGCTTTGTGAATGCTACAATGAAAAGTGGGTATTGGTGGGAACCTTCAAAAGTCATTTGAGTTCTTTGCAAAGTGTCAATATTAGAATCCACCAGAAACTCCTCTTTGAGCTCAGCTATGTTAAAATTAATGAGGTGAACAAGGAAGCAAGCATCTAACATGTTTGCATACCACCATGCATAATCTGGTTTAGGAATTGAGTCTCCATGAACTTGAACCACATGAACAGATGCCCAGACCGCTGCAAAAATCACTCGCAAATATACTAACAGTTTGCTTAAAACAAGCCAGCTGATCGTATCAAAAGCAACTCCATGACAACAAAACAGAAACAGATCCGGGTTTTTTTATTCCCTCATTTTATGCTTGAGCTGTTGAGAGACATCTAAAAGAACAACTCTACAAATTTATGGAGCAATTTGAAATATGAATCAAAACAAAAAGCCAGAATTCAAGCCCTTGGACAGTTAGACATATGTCTTAATAGAGCTAAACCCAATTGGAGTCCAAGGTTAATAAATCGCCCAAACATTATCAGATCCCACCATCACCCGATTTCATCTACCAATTTTATGCATGTGAATGACACTGCCAGCTAAACAACAAGTTTAGAGAAAAAAAAA